>JBBGZY010000438.1:21457500-22012500 GCA_037952925.1 Lithobates clamitans
TGTAATAAGGAGTGCCTCATTCCTCTATGTACTAGCGTTGTTTGGGGCAGATGTTCCTCATAAAAATGACAGAAAAAGCCTCATTGCGCAGCAACGTTTACAACATTTATTTCAGATAAAAAAACATGATATTAGACTCACATGTAAGGGTGCCTAAAAGCCTGGCACTTGGTGTGAACAGCAGGTAAGTTCCCAGGAAATCTGCCCATAAGCAGTGGTAAGCCGCCGCGGCGGTATACTGAAGTTTGTCACGATAACGTGATAAAGCGGACCTTGTTTCAGCCGCTCAACCGGGCCGTCTTCAGGAAGTTGTGATTCCACCATTTTGGTTAAGGTATAAATACCCTCACTTCAGGTCACATGTGTGATTATATCCAATCGGAATTTATTGGGATTTTTTACCTGCTATTTTCTCCAGGGTTCTCACAATCTCTTTAATAACACATTCAGTGTACCAAATACTTAAAACATCAAACCTCGAAATATACACTGACAGACAGGCAATGGGAGGTGAGGACGTGAGAACGTAGCGTCCGTCACGGAGGGAGGGGTCCCAGTGTGGCAGCAGGAAGCCGCCTCGAGGAACGCTCTGTGAAGCCGCGGTGTATACATCACAAAGAGAGGAGAACCTCTGCTTGTCAGCAGGGAAGATGACAGCTACATGAAAAGAAAAGATACCGCTGGAGAAATATCCCAGGACATTTAGGAACGGCCGGAGCAATAAGATAAGTGTAAACCGAAAGTGATCTGTGAAACAGCTTGTAAGCCCCGGCATCCCCCCCCTCCTCCTCCCCCTCGTCTCCCCTGTCTTACGAACGGCTGGATGTCTGTGAAATAGCTGTGAGACTCGGCATCCCGTTCCCCCCCTCCTCCCCCTCGTCGCCCCTGTCTCCCAAACGGCTGGCTAGAAGATTTATTGTCTGCAGTAGCCCTCAGCCATTAGCACTGGAGGAATCAAAGGAAGTTTTTCTCTGAGACACAGAACCTGTAAGAGTGGAGAGTGGAGAGGGTGAGACGTGGATGGATGAGAGAGAACTGATTAACAGCATGAGAAGTGAAAGTCTTGAAGGACAGAAGTCAAGTGTATTCTGGAGATACTGAAGTTTAAACTCTGAGTGAAAATAACTTAACTGAACATCATTGAGAAAGTTGGTAATTGTGATAAAACATCAAGGGACTGCATTTAAAAACGCCAGGGAAGTATAAAAGAATACATGTGATCATCAGCTCATTAGTGTTGTCAGCATAAAGTAGCTGAGTTGTGGAGGATGAAGGAATACATACCGGCCTAAGAGATAAATGGTTAAAATCTGTATTAGAGCTGTGGTGGGGGAGGGGTAGAGGAGAGAGGGAGAACTACGTTCAGGAAGAACCAACAAACCACCAGAAGTATAACATTTAAAAATAAATAAATAAATAAACATAATCAGCTGGGAAAACATCTAAATCACTATAAAACACAACAGGATTGACATATGGGATACCCCTAGATAGAGGTAAACCCTGGAACAGCTCTCTTACCTTTTACCTCCACTACCCATCCCCATAAACCTCTTTCGGTACCCCCTGCTCCAGTAAGACATTCTGCTCCCCCCTAATTAAGGGAGAGCAGGGAATTAAGGCTGGGTAAACGGATAAGAGAGACAAGAAGGGCAAAGATGAGTAAAAGCACAAATAAAACAACAAGAGGAGGCGCCCCTAAATCTCCAAAAGACAAACCAGGGGTCAGTACATTGAAGCATTACATGACACAAGGAGCCAGCCCAAGAAATATGGAAGCGGATAAGCAGGGAAAAGCAAAGGTGGAAAATAAAAAAGGGACAGATAAGAAGGCGGGTGAGACCCCAGAACACTCCAGGGAAGATTTTATATCAGAAGGGGAGTCCGAAAGCAGTAGGATAGAGGGGAGACCATCCGAGTCTCTCCCCCCCACAAAAGGAGAGATGAATGAGATGTTACTGAGACTGGAAAAGTCGATTAAAGCAGACATCAATATGATGAGAGGAGATCTGGGAAGCCTCCTGGATAGGGTAGAAGAAACAGAAAAAATTGTAGAAAATCAAAAGAAAGAACTAGAAACCCTTAAACAGCAAATGAAAATAGCACAACAAACCCAGAAGGAAATTCTCTATAAGCTGGAAGACCAGGAAAATAGAAATAGAAGACAGAATATAAGGTTACGATCAGTCCCAGAAAAAGAGGGAGAAGATCTGAGGAAAATGTGCATAATATTGCTAGGCCCCCTTATAGACAAAAAGGATGAAGAACCCCTAAGAATAGAAAGAATACATCGGGTTGGATACCGGCGAAACCCAGAAGAGAGACCACGGGACATTATTATTAGATTTAGATTTTATGAGGATAAAATGGAGATCTGGAGAAAATTAAGAGGAAAACCACCCTTGACATATGAAGGAGCGGAGTTACAGGTGTATGCCGATTTATCCCAAGAAACCCTGACAAGAAGAAGATGCCTCAAACCCCTCTTAGAAAAAATGAGACAACAAAACATCAGATACAGCTGGGGGTTCCCAGCCTGCCTGATAGGATACAAAGAGGGGAGATCAGTGAAATTGCGCTTCCCCGAAGATCTAGAAGAGTTCTGTAGAAAACTGGACTTACAGATACCAGATATACCGGGTTGGATGGGGGGGGACTAGGGGGGAGGGGGGGGAGGGGGGGAGAAAAGGAGAAAAGGGGAAAAAAAAAAGAAATGAGGGGAGAAGCTTTACATGTTTAGGGGAGAGGGGAGGAGGATTATTAAAAATAGAGTGCACAGATCATTAAAAATAGAGGATGGCTGATTAACACCCCTTCAAATTTTCAATCTAACGAAGGGGTGAGAGGCTACACTGGGTCCCACACCTTGGGACAAGTGGGTTTGTCAGACGCCTTGATTTTCAGGGCGCCGGACAAACTAGGGGCTCATATAGGGCCAGGTGGGGAGAGGAGGGGGAAGGTGGATGGGTGGGGATGGAGGGAGGAAGGGGAGGGGGGGGGAGGGGGGGAGAGGGGATACTGAGCCCCATATTGTGGTACAAACAGGTCTGTTGGTTGCCCTGATGTCCGGGGCATGGAGAAAACTAGGGACCCACTTGGGGCCAGGAGGGGAGGGGGGGGAGGGGGGAGGATGGATGGAGGGAGGTGGGGGGAGGAAGGGGAATGGGGAGTAGGGGGGGTAATTTGTGCATATGCATTGATAGAAAAAGGGGTAATTCAAGGTAGGCCAGAGGTACAAAAGATAGCAAACTCAGAAAAATGACAGCATTTAAATTCCTATCCTATAATGTAAAAGGGTTAAACTCAAACTTAAAAAGGCATAAAATTTTGAGGGAACTTAAAACCTATGGAGCAGGGGTGGTGTCCCTGCAGGAGACCCATTTAACACACGAATCAAATATTAGATTAAGATCAAAAGAATTCCCGAATTGGTTCTATGGAGATGCAATATCGAAAAGAGCAAGGGGAGTAGCGATAGGATTAGCTAAAGGAGTACAATTTAAATTAGGAGGTATGATGCAGGACCCAGGAGGGAGATTTTTATTCATCAGAGGAATACTTGGAGAAATAGAATGCACCCTCGCCAACATATACGCCCCTAATAAAAACCCAGTAAGGTTTCTGAAGGACACATTGGAGAAATTAATGGATTTTAGGAAGGGGGAACTTATAGTAATGGGTGACCTCAATATGTGCTTGGAACCAGAGATCGATAGTACGTAGGGGCACAGGCGAATAACGGACAGATGAAGAAGATAAAACAGGAACTACATAAAAATCAACTGGTAGACATTTGGAGGATCATGAATGGTAAAACACGAGACTATACGTTTTACTCCCCTGTGCACCGGACGTACTCTAGGATTGATTACATCTTAGTAGACCATAGACTTTTAGACAGGATAGTAGGCTCAAAAATAGGAATAATCACAACATCAGACCATGCCCCTATTGAGATGGAGATGCAGATATACAGGGCTCAAGGGAGACAATCACTGTGGAGAATAAATGAAGACCTACTGCAAAACGAAGATATCTCCAAAAAAATAGAGAGAGAGCTAAAATTTTATTTTGCAACAAATGAAACAGGAGATACATCGGGATCGGTAACATGGGAAGCACATAAAGCCTACATAAGGGGAATAATAATAAAAGAGGGAGCAAGGAGAAAGAAGGAAAGGAAAAATAGGATGGGAAATGTTATAAAAGAAATTTTTTACTTAGAACAAGAACATAAAAAACACAGAGGACACCACCAAACAACATACCTTGCACTGATCAATAAACGGGATGAATTAAAAAAGTTGATGGAACAAGAAACAAAGGAAAAATTCAACCAAATAGCTAAAGAAAGATATGTGTGGGGAAATAAGGCGGGAAAACATTTAGCCAGAATGCTCAGGAAAAAAAAAGCCCTAAACTTTATAGGAAAGATACAGGATAAACATGGGAAGATGGTTTATGAAACCAAAGAGATTGGTGAAGTATTTAAAAACTACTACAGTGAACTATATACGGAGGAGATTAATGGAGACCAGATAAGTGAGGAAAATAAAAACAGGAAGATAGAGGAATTCTTAAAATGTGCCAAATTAACCAAGATTACAAAAAATTCTAGAGAGGCCTTGGAGAAACCAATAACAGAGGAGGAGATATACAGAGCAATAGCAGATAGCACACAGGGGAAAAGCCCGGGTCCGGATGGGTTCACCACATATTACTACAAGAAATTTAAAGACATACTAGTCCCGAAAATGTGTAAGTACATGAACGGGGTGGGAAGTGAGTTTGAACTAAGTAGTGAGGCGCTTTTTGCTACAATCACCGTAATCCCCAAAGAGGCCAAAGACGCGACTTTATGCGCTAGTTATAGACCGATATCATTGATTAACGTAGACACAAAAATATATTCAAAGATACTGGCCACGAGGATAAAAGAATTGATGAATGGGGTGATTCATCCGGACCAAGTAGGCTTTATAGCAGGAAGGGAGGGAAGAGACAATGGGGTGAGAACCCTATTGTTGCTTCAGAAGAGAAGGGAGGAGGGACTCCCAGGCCTGCTCTTGTCAAGTGATGCCGAAAAGGCATTTGACAGGGTGGGCTGGGAGTTCCTGTTTAGAACCCTAGAAATAATAGGAATAGGCCCAAAGATGATAGGACGGATCAAAGCACTTTATAGAAAACCCAAGGCGGCCATTAAGATCAATGGAACCCTGTCGTCACCTTTCGAGATGAGGAGAGGGACAAGACAGGGATGCCCCCTGTCCCCCCTTCTCTTCGTGCTGGCCCTAGAACCCCTCCTGGCAACAATTAGAAATAACCCGGACATTGAAGGATTTAAGGTGGGAGAAGAGGAGCACAAATTGGCCGCTTATGCGGACGATGTGCTCTTCTATATAAGTAATCCCGGAAATACATTACCAAGATTGGTTAAAATATTAAAACAATATGGCGAAATAACAAATTTTAAGATCAATATGGGGAAATCGGAAATTCTAAAGATAAACGTAAGTAAAATAGAGGAGGAAAAACTGAAGAGAGATTTCCAATTCTGCTGGAAAAAAGAGATCAAATATCTGGGAATAATGCTCTCGAACTCCCCGGAAAAGATATATAGAAAAAACTATATCCATCTCTTGGATGAAATAAAGAGGGAAGGGAAAAAACTCCAGACAAAACCTCTTTCATGGATGGGGCGTATTAACACCATAAAAATGGTCCTCTTACCTAAGATCACGTATAAATTTCAAATGTTACCTATTAAACTCCCACAAGAATATATTAGAAAACTGAAGTCAATAATCTCTAATATAATATGGAAAAACAAAAGATCAAGAATATCTCTCAAGACCCTAAAACAAGATAAAGACAAAGGGGGCCTTGCGGAACCGGATATCCTAAAATATTATAAAGCAATAATTTTATCAAGAGCAATAGAATGGACTAGGGATAACCAAGAAAAAAGATGGGTGAATATAGAGAAGTACTATAGTAAAACACGTTTAGGATCTATTATTTGGAACCCTCCGAATCACAGAACGGTAGATGAGGGAACGCACGGTTTGACAAAAATAGTTTTAAAGACATGGGAGGTAGTATATAAACAGTTAGATAAGATTTATAATTCTCCCCTGATAGAATTAAAGGAGAATGAGTTTTTTGCACCAGGGAAAAGAGATATAGGTGGGAACTGGATAAAAAAAGACAAAGTACAGCTTAGAGAAATACTTAAAAAAGGGAAAATTGTCACAATCACTGAATTGAAACAAAACACTGACACATGGGTGATAGATGAATGGAGGTACATGCAATTAGACCGCTTCGCGAAAAATCTACCTCAACCGATAAGATCCGGAGAAAACTTGACAGCGTTAAAAAAATTATGTTGTTCGGAAAAAACAAAAAACACAGTATCTAAGCTATATAAATTAATATTGAAGGAAGAAGAAGCAGAGGTACCCACATATATCAAAAAATGGTAAAAGGAATTGGGAACACAAAAAGACACGAGCACGATTAATAAAATGTTATTTTTGGCCCATAGCTCAGCGGCGGATATAAAAACGGCCGAGATGAATTATAAATGTATGGCAAGGTGGTATGCAACGCCAGATAGGATAAGTAAGTTCCAACATGGGAAATCAGCAGAGTGTTGGCGGGGCTGCGGAGGGATGGGTACTATGGCTCACTTATGGTGGAGTTGCCCGGTAATTAAAAAATATTGGAAAAAAATCTTGAGATCGATAAAGGAGATTACAAAAATCGAGGTGAAGGAGGATCCGTGGGTGGTTCTCCTCCACGGCATAGAAGGGAATGTGAAACAATATAAAGCATCTCTGGTTCCACATTTATTGAACGCAGCAAAAAGATTAATCCCCAAAAATTGGGGGGGGGGAAGAAAGTCCGGAGATGTGGGACTGGATAAATGCCGTGGAGGAGACCTATACCATGGAACAGTTTTCTTTGTATAAAGAGGAAAAGAGAGAAGTAGACAAATGGAAATGTTGGAAGGAGTTTAAAAAAACATGGAGTTATGCAGAAAAAATCAGGATTTAACTACCTACCAAATAGAACATAGGCATTGCACAGGGGCTAGGGGGGGAGAGGGGAGGGAAAAGGGAGGGAGATGGGAGGGAGATGGGAGGGAGGGGGGGCTATATATATATGTATGCGGTTTCTTGTTTTGTTTTTTTTTGTCTCTTTTTGATATCTGAAACAGAGAGATTTATAAATAAAGATAAAACTTTAGAGAAGGGGAACTAGGGGTTGAGCCTCATCAGGTGAGGGTAGGTTTTATATAACTATTTTTTTGTAAACCACTGTTGTGTCCTTCCGTTAAAAATAAAATTTATACGCCACAGTGATGAAGAGATGAGAAGAGACATATATGAGCGAGAAAGCTGAATTAATCTCTCTAGGAATTTTCTGAGGTGGCAAAAAAAACAAAAACAAAAAAAAAAAAAAAAAAAAAAAAAACAAAACATCAAACCTGGACAGTTCAGTATGATGTAGATCGTAAGATCAGAGAATTAAAAATTATAATATAACTTCCAAAAACTGGAGTAAACCGGAAGTATAAAAGACTTTATTTCTCTATCAGAAACTGATTTGTACCTACAAATACACATTGGCGCCATCTTGTGGTATTTTTCTTTCTTTAATTCCTTATATTTTATTTTTTATACATTTATTTTTTTCTTCCATCTATAAGCGTATTGGATAATTACTACCTTGAGCCACTAGATGACCTCAGATTAGTACTATAAAAGGTAGAGAGACAAGTACCTATTTTCAACCCAGAGACAGTTAATGCTGAGAAGGGGATTAACCCTGTAGAGAATAGAAACCTCCAGGTAATACAGGATAGTTTCTTCAGGTCTCAAGACACAAGGAATCACACTCCACCACACCAGTCTGCTTCCCCCAATCAGGGAATGAATGGTCTCTCACAATACTCAGTTCCAACACATAACAGTTATGAACCCCTACAATATTATTATTATTATTATTATACAGGATTTATATAGCGCCGACAGTTTACGCAGCGCTTTACAACAACATTAGGGCAGACAGTACAAGTACGATACAATTCAATACAGGAGGAATCAGAGGGCCCTGCTTGTTAGAGCTTACAATCTAGGACACTAATACACTCAATATCACTCACCTGACCCCCAAAGAGGCCCTCCGGTTCACTCAAGACCATGGAGGAGTAGAGGGAGGGAGAGAGAGAGAGGTAGGGGGAAAAACAGAAACAACCCACAATATACTAAGGACCCACAATGGGAAGGGGGGGAATGGAGGGAATTGAGAGAACAGATCTACTACAGATCGTACCCCCAGACCCCCAATACCATGTCCCAGTACCATTAGGAGAGGGTGTGTTTAACCTCAGTAAAGTAGCACTCACAAACCAACAACTACATGTACTAGATCAGGGTCTAAAATACGTGCCTACAAAAAATCTAGATAAATTTGAAGCTTTTGATCTGCAAAAATTTGGGAGAACATTGGGTATCAAAAAATATTTTGTCATGAAAAATGGTAGTGCAACTACAACACAACCACATACGTACACTCACAGTGGACTCCGCAACAAATCTATTTTTAACCCTAAAACCCCAGCTCATCAATTCATAGAAGTGTTCAAAAAATGGTTGAGGGGCGTGACCGGAAGCCGAACCTGATGGCAGCCTAAGCTCTCAGCTCTCAGCTCTCTAAGCCCACAGCATTAACGGCGACTTTTGGGGTATTTCTACCACACCCACATGGGCACATCTAGGACCACTCGATCCTCCAGACCTAGGGGTTCATCCTTGCCCGCTCCAGGGACCTCCACGGACCTCCGCTCCTACTTCTCTCAGCCCGGAATGTCCCAGGACGAGGAAGCCAATATGGCGCCGGACACTGCAGACCGCATGCAGAGGAGTCCCGCCCAACCCTCACAGCCGGCGTACACAGAGAAGCGGCTTTCAGAGGATTCGCAGCGAGGCAAAGAGACCCCTCAAGCCACGGGTGCCAGCATGGGAAGGGTGAGTCTCCAACAGCTCCCAGACATCCCCGCGGAGCAGACACACGGATCCTGGCCCGCCATGCCACCCGTCTCCCCCACACACTACACTCAGTGCTCGGCGGCCTTCCCGAGGCTTCTGAGGACGGCTCCGGAGCCGTCCTCACAGATTATGGAACCAGTGTCCACAGACTCCTCGGACCTGTCCCGGGATTTCCCCCCCTGCCGAGCCCTGCAGGCCCGCAAGCTGGAACCCACAGCCTCCCTGATGGCTTACACGAGGGAGCCTGGGCAGGGGTTATTACCTCCCCCCTCCCAAAACACAGAGACTGTCTCGCTCCAGGGATCCCAGTCTATCACAACAGCATAATATCACAGGCCCGTCTTATGCACAGAAGGCCAGTACCTCATCCTCCCCCCCAGCAGACGACTTTAACACCAGACCCCTTCCACAACAGCAACAAACAAGGGCATGTATGGACACATGGGATCCCTCAGCAACTGGAATGCAGTTTAATCAGGGAGCAGATGCTTTATTACCATATTCCCCATTACGTGTATCATCCCCTTCTCCCCACTATTACAGTCCAGCCCGGGATCCTTACATGCCCCCACATATGCCCCAACAATGGCAAACTTATCTGCAAGCCATGCCTACTAAGGAGGACTTCAGACAACTAATCGAAGATGTGAAATCCACGTGTCACACGGAAATTCAAGTACTTCAAATGGGCCTTAAACATCTGGCAGACAGGGTGGAAATGGCCGAAGAGGAAATACAAGAAACAAAACTAGCGGTCCACAGAACACAACTCCAGGGAGCAGACCACAGAGCAATGCTGAGAGATATGCAGAGACACGTAGAAGACCTGGACAACAGGGGGCGCCGCAATAACATACGGGTGCGAGGCATTCCGGAATCAGAAAACACAGAAGATTTGCAAACAATCCTGCAGTCTGTCTTCAACAATCTTACCGGGGACCCCCCCTCTAAACATGTAGAAATGGACAGAGCCCACCGAGCGCTTAGGCCCAAAGGCGCTACCTCCAAACCAAGAGACGTTATGTGCAGAATCAGCTCCTACCCTCTTAAAGAGGAAATTATGAGGCAGGCACGTCTGGCACGTAAAATAACTTACGTGGATACCCAGATACAACTGTACCCGAACCTTTCGTGGATAACCCTGCAAAAACGTAGGCTCCTCCAACCGCTCCTACAACTTCTGCAGAAAGAAGCCATTATCTACAGATGGGGCTTTCCTTTTAGCCTCACGGCAAAACATCAGGGAAAATCCGCAGTACTGCGATACCCAGAAGATCTTCGCACATTTTGTGACACTCTTGAGATAACAGCTCTACAGCTACCAGAGTGGGACATAGTAGCTACTCCCCCACCGCCGCCCGCTACCTGGCAAAAAGTGCCTGCATCTAACAGGCCCAGGAACTCTGACACTCAACATAAAACCACCAAGCATAGGGCCCGCTGAATTGCGTTTCCTGCAACAACATACAGCTCAGAGACTTGAGTACCTAGACTCAGTAGATAGAAATGTTTAGCTAGCATATGGTCTGTTAGACCCCTAGAATATCTTACTTGACTCTACCCCTACGCCCAACTACAGTTTACTACTAAGGGCTAGTTTTAGAAGAGCCCCGAGCGGACAGGCATTGTAGCCATCGTCCATCACTCCCCCTTTCTATTGTTTCTAACCCCCGTTGGTTGGATACGGGTGCACGGTATCACGCTGTGCACAGTTTGAGAAATTACCGTTGACAGGGCGCGGGCTCCTGGGTGTGCCTCTATGCCTGCCCTATTCGGGGTGGGGGTGGGGGCTCACGCGGAAGTCCGTTCTAGTCTAGGCCTGTTGGCCGTTTATAGATGGATTATAGGGTTAAATTTGTGTTATTTTTGTGCATTAACTGTACCTTTCTTTTCTCTCCAATTCTCTCTCTCTTTCCTACTCTCTAGCCATCCTACTTCATACATGGATTTGTGCATGAAGATTCCTGGTCTCCTCCCGGAGGGTGCCTACTCTGAACCTGAGGTCCTGACGGCTGACAACCCATCACCGGGTAAGCGCACATTCCCACACACCTACCCACCAACACCATGGCCAAGGTACTATCATTAAATGTACATGGATTGAACTCCAATAGGAAAAGACATCTGGCACTGAGGGAATTTAGACAATCAAGAGCTGATATCATTATGGTCCAGGAGACCCATTATAATAAGAAAGGCTCGTTTGCATTCGCATCCAGATATTACTCTCAAATATATATTGCATCGGGTAGTCGTAAAAAAGCTGGAGTAGCCATACTTTTTAAACGGGGGCCCCCCTTCACCTGCGTGACCCAATATAGTGACCCTAACGGCCATTTCATAATCTTGATGGGTCTCTGGCAAACACAAGAACTGACGTTGTGTGCAATATACGCCCCCAACGTTAATCAGCATAGATTCCTGTCCAAGGTATTTTCACGAATTTTTAAATCCACCCCCAAGGTCCTTATTCTGGGAGGTGATTTCAACCTCATTCAGTCGACTACTGCGGACCGTCAGACAATAACCCCCCATGCTCCTTCACCTAGGTCCCATAGAGACTTGAGACTATTCAGGCAAATTACTAGACGATACGCACTCTTTGATGCATGGAGGGCTCTCTGCGCACAAGGCCGACAGTACACGTTCTACTAGGCACCCCATCGTACACACACTCGCATTGACTATTTCTTCGTTAATAACTACACACTAAAACTGACACGCAAAGCTCAAATATGCCCCATTTCATGGTCGGACCATGCGCCCATCTTAATCACACTGGACCTAGGTACCCCAGTCCGTGGACCCTATAATTGGAGATTGAACACATTCCTCCTCCAACATCAACCAACCCTAGCAGAATTGACCTCCACGCTCAAGCATTATTTTCTAGAAAACTCCAATCAGGAAGTCTCACTCCCTATGCTTTGGGAGGCCCACAAGGCAGTCCTTAGAGGTAAATGCATAGCAACTTCATCAGCATTAAAAAAAGACGCCATAGCGGCCAAAGTAAAAGCAGAACGGGAACTCAGAACGCTCGAAAATCAGCTCCAGACAAACCCTACAATCTCTAACCTAAGGAAAATAACTAATCTCCGCATAACTCTTCGTGACCTAGCTATGTGACAGGTAGAGAAAGCTCTGACGAGACTAAAACAGAGGTTCAACGACAAGGGGAACAAGGCACACTCTGTTTTAGCTAACAAATTACGGGAGAGATCCCATATGCAATCCCCGAACCAAATTAAAAATAAAATGGGACAGCTGCTATCACACCCCGAAGACATTGCACGCACATTCGCGGACTTCTACCAAAAACTATACAACAACCCGGACATACCCAATAATCCTCCCTCCACGGACCTGACCCACACGATGAAACAATATTTAGAACAGAGCGGAATTCCCCATCTCCAACCAACCGACCTGTTAGCACTTAATGCCCAGATCACAGATGAGGAAATAGAGCTTACCATTAAAAACCTGCCGTCCCATAAAGCCCCAGGCCCAGACGGCTTCCAGTACGAATACTATAAAGCGTTTCTTCCTCTATTACTCCCCTATCTCAGCAGACTGTTCAATGCTTTCTTTCAAGATACCCAAATTCCCCTGGAGATGCAGAAATCCTTTATCACCCTAATTCCAAAACCGGATAAAGATCCCTCTATATGCGCAAACTACAGACCCATTGCGTTGCTAAATTCTGACTTAAAAATTTTCACTAAACTACTATCCAATCGCCATAAGGACCAGGTGGGATTTGTACCAATGCGGCAAGCGGGGGATAATACTAGAAAAGTGATAGACCTGGTGGAGGTGGCGAACAGGGATGGCGCCCCCTCTATACTACTAAGCCTAGACGCTGAAAAAGCTTTTGATCGGCTGGGGTGGCCGTTCCTGTTCGCCACGCTGACCCATATGGGCTTCAGGGGCCCCTTTCTGCAGGCAATAAAACACCTATATTCTAACCCTTCCTCACAGGTCAGGACTCCATTTGCTCTTTCAACGTCATTCACAGTATCAAACAGCACAAGGCAGGGATGCCCGCTATCACCCCTCTTGTTCGCACTATGCGTAGAACCCCTAGCGGCCTCTATTAGGAATAACTTAAATATACGGGGAATAACGGTCAGAGACAAGGAGTTTAAGATCTCCCTCTTTGCTGATGACATAATACTCACCCTGACCCAACCCCACATTTCCCTCCCAAACCTACACGCTGAATTGGACCGTTTCCGCGTCCTTTCAGGATACAAAATTAATGCTTCAAAATCAGAAGCTCTACCCATCAACCTCCCTGAGGCAGAGTTAGCACTCTTGAAATCCAATTATAACTACAATTGGCAAACAACAGCCCTGAAATACCTAGGGATCAATATCACCCCAAAATTCAACACCCTGTACCAAGAGAATTTTCCTCCCCTCTTTGCCACTATTAGATCCCTCCTGCTCCAATGGAAAAAACATCATATCTCCTTATTAGGAAGAATCGCATCAATAAAAATGACCATTCTCCCGAAGCTTTTATACCTTTTCCAAACACTCCCCATACCCATACCACTCAAACATCTGAAAAAACTCCAAACAGATCTACTTCACTTTGTATGGAATTACAAAAGACATAGGATCTCAAAAACGGTGCTGATGGCATCGCGCGGTGAGGGGGGTCTTGCTTTCCCGAATATAGTCAAATACTATCAAGCGACACAGCTGAGAGCTGTGGCATCATGGTTCACGCAAAAATCATATAATAAATGGACAGAGATAGAAAAGCTATGGCTAGCACCAATACACCGAACAACCTACTATGGAATGCGGATGTGGACGTAGCTCCGGAACACCTACTGGGCCCCATGTTCATGCTAAAGAGAACGAGGCGCACATTGGCTAAATCTAGTAAACTAATCTCGGAGAAATCAACTCTGACCTCCTTTGTGTGTAACCCCAAGGTGCCAGACAGTCTCACACATCAGATGTCACACCCCTGGTCCTCCAGGAGTCTGTTCCATTTTGGGAGTATAGTAGACCCTAGAACCCGCAGGCTCTTGTCTTTTTCAGACCTGCAGGCCAAACATGATATACCAAGACAAGCATTTTATGGATATCTACAAATAAGACATTATGCACTAACTATAGCCCCGGACCTACAATTTTCACCCCCATCCCCGTTCGAAACCATTATTCTAGCAGGCAATATGCAGAAGGGACTTATATCAGGGATTTATAAAATCCTGAATGCCATCCCCCTAGAGGAACAAAGTAAGCATTACTACATGCTCAAGTGGGAGAAGATCCTAGGGGAAGACATTACACTAGCACAGTGGCAGACAATATGGAACCAGGCAGCGAAGAGCTCAATGTGTACGCTATATAAAGAAAACACATTTAAAATTCTCTACTTCTGGTACATGACTCCAGATGTGCTACACACAATCTTCCCAAATAGCTCAGATAAATGCTGGCGTTGCCAGGAAGCTAAAGGCACTCTTTTGCACGTGTTGGACCTGCCCACTGCTAGCTCAATACTGGGAGATGGTTAGTCACCTCCTTGCCCGCCTTTTAGAAACCGAAGTCCAAGCGACTCCAAAATTCTTCTTCTTGGGACTATCACCACTTAAAATTTGTAGACCATACAAAAAATTAGTGCGACACATACTCACGGCAGCACGCTGTCTAATAGCCCTAAATTGGAAACGCACTACCCCACCTTCAGCTGAGGACCTATACGCTAGAATCAGAGACATAGAACTGATGGAGAAAATGACAGCTAGAATCCAAGATAGACTAGAGGCACACAACAAGGTTTGGGAGCTGTGGCACCTCCGGGAGGACCCACCATGACCAGGTAATAAAATCAACTAGAAGGCTCTTCTTCTCATCCCCTTTCTTTTCTTTTCTTTCTTTCTTTCTTTCTTTCTTTCTTTCTTTCTTTCTTTCTTTCTTTCTTTCTTTCTTTCTTTCTTTCTTTCTTTCTTTCTTTCTTTCTTTCTTTCTTTCTTTCTTTCTTTCTTTCTTTCTTTCTTTCTTTCTTTCTTTCTTTCTTTCTTTCTTTCTTTTTTTCCTATCCTATTTCTAATCCCTATATATCACAGGTATACACAACTTTGTTTTTCTATTACAAATATCTGTTTTATTCTTATGTGTTTTTTTCTTTTTTTTTAGTTCTATCCCAGTCAAGAAGACTGGATCACAATTTAGTAACTAAGTGAACGTTCGCATTTGCTTTCTTGTTTACCATAGGACCTAAAAGCAGTTAAGCCATACAAGATATATGTTTAATACCACTTATGGATACATTGAACAATGTATGTGATTCTTCATGTTCCTTTATTCTGTATCACTAAAATTCATAATAAAAAATTTGCTATTTGAAAAAAAAAAATAAAAATGGTTGAGACAGAGATCAGAGAGATTCCCATACAGAAAGATTTTAAAGATGAACACATATGGGAAGGAATTAGGAATATAGAAAAACAAAGAAACATTGTAATACACCCTACAGGTAAAGGGGGGGTGTGGTTTTCGATAAGGAGGACTATGATGCAGAAATGCAGCGCATTCTGGTGGCGAAAGCATGTATAAGAAACTGAAAAGAAACCCTACTAAGGAGTTAAAAAGAAGAATTGCAGGATTTGATAAATGAAGCAGGTGATGTTCTGAATAAAAGGCAAGCCAGCTATCTGGTCCCGCATGTACCTGTTATTCCGGTATTATATCAAGTACCAAAGGTACATAAAAATGCAGAAAAACCACCGGGGAGACCAATCCTTAGTGGGATAAACTCATTATTTACAAGGCTGGGCGAATACATAGATGTGTACCTCAAGCCACCTGTGAGTAAAAGTTACAGTTACTTGAAGGACAGCAAGGATGTTATCAAACGTCTCCAACAAATTGTAGTAGATGACAACAGCATCCTGGTTACAATAGACGTGGAGTTACTATATATCAACATCCGACAAACAGATGCCATAAAAGCGGTAAAATGGGCTATGAACAAGTTCACCAACTTAAAGTTCAAACAGAAACAATTTGTTCTTTGAAGCCTTAAATTGGCCATGATGAACATTTTTTTCTGGTATGGGGGCCACCACTATAACCAGATCAAAGGGGTCTCGATGGGAGCGAAATACCTCCCCAGTGTCGCTAACATCTTCCTCAACAAGTGGGAGGATGAGGTGATATATGGTGATATGTGGCTAAACCTATGAGCCTATTATAGGTATATAGATGACATACTGATTTATGGCAAGGGACGGTAGAGACTCTTAATGAATTTATTCAACATATCAATACTAATCATTATGGAATGAGATTCACCATCAATATACATGACCAGCATGCAGATTTCTTGGATCTACATATATTTAAAGATGGCAACAAGCTTAAAACTAAAACTCACTTTAAGGCTACCGATAGGAATGTAACCCTCAATGGAAAACTGCAATCCCCAAAGGTCAATTTATTTGTATACGCAGAAATTACTCAGTGTTCAAAGACTACATAGATCAAACCAATGTATTAATACAGAGATTCCTGGATAAGGGTTATACCCTTACCAGGTTACTGGAAGTCAGAGACCTGGTGGGAAGAATACAAGAAACAAGTAAACATCCAAGACATCACTTTTATAACAGGCTTCAAAAAGCAATACAAATACTTAAAGAAGGTCTTTAAGAAGTATTGGCCAATCCTGCAAAAAGATCCTACACTTAAAGAAATATTACCCCCCAAACCTAAATTCATTTATCGGAGAGCCCCTGGGCTGAAAACTAGATTGGTTAAAAATATCCCTGACCCTCCCAATAGGGAAAGGACAACCATGTTCGACCACAAGGGTTTCTACAGATACGGGAGATGCTTGCCCTGTAGAAGCACTGGGGCTGCACCTGGGAAAGGTATTAATTTAAAATCTAATCAAACTAACAAACAATATCCCATAAAAAGTTTATGACACAACCAATCACATGGTTAAAGAGCCGCAGGCATGGCTCTTTACACAGATCGGGGTTGCGCTGTGTACGAGCAACATGACAAGGCCACAATCACCGCGCTGCACGCCCACGTGGGCGTGCAAAACCGCATATGACGGCATCCCAGAACAAGAGCTGCACCACCCCGCCGCCATTTGACAGTGGGCGGGCGGCAACCAGTTAAAGAGATTGTGAGCACCCTAGAATAAATAGCAGGTAAAAAATCCCAATAAATTCCGATTGGATGTAATCACACATGTGACCTGAAGTGAGGGTATTTATACCTTAACCAAAATGGCGGAACCACAACTTCCTGAAGACGGCTCGGTTGAGTGGCTGAAACATGTAGAGGTTGGTCCGCTTTATCACGTTATTGCAACACACGTCTGGTCCTGGAAATCAACCAGTATAGTGCGGTGGTGGCTTACCACTGCTTATGGGCAGATTTCCTAGGAATTTACCTGCTGTTCACACCGAGTGCCAGGCTTTTAGGCACCCTTACATGTGAATCTAATATCATGTTTTTTATCTGGAATAAATGTTTTAAACGTTGCTCCATGGGGACTGCCCCACATGCGTTTACTTGGGATCTGGAACTTTTATTGCTTCAAGGTTATTGATGTTTGCAACAAATTATCTGCATGGGACTTTTTAGCGTTTTTTTTTCAAAGTCGCATCGGTTCCAAATGTGATATTTATTTAACATTTTTTGGCACTTAGCGCGGTATATTTATTTTCTTTACTCAGATATCTTGCAAGACGTGTTTGGGAGAACAGAAAAGGCCTCTGACCTCGTGTACCAGTTTAAGCATACCTACAAAGATGAGGGGGAGAAACTGTCTGAATACATGAGGCATCTTGACAAGATAATGGATCAGATACTACTAAAGAAAACTGAAGCCAGAATCTGTCACTGAGGTCAGAGTGATTAGTGCAACTAGTGATAACACAGAGATAGAGCTCTTGAAATCCCAGGTGTCGCAAATGATGGAGATGATGCTGTTAGCAGCCAGGATCACCCCACCATCTAACGAGAATGTCTAAGAGCCCAAGCAGACTTCGAACCCTACGGTCGTTTCTGCAGAGAAGCCTATGAGTCAAGTAATCTGTCTTAATTGCGGAGGAGTGGGTCATTAGCGACACAACTGCACAAGTCCGCTAAACATTTCAGCTGGTTTCGAGAAGCCGGCAGGAAACCTCAGAGGGCCCTGGTGAAGAAGCCAAATGGGTGCCCACCTACAGCAAAAGGCAAAGACCCAGGGAAGCCACAGTGGAAGCCTAAACTGTCATAGAGGGCCCTCACTGCTGTTTCTGAACAACCAGACAATCCGCTCCCATCGACCTCAGGTGCCCGGTCGCGGAGAGTTAGTGCATACCAGCCCTCTGGAGCCCAACAGAGATGCCAGCAAAACCCGAAGCCCATCAAAAAGGGGGCGCGAATACAGACTACGGGACAAACTAACTACTCTACTTCGGGTAGATTCCCTGACAAACTAGTGGGACCTTCTCCCATCGTGTCAATTCAAGTAGAAGGCATCTATACAAAGGCCCTTCTGGACACGGGGGTGCAAGTTACCCTACTATATAGAGACTTTTATGACTGGCACCTCAAACACTTACCCCTGCAGAAATTGGAGGAACTGGAGATATGGGGTGTTGGAATACAAAATTTCCCATATGATGGATACTTACCGGTCAGGTTGACTTTTGACCCCTCTGTGATCGAACCAACAGAAACGTTTGGTACCGTAACCGTAGTATGCTCTCGCCCATCAGGAGCCAACAAAAGTTCTCTAAAAATAGGAACGAACACTGACCTTGTCAGAAGGCTGCTCACTCCTCTTGTATTGAAGTCTGACACCCCAACCAAAGACATACACCCTATGCTGACTGCTGAGACAAGTGTATCAGCACTAGGGATGAGCTTCGAATTTGAGTCGAACTCATGTTCGACTCGAATATCGGCTATTCACCAGTTCGCCGAACAGCGAACAATTTGGGGTGTTCGCGGCAAATTCGGAAGCCACAGAACACCCTTTCAAAGTCTATGGGAGAAATCAAAAGTGCTAATTTTAAAGGCTTATATGCAAGCTATTGTCATAAAAAGTGTTTGGGGACCTGGGTCCTGCCCCAGGGGACATGGATCAATGCAAAAAAAAGTTTTAAAAACGGCCATTTTTTCAGGAACAGTGATTTTAATAATGCTTAAAGTGAAACAATAAAAGTGTAATATTCCTTTAAATTTTGTACCTGGGGGGTGTCTATAGTGTGCCTGTAAAGGGGCGCATGTTTCCCGTGTTTAGAACAGTCTGACAGCAAAATGACATTTAAAACAAGAATATGTGTAGCGCTAAAAAACTGAAAAGTTCAATATAGGGACAATGAAGTATAGCTTATAGTGAAAAAACGTCTGAGAAAAAAAGAAAAAAAAAAAAAAGGAAAAAGTCCTTAATGTTTATATGACTCATAAGAGTTGATGGTCCATATAAATGTAGTGACTTCGTGTGGAAAACAGTTCAAATGCGTGACATCCAAAGTGAAAACAGGAGAGGTACACCACCACCGAAAATAGGAAGGCTTACCAGATCTCGTGGACCCAGGAGGGCATACGCCCAGGTGGGTCGAATCAGGCTTGGGTGGAGGGTGATGATAGATGTTCCGGAGAGATGGTGAAAATGGACATCTAAGAGTAAACCGTGGACTTGTATGTCCCTCAGGATAAGGAGTAGATGGTGATGATGTAAAGCAAGAAGGAAAAAGGCCACATAGCGTAATTCCATAAAACAAATGTCAAAATTTATTAAAAATAAGAAGTACACTCACATGTAAGTCTTTATAAAATCAGCGCTGTAAGAATATGGTGGCAGTGGGGTCCTACCCGACGCATTTTGTCCTCTTAGACATCGCCTGGGACGATGTTTGCGTGTTCAAACAAATTTTTTGCCTGTTCACATGTTCTGGTACGAACCGAACAGGGGGATGTTCGGCTCATCCCTAATCAGCACCTACTCGAAGAACAGAGAGCCCCAGCTGAAGGAGTGGGGAAGATGTGGCGATTGGACAGAAGTGAGAAGATACTACAACCTGGAGAGGTGGTGTGTCTACAAGCTTCAGTCAAACTCAATTGGGAACAACCGGGCCCCTTTGTTGTCCTTGAAGCTGACCGCCAGGGAGAGGACACAGGAGTGGAGGTAATCCCAGAAGTCATATCAATTAGGGCTCTGCAACGGAGTCATGGGAAGATCCCTGTCAGCATCTGGAATGTTACGGCCTTGCCCTTGAAATGGCAAGCCCGAATGCTGTTAGGAACTAAATCCAGCCACCCCAGTCTCACCATCTGATTTGGGGAAGGGAGAGAAGGATGAAATCTTCATAGAACAGTTTTACCCACAAAACACCACACTGTCACCTGAGTGGAAAGAAAAGGTCAAAGCCCAGCTCCTGAGATGGCAGAATATTTTCTCGAAAGATGAGTTGATGTGGGGTGTGCGAAAAGTGCCCAGCACCAGATTTGCCTTCAGGAAGACAAGCCATTCAGGGAAAGAGTCAGATGGATTCCTTTGGGGGACCTAGAAGATTTACGTGAGCAGCTGGCAGAATTTAAGAGATCAGGCATAATCAGGGAGTCTAGGAGCCCTTATGCCTCCCTCCCATAGTGGTGGTGTGGAAGAAAAATGGGTTCCTGAGGCTGTGCATCGATTATCGGACACTCAACAGGAGGACCATCCCTCATCAGTACACCTCTCCAAGGATAGAAGATGCCCTGCAGAGCCTATGGAGGGCGAAGTGGTTCAGCGTGCTGGACCTGAAGAGTGGGTACAATCAAATCCCCAACCACAACCAGATAGCAGATCTTCTCTGTAGCTAATGCCCAAATCTACTGCTAACAGACTCTCCAACAGGAGCATGGCTAGTGCACAAGGAATGGGATCTACTTCAGTTACGCAATGGGGTGGTCTACCGAAGGGGCCCCTCAGAGGATCCTAAAGATAAGTGGCAGCTATTCTTGCCTAGAATGCATAGAGAGACTGTGCTGACTGCCTTACATGACAATCATGGCCACTTAGGGTCTGAGAGGACATTAAAACTGGTGCGAGACCGGTTCTATTGGCCCTGTGTGCGGGCTGAAGTTGAGGGATATTGTCACTCCTGCATGTGGTGTATACAGAGGAAGTCTTTACCCCCCAGAGCTGCCCCAATAGGCCATCTTCAAATTCAAGGACCACTGGTATTGGTGTGTATTGATTTTCTGTGTTTGGAGCTTGACTCGAGTGGACAGGGAAATGTTCTGGTGGTGACCAACCACTTCACCCGGTATGCCCAGGCATTCCCAACTAAGGACCAGCAAGCATCTACGGTGGCCAAAATTATGGTAGAGAAGTTCTTTGTCCACTACGGCCAACCTCAGCGTATTCACTCTGACCAGAGGAGATACTTTGAGAGTAGATTCATTAAAATACTGTTAGACCTGTTAGGTGTTCAGAAGTCAAGAACTACCCTCAAGAAGATCCCTAGCCAGAATGCTTTAAGCGCACCCTCCTAGATATGCTTGGGACTCTCATGGCTGAAAAGAAACAGCATTGGAGCAGGCACATTGCAGCTATTGTACACACCTATAATAGCACTGAAAACAATGCCACGGGCACCTCTTTAGATCATACCTCGATGGTGTCACACATAGGATATGTAGACTGACTGAGGAAAAATCTGAAGACAGCATATGAGAAAGCCCAGACTGCCTCAGACACCCGGGCCCAGCGAAACAAGCAAAACTTTGACCTAAATGATTACATGAAAAGAAAATAAGACCCCTAAATTAGGGAACCTATGTACCCCCCAGTATGATGGGACTTTATAGGCGAACTAAACATGAATTAGATAAAAAATATTTTCTTTATTTGAGAAATCATAAAAACAGGATACATTTAACAGGAATATTTATACAATAAAATTTGCTGTCCTGTAATGAATATTGTATACTTCCATTCATAGAATATTTTCTCTAGAAGCCTGACATGTTTCAGGACGATGTCCCTTCTTCAGAGGCGTATTGCAGAGAAAAAAATCGCATATATAGGGGATACATTCTGAAATAACAAATGAAAACAGTTTGCACAGAGGAAACAGTGGACCACAAGGGTTTAGTAACCTAACAAGTCATCATGTCCATCATACATACCAACAAGAAGTCTTCAAAATAGAAAGATGCATATATGACCGTGACGGCGTGACTCCGGGGTTTCCTCTCCTCTAGGATCTCCGGATATCCGCCTTCCCTCTATGCGTCGCTCCATTCGACGCATGCGCACACTGCAGAAGCGATATTCCTTCCTCTGCTGACACCTCGGGTTGGAATCTCACTGTGCAGGCGCCGGCGGCTATTTAAGCCGCGTCTCGGCGTCCTGCCCAGTGTGCTGCTTCACCATTCAACCCCCCGGACGTTTTTTCGTTCCAGCTGCCTAAATACCATCCTCACACCTATTAGGTAAGTAAGATCAAAAAATCCCCTTCCTTTTGAATTGTATGTCTTACCGCTCAGTGACATCTCCCTAAGAGATAAAATTAAGCATATCTTGTCACACTCTTTTTACTTGCCGGCTGTATACCTACCTGACTAATGGTGTACTGCTGTGATTAATTGACCAAATCTATACGTAATTATTTTTCCATTGCATAAATGTAAAAAATGGTTTCCCCCCCCCCCCTTTCTTTTTGGGTGAGGGGATAAAAGATGTATGGGATATATGCAAATTGATAGCTATTTTGAGAAAATTACTCACAAGCTTACACATATTTTTTCTCTTCTTAAAGGGCAATCTGGGATCCAACAGGGTTGTCCTTCCTGTTTTTGGGGGGCCTTTGCGAGGCCTTTTCTGAAGCCAGTGGGCAGCCTCTATCTTACACTGGCTGATCAGCTGACAACCAGTGTGTTTCTCCTTTAAAAAGATTTAGTCTGCTACCCTATGCCAAATTGTAGGTTGGGGTGCAGTCATATATGCATCTTTCTATTTTGAAGACTTCTTGTTGGTATGTATGATGGACATGATGACTTGTTAGGTTACTAAACCCTTGTGGTCCACTGTTTCCTCTGTGCAAACTGTTTTCATTTGTTATTTCAGAATGTATCCCCTATATATGCGATTTTTTTTCTCTGCAATACGCCTCTGAAGAAGGGACATCGTCCTGAAACATGTCAGGCTTCTAGAGAAAATATTCTATGAATGGAAGTATACAATATTCATTACAGGACAGCAAATTTTATTGTATAAATATTCCTGTTAAATGTATCCTGTTTTTATGATTTCTCAAATAAAGAAAATATTTTTTATCTAATTCATGTTTAGTTCGCCTATAAAGTCCCATCATACTGGGGGGTACATAGGTTCCCTAATTTAGGGGTCTTATTTTCTTTCCATTAACTCGGGATGTTGGCAACTTTTTGAAGGCAATCATTGATAATTGTTTCCTTCAGTGGTTCAATCCATTATATATCTAAATGATTACATGATTTGCAGCCTGGTGACAGAGTGTCACTGAGGAACTTGTGTGTCCCTGGGAAGCACAAACTGGCTGATTGGTGGAAGTCGCAGCCCTACATTATCTGCAAGCAGTTGCCAGGACTGCCAGTATACCAGATTTGTCCAGAAGGAAGCACAGGCCCACTAAGGACCTGGCACCAGAATCATCTGCTACCTTTATCAAAGGCAGTTTGTATATCTCATCAACCAAATCAATAGCCTACTCAAACCATCTCTCAGGAATCACCTCCAGTAACCAGATTCCAATCCTTGCAACCAAACATGGATGCAGAAGACCGTGAGGATGAAGAAATGGGCATGAATTGGCTGTGGCAGTGTACGCTGTCAGAGACTGGCACTCCCCTTTCTCGCAGCGAAGCAGATGCGGGAACCCACCAGGCCTGTGGCTCTGGAGTTCATCCCACAGAGCATCAGAAGAAGAGGCTACTATACCCAAAACATCTGAGCCCAAAGAGCAGAGAGGAAAGTGAACAATTCACCCACCAAAAAGGCTGACATACGATACTTTATGCTAAAGTTCTGAAGAAGCAATCCTCACATCTCAGAAAATGCACAGCCTGCCGATCCTTCCCGCTACAGGTTTAGTGGAGGGCGATTCCAACTCACCCCCTGGCACATCTAGGTGGGCCATTCCAATATCGGTGGTTTGTGAGCAAGACAACCTCACCTCTTATGACAAATGGTGGGAGGTTCTCTTGCCAGGTTCATACATGCATGCCAATTGCTTGTTTTCTTACATGTACTGACCTGTTTTTGTTTCCCATTGTATTTTTGAAAGCATGTAACAGGTTGTGGACATTATATGTTGATAGACTCTATCCTTTCTTTGGGGACCAAAGGTTCTTTGGTGGGTGAAGTATGTAGCAGGCATGTTGTAATGCAATTTCTCCTTTTAGCCACAAGATGGAGACAGAGAGATGCTAACTTGTCCTTCCAGAAAACTCAGAGACACAAAGCACACTGGGAAAAAGGGAATTTCAGGAAGTGCTGAGGTAAATGAGGAGAGGGATGTGCTGAGGTGAGATAAAAGAGAGAGAGACAGGTTTTCCACACAGCACAACAGAGAAAGGGGTGACAGGTGACTGAAGAGAGGGAAGTGCTGAGATGATTGAAAGAGAGAGAGACAGGTTTTTCACACAGGACTACAGAGAGAGTACTGACAGAAGATATGAGGAGGGCTGTCTGAGGAGAGTGAGGAGAGCCATCTGAGGTACCAGCATCTGATTGAGGGGAGGGACACATGCTGACACCAGGGACTGTGTGACCCAACAGAGGGAGAGAAAGCCACGTTTCTCTTGAGACTACTGGGAAGAGTTACCGCGAGGAGAGGGGATAGAGGACAGGAGCGGTGAGGTGACAGGACTGTGCGGTGGAACTCCACCTAAGAAAGAGAGGGCCACACTGTCTACCAGTATCTGAGAGAGAGAGACTGCCGCCAAGTGACTGAGGATAAAGGAACCAGGAACAGTGTCACCCACACGGTCCTCCACCATTCAGCCCAGGGACCCTGGTCAGCAACTCAGTGCCATCTAGCCCAGCGGAGACAACCCACACACCGCTTCAAGGATCACAAGACCCGTCCAGGTGTCCTGTTGGCCGTTGTCCCATCACCCTGCTAGTTCAGCTACCAGCCATCCTGATCGTCCGACAGGAGGTGATCCAGTGCCTTACAACATTGCCAGGAGCCTGAACAACCATTTGGGACTTCCGTTGTGTCATCACCCAAAGTATTTGTGAGCAGGTGTAAACCCAATATCTTTCTTAGCACAGTACAGACACTACATGCAGACACCTATTCCCCTTTCTACTGTCAGAGGATGCTTATTTGGAGCTGCCACTTTTAGCCATTCTGTTCTTACAAACCACTACCTAATGGATTTCCTAGAGGATTACTGTCCCACTTTTGATTGATTAGACCTACTCTCTTTACAAAGGACCCCAATGTTTGCTAGCAGAAGACACTAGTACCCTTCAACTTGGGACCTGTAACGTTATAGAACTGTGCTTACTGTACCTGTTAACCCATTTCTTCTTTTTGTATTGTTACTTTAAATGGTATTTGTGGCCCAGAAGAAGCTGAGAAGTTGATAGATCTTCTCTGCTCCCTCTTAGCGTCTGTGTTATGGCATATAGATTACTGCCCTTTTTTAAATTTACAGTTGCTATGTATTGAAGGTTGTCTTTTCTAATGTAAGAATTGCAGAAAGGTTTAACAGTGTTGTAAGCTTCCAAATGCTTTAAACCGTGATAATATATTCAATTTGTTTATCACTACCAAGTATGTGTCTGTTTTTGTTGATAATTCATAGCCAGGATAACAGTATTTTCCACGTGTCATTATGTATGTTTGCAGTAATTTAATTTAATCAGGTGTGCCAGAGGGGCAGATCAAAGAACCCAAATTTACCAAGCGGCTCCTTTGAGGGTGGCGCTACACACATATATATATATATATATATATATTTTTTTTTTTTTTTTTTTACACACGGTGTGAACCAATTTTAAATAGTCCATCGTGTCAGTCAATGTCAAACAGCGTAAATAAGTCTTCACTCCAAACTTCACCATAAATCCCAATGTGCAAGTGAATATCTTCAAATGACAAATAGTGCTCTCTGTATGTAATTGTCAGTTGCTTTATTAAAACAATAAAAACACACCTACAAGAATAGCTAAAAATAAAGGCAGAATATCAGTACTCAGAGTGGGATATTTTCCCAGCTCACTGCTCAGTGCAGAGTCCGGCTGACATCTATGTTCCATCAGGTCAGACTGACTCTTGTTATCGAAAGAATCCTCTGCTCTGGATGTATGCCTCATGGAGCTCCGCCCTATAAGCTACCTCAATAATCGATACTGACTACTTTAAAGGGGCAGTTTTTTTTTTTACAAACGTTTTATTGAGCTATATCAGGAAATACAAAGTGTAAAGGCACAGAGAGATCAGCAGGTACATTCGTGAGACAGGGTACAGCGGTATATAAGTACATCTCTCGTGTTACCTTTTAACAAAGTAAAGGAATAGACAGTGAACCAAGAAAGAAAAAGAAAAGAAAAAACAAAATTCAGAAATGGAAATATATAGGAAAGACAAATGTGAGTGTTATAATACAAGTAAACTGATCAGAATCCCAAAACTATACCTCTCACACGTGTACAGATAGAGATAGCGGCGCTAATATAAATTGTGTAAAATAATGGGTCAGAGCAGCATAATGCCTATGACCCTCTACTTATACATAAAAATAATAATAGTGTCATGAAAAATATTATTTTTATCATGAAAAGCAATTTCTTTAACACCCAGTGAAAAGTGTCACTATAAATAATAAAATTACAAAAAATTAATGAATGAGTTCAACAGTTGTTTTTCAATCTTCTTGTGTGAAAAATCTTCTACTCTTCCACCACACCACCGTGATAGTGACACCACTCCCTCTGAAGAGCGCACTCACCAGATTGTATAGCCTACCACTCTCGTGTTCGGCAAAACAGCAATTGAAAGACACCTGGGTTGCATGTGATGAACCGTGAATCCAATCAAGCCAGCTCCATATGTGAAAAAATGAATAAAGTGCTCCACATAGCGTGATACCATTTTGACAGATTTATTAAAATCACTTCAAACACACTTCAATGGTTACACTCACTTTTAAACTGAAATATAAAAGCCTTTAAAAAAATCCACAGCAAGCAACAGGATCAGTGATCCAACGGTGCACCGCGGTCACAGCGGACCTGAAGTGTAATCTGGTGTATCTCTCACCCAACCTTCTAAGGCCCAGCCATCCGATCGGTGTAGTCCTCCTCAGTCATGTGATCATCATCAGTCATGTGATCATCATCAGTCATGTGATCATCATCAGTCATGTGACCCCCTGCTCTGTACATGCTCACACTTCATGTCCCCCAGACCGTGAAGCACAGGTACAAAGACTGAATAAATTAGTGGATCCCAAACATTTTTACGGTGTGACTGATCATAGATAGTATATAAGGATTGATGAACCATCCGTGTAGCCAATCCCATTTGAAGAAGTCTTTTCCACGAAACATGTCTTGGGCATGGTTACACGGCATTCCATCGCACGGACATTAGATAGATGTCTGAGGAGGACTACACCAATCGGATGGCTGGGCCTTAGAAGGTTGGGTGAGAGATACACCAGTTTACACTTCAGGTCCGCTGTGACCGCGGTGCACCGTTGGATCATTGATCCTGTTGCTTGCTGTGGATTTTTTTAAAGGCTTTTATGTTTCAGTTTAAAAGTGAGTGTAACCATTGAAGTGTGTTTGAAGTGATTTTAATAAATCTGTCAAAATGGTATCACGCTATGTGGAGCACTTTATTCATTTTTTCACATATGGAGCTGGCTTGATTGGATTCATGGTTCATCACATGCAACCCAGGTGTGGTTCAATTGCTGTTTTGCCAAACACGAGAGTGGTAGGCTATACAATCTGGTGAGTGCGCTCTTCAGAGGGAGTGGTGTCACTATCACGGTGGTGTGGTGGAAGAGTAGAAGATTTTTCACACAAGAAGATTGAAAAACAACTGTTGAACTTATTCATTCATTTTTTGTAATTTTATTATTTAACCACTTGAGCCCCGGACCATTATGCTGCCTAAGGACCAGAGGTCTTTTTCCAATTTGGCACTGCGTCGCTTTAACTGCTAATTGCGCGGTCATGCAATGCTGTACCCAAACGAAATTTGCGTCCTTTTCTTCCCACAAATAGAGCTTTCTTTTGATGGTATTTGATCACCTCTGCGGTTTTTATTTTTTGCGCTATAAACGGAAAAAGACCGAAAATTTTGAAAAAAAATGATATTTTCTACTTTTTGTTATAAAAAAAATCCAATAAACTAAATTTTAGTCATACATTTAGGCCAAAATGTATTCGGCCACATGTCTTTGGTAAAAAAAAGTCAATAAGCGTATATTTATTGGTTTGCGCAAAAGTTATAGCGTCTACAAACTAGGGTACATTTTCTGGAATTTACACAGCTTTTAGTTTATGACTGCCTATGTCATTTCTTGAGGTGCTAAAATGGCAGGGCAGTACAAAACCCCCCCAAATGACCCCATTTTGGAAAGTAGACACCCCAAGGAAATTGCTGAGAGGCATGTTGAACCCATTGAATATTTATTTTTTTTGTCCCAAGTGATTGAAAAATGACAAAAAAAAAAAAAAAAAAATATTTACAAAAAGTCGTCACTAAATGATATATTGCTCACACAGGCCATGGGCCTATGTGGAATTGCACCCCAAAATACATTTAGCTGCTTCTCCTGAGTATGGGGATACCACATGTGTGGGACTTTTTGGGAGCCTAGCCGCGTACGGGGCCCCGAAAACCAATCACCGCCTTCAGGATTTCTAAGGGTGTAAATTTTTGCTTTCACTCTTCACTGCCTATCACAGTTTCGGAGGCCATGGAATGCCCAGGTGGCACAAAACCCCCCAAAATGACCCCATTTTGGAAAGTAGACACCCCAAGCTATTTGCTGAGAGGCATATTGAGTCCATGGAATATTTTATATTTTGACACAAGTTGCGGGAAAGTGACACTTTTTTTTTTTTTTTTTTTCCATAAAGTTGTCACTAAATGATATATTGCTCACACAGGCAATGGGCATATGTGGAATTGCACCCCAAAATACATTTAGCTGCTTCTCCTGAGTATGGGGATACCACATGTGTGGGACTTTTTGGGAGCCTAGCCGCGTACTGGACCCCGAAAACCAATCACTGCCTTCAGGATTTCTAAGGGTGAAAATTTTTGATTTCACTCTTTACTGCCTATCACAGTTTCGGAGGCCATGGAATGCCCAGGTGGCACAAAACCCCCCCAAATGACCCCATTTTGGAAAGTAGACACCCCAAGCTATTTGCTGAAAGGCATGGTGAGTATTTTGCAGCTCTCATTTGTTTTTGAAAATGAAGAAAGACAAGAAAAAACATTTTTTTTTTCTTTTTTCAATTTTCAAAACTTTGTGACAAAAAGTGAGGTCTGCAAAATACTCACTATACCTCTCAGCAAATAGCTTGGGGTGTCTACTTTCCAAAATGGGGTCATTTGGGGGGGTTTTGTGCCACCTGGGCATTCCATGGCCTCCGAAACTGTGATAGGCAGTGAAGAGTGAAATCAAAAATTCACGCCCTTAGAAAGCCTGAAGGCGGTGCTTGGTTTTCGGGGTCCCGTACGCGGCTAGGCTCCCAAAAAGTCTCACACATGTGGTATCCCCGTACTCAGGAGAAGCAGCAGAATGTATTTTGGGGTGTAATTTCACATATTTCCATGGCATGTTTGAGCAATATATCATTTAGTGACAACTTTGTGCAAAAAAAAAAAAAAAAATTTGTCTCTTTCCCGCAACTTGTGTCGCAATATAAAATATTCCATGGACTCGACATGCCTCTCAGCAAATAGCTTGGGGTGTCTACTTTCCAAAATGGGGTCATTTGGGGGGGTTTTGAACTGTCCTGGCATTTTATGCACAACATTTAGAAGCTTATGTCACACATCACCCACTCTTCTAACCACTTGAAGACAAAGCCCTTTCTGACACTTATTGTTTACATGAAAAAGTTTTTTTTTTTTGCAAAAAAATTACTTTGAACCCCCAAACATTATATATTTTTTTAAAGCAAATGCCCTACAGATTAAAATGGTGGGTGTTTCATTTTTTTTTTTTCACACAGTAATTGCGCAGCGATTTTTCAAACGCATTTTTTGGGGAAAAAACACACTTTTTTTAATTTTAATGCACTAAAACACGCTATATTGCCCAAATGTTTGATGAAATAAATAAGATGATCTTAGGCCGAGTACATGGATACCAAACATGACATGCTTTAAAATTGCGCACAAACGTGCAGTGGCAACAAAATAAATACATGTTTAAAAGCCTTCAAAAGCCTTTACAGGTTACCACTTTAGATTTACAGAGGAGGTCTACTGGAAAAATTACTGCACTCGATCTGACCTTCGCGGTGATACCTCACATGCATGGTGCAATTGCTGTTTACGTTTGACGACAGACCGCCGCTTGCGTTCGCCTTAGCGCGAGAGCAGGGGGCGACAGGGGTGTTTTTTTTTTTTTTTTTTTTTTCTTTATTATTTTTTTGCTTTTTTAATCTTACTTTTAAACTGTTCCTTTCATATTTTTTTTTTTTAATCATTTTTATTGTTATCTCGGGGAATGTAAATATCCCCTATGATAGCAATAGGTAGCGACAGGTACTCTTTTTTGAAAAAATTGTGGTCTATTAGACCCTAGATCTCTCCTCTGCCCTCAAAGCATCTGACCACACCAAGATCGGTGTGATAAAATGCTTCCCCAATTTCCCAATGGCGCTATTTACATCCGGCGAAATCTAAGTCATGAAATACTCGTAGCTTCCGGTTTCTTAGGCCATAGAGATGTTTGGAGCCACTCTGGTCTCTGATCAGCTCTATGGTCAGCTGGCTGAATCACCGGCTGCATTCTCAGGTTCCCTGTTGAGACAGGAGAGCCAGAGAAAAACACGGAAGACGGTGGGGGGGGGGGCATTCCCTCCCACGGCTTGTAAAAGCAGTCTAGAGGCTAATTAGCCGCTAGGATTGCTTTTACATGAAAGCCGACCGCTGGCTGAAAAGAATGATACCAAGATGATACCTAAACCTGCAGGCATCATTCTGGTATAACCACTCAAAGTCGTGAATGGCATACCTGAAGACAAAAAAATGGTTAACAATGGTTAACAATAAAGCACAGTAAAGTGTAAATAATTACACACCTGAAAAACAAACATGATAAAACATAATAACAATAACAATAACAATAACAATAACAATAAAACATTGCAGAATAGAATACAGTAAAAAAGAGCAGAACAATAGAGAGAGAGAATAGAGAGAGAGAGAGAGAGAACAATAAAACAACAACTATTTTTTTTTATTTCATATTTTTTTTTTTTTTTACACTTTTTTTGTAACTAACTTTTATAACGGTAACCGGTTCCAGGTTCGGGTCTCTCAAAATGCGATGGCATCTTGGGAGACCCTGTGAAATGGCGCCTAGTCTGTGCAATGCTGTACCCTACGCTAATACTCAACTAGTGAATGGTAGCGTTCAAAACATTCACCAATGCAAAGACCAGGATTGTCAGGACAGGAGGGACAATAATAGTGGGTGTCACGCCTATATCCGCGCTTGCTGCAGACACAACATCTTTTTTGGGGGGGTTCGTTGAGTAGGGGTACTCGGGAGGACATAAAAATGCCTCTCATGCAGCCGACTGCATTTGGTTGGGGATGTGAATGGGGGAAGTACGGGCGCTGCAGAAGCGGTGGGTTCCCAATTAGGATTGGTGAATGCAGCAGGAAGGGCACTATGGGCACGACGGGCCTGTGTTTGTCTTTTTGGTGGCAGCGGGACACTACTTGTGCTTGCCACCTCACCAGCTTCAACTGCACTTATGGGACTCGCCACGTCACCACGTGTTACTGCAGTGCTGGTTTGACTACGACCGGGGTGTACTAGGCCGCTGGCGCTTGCCAGTTCACCAAAACGCTACCAAAAAACTGTTAGCGATTGCAGGGATCAGGCCTGACTCTGCGAACGCTGCAGTTATGCGTTTAGTGTTTTGTAAGTGACAGTGATCGATCGATACTGCACTTGGGTGGGCTGGGCCGGGCCGGGCGGAGGGGCAAAACGCAGGTGCTAGCAGGTATCTGGGCTGATCCCGCTAACACTGCGTTTTTGGGAACCCTAAACTGCTGGTGACGCTAGTATAGATCTGATCGGATCAGATATTGATGCGATCAGATACTATACCACTAAGGGAGGTGTACGGTGCGTGCGTGGGTGTTAGCGGTACTGGCGCTAACCTGACCCTGCCTGGGGCTGGTGCTTGCCAGTTCACCAAAATACTACTAAAAAAACTGTTAGCGATCGCAGGGATCAGGCCTGACTCTGTGAACGCTGCAGTTATGCGTTTAGTGTTTTGTAAGTGACAGTGATCGATCGATACTGCACTTGGGTGGGCTGGGCTCGCCTGGGCGGAGGGGCAAAACGCAGGTGCTAGCAGGTATCTGGGCTGATCCCGCTAACACTGCGTTTTTGGGAACCCTAAACTGCTGGGGACGCTAGTATAGATCTGATCGGATCAGATATTGATCCGTTCAGATACTATACCACTAAGGGAGGTGTATGCTGCGTGCGTGGGTGTTAGCGGTACTGGCGCTAACCTGACGCCTGGGGCTGGTGCTTGCCAGTTCACCAAAATGCTACCAAAAAAACTGTTAGCGATCGCAGGGATCAGGCCTGACTCTGTGAACGCTGCAGTTATGCGTTTAGTGTTTTGTAAGTGTCAGTGATCGATCGATACTGCACTTGGGTGGGCTGGGCTCGCCTGGGCGGAGGGGCAAAACGCAGGTGCTAGCGGGTATCTGGGCTGATCCCGCTAACACTGCGTTTTTGGGAACCCTAAACTGCTGGGGACGCTAGTATAGATCTGATCGGATCAGATATTGATCCGATCAGATACTATACCACTAAGGGAGGCGCATGCTGCGTGCGTGGGTGTTCGCGGTACTGGCGCTAATCTGACGCTGCCTGGGGCGACGCATATCACCGCCGGGCGATCGGGGGGCTAAACCTTTATTCGGTAATAAACGGCGGGTGCCCTGACACTATAAAAAATAAACAAACTAACCAGCGTCAACCGTAACGGTTATACGGTGATCAGTGGTGAAAGGGTTAACTAGGGGGCAATCAAGGGGTTAAAACATTTATTAGGTAGTATATGGGGGTCCCTGACGCTATAAAACGCTGACGGCGAACCTCAATATTTACCTCACTAACTAGCGTCACCAGCGACACTAATACAGCGATCAGAAAAATGATCGCTTAGTGACACTGGTGACAGGGGGTGATCAAGGGGTTAAAACTTTATTAGGGGGGGTTAGGGGGGTATCCTAGACCTAAAGGGGGGTAATACTAACTGTCCCAACACTAACTGTCACAAACTGACACTATGCAGTAATCAGAAAAAAAAAAAAAACAAAAACAAAAAAAAACTGCTGGTGTCAGTTTGTGACAGGGGGGGGGGGGGGTGATTGGGGGGGGATCGGGGGGCGATCGGGGGGGGGATCGGGGTGTTTTGTGTGCCTGGCATGTTCTACTGTGTGTGTGTGTGTTGGTGCACTCACAGTGAAGTCTTCTCTCCTCGGGCCGGAACGGAAATTACCGAGCCGAGGAGAGATGACATCATTTCCTTTGCTGCTGTTTAGCATACAGCAGCAAAGGAATGATTCGATTGGCCGGCGGCGATCGCGAGGGGGGGGCCACGAACGGATGGTCTCCCCCTCATCACCGATCGCCGCTGGACAAAAGACGACCGCCTCGGGCACCGGGGGGGGGGTCCGATCGGACCCCCCACCCGCGGAAGGCAAATCACGTACCCTGTACGTGATTTTGCCTGTCCGTGCCACTTTGCCGACGTACATCGGCGTGAGGCGGTCGTCAAGTGGTTAAAGTGACACTTTTCACTGGGTGTTAAAGAAAATTCTTTTCATGATAAAAATAATATTTTTCATGACACTATTATTATTTTTATGTATAAGTAGAGGGTCATAGGCATTATGCTGCTCTGACCCATTATTTTACACAATTTATATTAGTGCCGCTATCTCTATCTGTACACATGTGAGAGGTATAGTTTTGGGATTCTGATCAGTTTACGTATTTATTTAAGTGGCAGCTTTTTTCACTTTACACTGTGTATGTACACACATTTTGTATTCATTTACACATCTTTTATATAGCTTTGCACTTTTCTTTGGCGCAGTGGAGTAAGAGAGATTCAGGGGCGGTTTATTTGTATATCTCTTGCTACAAACCATTATAATACAAGTAAACCAGATTACACCAGTGAGATGTGCCAGTAGGGTAAAGGCCGGTAGTGTTCATACCAAATAATTTATTCCCTTTTTTATTTGTGTAAAGTCCACACTAGTACTGTGTATATTGTTTCAAGAGACTTCAGTCTGTCTGGTCACCAGGAACGGGGACTGAAGGGACTCCTAGTCCAGTGCTTAAAGAGGGAGTCCACCTAAAAAAAAATATTAAAAGCCAGCAGCTACAAATACTGCAGCTGCTGACTTTTAATAAATGGACACTTACCTATCCTGGAGTCCAACGATGTCGGCAGCCAAAGCCGATCAATCGCTCGGCTCTCGACAGCTGACGCTGCCATTCTCTGTGAGGGAATCAGGAAGTTAAGCGTTGCGGCTTCACTTCCTGGTTCCCTACTGCACATGTGCGAGTTGCGCTGCGTGTCCTAAGTGGTCCCCGATATCTCCTGGGACCTGTGTGTTTCCCAGGAGACAGCGGGGGGTGCGGGAAGGGGTGTGACTCCCGCAGGAGTCTATTCCAGGAAGTGGGTGCAAATACCTATAGTAGACAGGTATCCGCACCCCCCTCCCCCCTGAAAGGTGCCAATTGTGGCACCGGAGGGAGGGAGGAATCAGATAAGCGGAAGTTCCAATTTTGGGTGGAACTCCGCTTTAACCGGTGGTATGTCCATCTGCCCCATTTGTGGTCAAAGATGTGCATGGAGTCCAGAAGAGTGTGATGCACTTTTTCCATCAGTCTAATGGATTCCATACGCAGAAGCACCTGTGAACATGACACCGAGGGGTGTTGATAGCTTAGAGCAACAGCCCATTAAATAGCACTGAAAAGTGTATGCGCTAGCTTCTGTTGAGGGGGAGAGACCCCTGGGAGTTCAGCAAATAGTATACACATTTGATAGGTCAGAGTCACAGGTGCTCCAGTCAGCTGGAGTATCAGTGAGGAGGTTTTATGCCATAAGGGTCCTAGGAACTTGCAGGTCCAAAATGTGTGTAGGAGAGTACCCCTGTCCTGGCATCCTCTAAAACATGTTTCGGGAACCAATGGGTAAATTCTGTGTAATCTGTCGGGGGTATAGTACCAGTGGGCATGTAATTTGAGTACCGTTTTTTTGATGGATACAGAGCGTGTACATTTATGCATGTTATTGATCATATCCTGCCAGTCCTCCTCTGAAAATCTCCTGGCCCATCCCACCATGGCTACTGATTTAGTTGTAGTATTGTGGTCATTAGGGTATTGGTACAGTATTGAGTCCTCCTATCCATAGAGGCCTCTCCACATAGGATCTCAAATGGCCATTTAGCCAATTCAACACCATTAGCCAGGGCGGTAGAGAAAAAGTGTCGTATCTGCAAATATTGGCAAAATTCAGATCTACCAAGGGCAAGATTCTGCTCTAGGTGTGCAAATGAGCAGAAAGATGTGCCCTGTAACAGGGAATCTAAGGTTACCGGCCCATGCAATGTCCAGCTGTAGAACGATAAGCCTGTGTTTAAGGCTAGAGGGAACAGGGGTTCGCCTATAAAAGAAGCCAATTACGATGGGTTAGATTGTAATTTAAATTTCCCCCTGTAGAGAGACCAGAGATAGAGAGACTGACCCACAATATTGTTAAGTGGAGCAATATCTTTGGAGGATACAGAGCGTGACCAGAGAAGACCGGGGAGGTAGTATAGGGGCCACTGAAGTACGCTCAAATTGTAGCCATGGTATGGATGTAGGAGAGGTGTGGCATTGTGCCAATTGGATAAGGCGGGATGCCAAGAAGTATTTCCAAAGATCAGGGCATCCCAGGCCGCCTCTAGACTGGGCCTTATACATCAGTGAGCGGCACAGCCGAGGCTTCTTATTTTGTCATATAAATTCGAGCAGATCAGACTGGATAGTCATTATCGTGGAGTGAGGGACATACAGAGGCAGTTATCTAAAGAAAAATAGTAGCTTAGGAATGATAGGCATTTTGACAGCATGGATTTGACCCAAAAACGAGATTTGGTACAAAGACCACTGGTTGTGAAGGCGTTTGATATTGGAGAAGGCTTGACGGTAATTTAGTGAGTACATCAGTTTAAGCGAGAGGGCAAGTTTTATTCCTAGGTATTGCAATGTACCTTGGCTCCAGGAAAGTTTTAACTTATCTTTAAGGGTAGTTAGTAAAGTTTGAGGGATATTGATGGTAATGCTATACATTTGGATGGGTTTTATCCCAGGCCTGTAAGATGGTGAAAGGCATCTAAGGAGGTTAGGTTGGAAAGGGAGATTAGGGGTCAGAAAAAAACAGGAGGATATCCTTTGCATATAGAATGATTTTGAATTCTTGGTTGCACTTCATATAACCTCTAATATTAGGGTCAGTGGAGATGGATCGGGCAAGCGGTTTGATCGCTAGGGCAAACAAAAGGGGGGAAAGAGAGTTTGATGCGGGTACGGGAGCGGTGGTAAAGGGCTTTAAATACATTAATAAATTCACCATTGAATCCGAACTTGGATAAAATGGTGTCCAGATAGGGCCAGAGGACGCTGTCGAAGGCCTTGTTAATGTCTAAGCTCAGGAGTAATACTTTATTGGAGTGAATGTCAGCATCTTGGATGATGTTAGCTGCTAAGCGTATATTGTCATGATCTGTCTGGATGGTATGAAGCCTGTTTGGTCAGGGGATATCAGAGTTCTGATGACAGAGGCTAAACGTCCTCTAGGATGCGTCCAAAAATCCTCAAGTCATTGTTAATGACAGAGGTGGGGCGGAAGTTCTGAGGTATGATCCTTTCCTGGTTTTGGTATTAGGGAGATATTTGCCAGTAGCATTTCCTCTGGGAGGTGTTTGCCCTTCAAGATATGGTTATAGAGTTTAGTTATTTTGGGGATAAGGGACCTGGGGAATTTCTTTGTAATAGGAGGCGGAGAATCTGTCTGGGCCTGGGGTTTTGGAGGGTTTTAGGGATGAGATGAAGGAGGCAATTTCCTCTCCTCTGTGAGCTGGGGGAGTGAAAGGGCATCCAGCCAGGCCTGGGAAGAGAGAGAGGGTGGGGAGCTAGGATCTGACAGAAGTTTTTGGTAATAGGAGGAAACGAGGTTCAGAACATCTTTAGGGTGGGTAGAGAGATTACCATCTCATAATTTATATAACTGTGTTGGCTGGGTGGTCGGTTTCAGTTTCTTTGCAAACATGGTTGAGGCCGAATTGCTATGAAGGAGGAAGCAAGCCTTAGCCCAACAAAGGGATTTTTCAGTGTGTTCTGCGAATAATGTGTCTAGGGCTCTTCTCTTTACGTTAATTTGAAAGAGTAAGTCTTGTGATGGTGTCTGACTGTGTCTGTGATAAAGTCTTTGAAGGTCTAAGGTGAGCTTATGTGTTTCATTAAGTTTTTCTGGTGGTAGAGATTTCTATACAGTGGCCCCTCATCACAGCCTTATGGGCTGCCCAAAGGGATGTGGGGGACATCCCATCAATGTCATTATGTCTGAAGTATTTGGTGAGGCGTTCAGTCATTTGGGTTAAGATGATATGGTCAGTGAGTAAAGAGTCATTGAGATGCCAGGTTCTGGTGGCGTAGGGAAGGCCTATACAGGAAAGGTGGCAGGATACCATGTGGTGATCCAACCATGGGCAGACGTGTATGTCCACGGAGGTGGAATTCGCAATGAAGGTGAGGGTGCAGAAAATGTAATCAAGGCGAGAGTAACTGTCATGAGGGTAGGAGAAAAGGGTGTATCCTCGAGAGGCAAGTTGTGTGCCCTCCAGGTATCTTTCAATTGGTGAGACTTGAGAGAGTGTTGAAGGGATTTTGGGAAGGCTTTAGAGGAGGATCCTGTGCAGTTTTTATCCATGATGGAATGGGCTACTAAGTTAAAATATTTAAAGAATGCAGCCTGAGACCCATTAGGGTACAGGAGGTACAAACCCTCACTCTTACTTACCTCCTGTAACATATCCATTGGACAGTGGACCAGAAAGAAGTGAGAATCAGACATTCCCAAAACATATGGAAGAAAGTATACCTGTGTTAATTACAATGCCAGCACATGGATGAAATTTTAGAGCACACCTTGTATAAGTTATCAGGAGTTCTATGCCATCTTCCTTTCTAAGTGGAGAAGCCATAGGATGAGCTACTACAAAAGAGTTATGTGCTTTGTGCCCTGCAGGAGAAAGTAATGTGGTTCTTGGGAGCGGAGTTTCAAGGCTCAACAGCTTTTTATTGATGTTATCTAGATGAGTGACGGTCTCCCGGGAATGCGCTGTTTAGGTGCTCTTTTACCATTACTGACCGGTTATCTTGGAAGGAATTTAAATAGATCCCAACAATGTTCCTGTGTCTCCTGATTGATCTACTAAGCCTGTACTGACCCCCCTGAATAAGGGTGGTCGCAGGCTGTCTGGTAAGCCTCCACTATTTACTCTCAGGTGACGGGCAGCACTGACGGTGAAAGTTCAGACTTGAGGTCTCGTATTGAATAATTCCCATCTGGATATCACTATTCACGAACTCTCTCTTTTCACATTTTTTCATCAATTTCTGTGTTTTTGTGTTTTAGCTATGTATGGTCTATTTGATTCATTTTTGATGGACTTATAGATTTATAGTGTTCATTGCACTTGATTTTATATTTTTTATTTCTATTGATGTTTAATTGATGTTTAATTGGCACAACTTGCACTTGCTGTATACTATATATAATTGTATAGTTTCAGAATTTTATAATTGTTACTATACACAATTTCACTATTATTTTTGGTACTTATCTAGCAATGCACTCTTATTCTTATACTGTTATCTATGTGCCCTCATATTGGGGTTATAGTGTTCAGCTGCAGGATAATTTTCAAAGTTTTCTCATTAATTAATTCTCATTAATCTCATTAATAATTTTTCCACGTACTCACACACCTAGCGCAATTCTTTTTTCTTTTTTACTTTTTTACTTTTTTACATCAAATTGTTATGCATGGCTGTCGTCCCAGAAGGAAGCCTCTGCTAAAGATGGGGGAAGATGGTCCAAAAAACAAAAACACGTGATGAGAAACACAAAACAAGTCCAATCGTGAAGGGAGGGGGGATCTTCAGTGAGGACACCTCCGTGTTTGCAAGCCACTTACCTTACAGCTGTAAGGTGTACAGCCTGTGTTGCAAATGACCCGCAGGTGTAGACGTTCCGTGTATACAGGCAGTGACAATGATGAACATGCCAAGCGAAATATAAAAAAATAAAAAGTATACAGCATGTAAAATAACTCTGCAACGACCACAGTGGAGGGGGGGCAAGACACACACAGGGGGAGGTTGCAGTCACTTTCATGAAGTGAGTGTGGGCATCAATCCACGAGCGCCGAGCTCGTATGCCTCCAGGAGTGTCACCAATCTGAAATCTGTCCCCGTGCCTGGAAACTGGAATATGTCCCCGTGCCTCTCTCCTCAGTGTTCGTCAGGTAGAGTAGTGATGTACAGTGTGAGGGGGAAAGAGACGCACATAGCGTGATCCCATATAAAAGGTATATTTATTTAATAAAACAAGTCCAATCAACTTACATTTAAAACAATGCTGCAGTGTGTAGTAACTACGAGCGCCAAGCTCGTCTCCTGTTGTTTGTCTGTGGCAGCGTCCCGTGCTCCAATCCTAATGCATATCGTCACGTGACTTCTTCAGAGGATAACACGGGATAGAAAGCCAATGCTTATATATAGTCCCCTTTTAATGGGCGCATGGCGGCTTACATTGTTTTAAATGTAAGTTGATGTGTGTGTCTTGCCCCCCCTCCACTGTGGTCGTTGCAGAGTTATTTTACATGCTGTATACTTTTTATTTTTTTATATTTCGCTTGGCATGTTCATCATTGTCACTGCCTGTATACACGGAACGTCTACACCTGCGGGTCATTTGCAACACAGGCTGTACACCTTATAGCTGTAAGGTAAGCGGCTTGCAAACACGAACGTGTCCTCACTGAAGATCCCCCCTCCCTTCACGATTGGACTTGTTTTGTGTTTCTCATCACGTGTTTTTGTTTTTTGGACTGGATTATAGAACTAATATTCATGTTTGTCCTAGGGATTTGTCACTTGTAGTTCACCAGGATCTGGCACGTTTTTGCTAATGGGGCACTAGCCCACATATATTTTTCTTGCACTATATATTTTTTTTGTATTGTGTCATTATTCATCTTATTTGTGTTAGTATATGCATTTTTGTTTTGCAATATTCAAGCAGTCACTGTTTCATGATTACCTTTATATATTAGGCTTTGTCTGCCCGCAACAAGTCATGTTGATCAGCTACGTTGCACTGCACTGCATCCCCACCATGTTCTTTTAGCATGTAGGATCTATTCATGCATTGGCCCGTTTCTGCTTTTTTAGTTCACTTTGCCACTTTAGTCATCTTTGTAGCTTCCCCCCCCCCCCTTCATCACAGCGCAACTACCATCCTCCCCCACTTTTGTCCCATTTGTCCTGCCTTGGATCAGTACTTAGGTGTTGCAGCAGTGTCCTTTTAGCATAGCCCCCCCGACAGCGCAGGAGTTTCCACTTTCACATTGCTCTTCTAAAGATGCTGCACAAGAAAGCCCACAGACAGTTTGCTAGACAAGCAGATAAGGACATGGATTACTGGAACCATGTCCTGTGGTCTGATGAGACCATGATAAACTTATTTGGTTCAGATGGTGTCAAGCGTGTGTAGCAGTAACCAGGTGAGGAGTACAAGGACAAGTGTGTCCTGCCTACAGTTAAGCATGGTAGTGGGAGTGTCATGGTCTGGGGCTGCATAAGTGCTGCAGGCACTGGGGAGCTACTGTTCATTGAAGGAACCATGAATGCCAACATGTACTGTGATATACTGAAGCAGAGCATGATCCCCTCCCTTCGGAGACTGGGCCGCAGGGCAGTATTTCAACATGATAACGACCCCAAACACACCTTCAAGATGACCGCTGCCTTGCTTAAGGAACTTAGGGTAAAGGTGATGGACTTGCCAAGCATATCTCCAGACCTAAACCCTATTGAACGTTTGTGTGGCATCCTCAAATGGAAGGTGGAGGAGCGCAAGGTCTCTAACATCCACCAGCTCTGTGATGTCATCATGGAGGAGTGGAACGTGGAAGAGGACTCCAGTGGCAACCTGTGAAGCTCTAGTGAACTCCATACCCAAGAGGGTTAAGGCAGTGCTGGAAAATAATGGTGGCCACACAAATTATTGACACTTTGGGCCCAATTTGGACATTTTTACTTAGGGGTGTACTCACTTTTGTTGCCAGCGGTTTAGACATTAATGGTTGTGTGTTGAGTTATTTTGAGGGGACAGCAAATTTACACTGTTATACAAGCTGTACATTCACTACTTGACATTGTAGCAAAGTGTCATTTCTTCAGTGTTGTCACATGAAAAGTTATAATAAAATATTTACAAAAATGTGAGGGGTATACTCACTTTTGTGAGATACTGTATATTATACATTCACATCAATCCCTGCCCTAAAGCAACTTACAATCCAAGGGCCTTAACTCACATTTATACATACACATATTAAGTCCAATTTAGACAGGAGCCAATTAAATCACCACTACCTCCTTGTGGGAGGAAACCCACGCAGGCACAGGAAAAACATGCAAACTCTGTGTAGGTAGTACCATGGTTGGGATTTAAACCAATGACTCTAGTGATGCTAGTCAGAAGTGCTAACCACTTAGCCACTTGCCATATTGCAAATCTTTAAATATTTTTTTTTTTTTAGTATGCGGGTGTAGCTTATCTCATTTTTAAAATGCTTCACATAATCTGCTAAGTTGTTCTGTTGAAAAAAAAAACATTATTAATAGGTCTCAATAGCTGAAGCTAGAGAATTCAGTCCATTCAAGAGTCAAAAGACAGAAAACTTCTGCTATGCTATCCCTTTAGATAACACACTCTGGGAATCCTTTACCACACATTACATGTTTTATTTTAAAAAAATGTATACTTAGTAAAAAATAGATATCAAAATCTAAGTCTGAAAATATGTACGTTTTCAAAACAATAACATAAAATAGACTCAAAATATTATAATATATCTTAAAATATTAATAAATTGTAGCTGCAGTTTCCAAACATTGCAAATATCAATTTTGAGTGGAGTTGAATGAGCCTGTTACTGTGTAATCTACTTGGTGAACAAGTGAAAGAAAAGCTGTTATTTGTTCCACTTTAAAGGAAAATAGTTGTGTCATGTACATTAAACTGAGCTATAGAATCTATTTACCAGAAATTACATTAATTCTCTCAGCTTTTGTTCTTTAGGCAGTACATAAATGCAATATTTTGTGGGTTTAAATTGTTAGTATGCTAAGCAGAACATGCTATATAAAGGGTTGATTCTCCAGAAAACTATTAATATGTAATATTGTTCTACTGCTATGTATTCAAAATAATTGCAAGTGACATGCTGAATGTCAAAACAAGGTCACCGAGAATTTCTTTCCAGCAACATTTTGAATGGTGTGCATTGCTTTCATTATTTGCCAATAGAACCTGCCAGTCCTGTAAAGAAGCAAACCTTTCATTTGCAATGGCGGCTGGGAAATAAATTATAAGCCTTTATTTTTCCCCTCTGTATTGGTAATCTGAAAAAGTCAGGCAGATTTACAAAGTCACAGGAAGGGTGTGAGTTTAATGACATGTGAAAGGTGAGATGTGAAGCGAGGATTGCAATGTTTCTCAAGTCAACAAGGTGGTAAGTAACAAGGAGATGATATCATGTGTCACTAAATCTCTTCATTGTTACCATTATATTCCTTACCTTGCTGGTGCATAAAATGATGGGAACAATAAAATGTAACCTTAATAGATTTCTAGTGGTTCAATTGGTCATGGCAAGTAAATGGGGAGCATACACACCCTGCTTGATACCCTGCTTGAGCTAGCTGTGGAATGATAGTTCTTTATCATCCGATGCATAAACATGCATGGTTTTATCTCTTGTGTTCACATCTGTACTCTGTGCAGTCACAAGTCTTATCTCAGGGAAACAAAAGCTTTTGCCATCAAAAAAACAATAAAGCCAGTAAGCGTTTCTTTTGAACGAACGGACTTGCCTAAACACGATCTCACTAAAGTCCAGCCGCCTAGTACTCCAGGTCCGACGAGACTATAAAAGAAGTGTAATAGCTTGTGCGCCACCCTTTGGGCCCCTTCTGCTAATTTCATTTTTATCTCGTGTTAGTAAAAGTTGTGTGAGAGACGATTCGCGTTTTTCAGACTCGTGTTTTTCAGATCGTTTAACTGTTGTTCAGTCTGTGCTTGTGAGGTTTGTATCCGCTTTTCAGTGCGTGTAGTCAGTTCGCATTGATTTATTCAGTGTGTTATTGCCCGCTCGTTGCTGATTTTCAGCTCGCTCTTCACAGGCCTTGCTGTTCTTCAGTTCATTCTGTTAAGTTCATTCTGACCAGCCGACCCTTTTGAAGCCATGTTGCGTGTATGTACTTGTCCTAGAGTTCGTGCTTTGTATGTGCTTGGTGCTGTAGTTCATTCTTCAGCTCAAGCCCAGTCCATGTACAGGGCGAGGAGGAGTTCATGGACGAAGAATTGGTTGCTCCAGCGTGACCAATTCTCTCACATGCCTTTGCTTCGTAATATCCGTGAGAATAACCCTGAGGATTTCAGGAACTTTCACAGGATGACGGACCCCGTTTTTCACCGTTTGTTGGCTTTGCTGACCCCTTATATCAGCAGGCAGGATACCTGCATGAGGTAAGCCATCACTCCGGAGCAGAGGCTAGTCGCCACGTTGCGGTACTTGGCGACTGGGAGAAGCCCGCAGAACCTTAATTTCTCGACAGGCATCTCCCCCCAGGCTCTGGGGATCATTATGTAAGAAAGGGAAGAAAGGGGTCAAGAGGAGATCCCCCCAAGAAAGATGGTCCGCTCAAGAACAACCAGTTGAACCTACAAAAACTTTATTGTGTCAAAATATGTAGAAACATAATCCAACAACCATGTGTATTTTAAAAAATAGGGCAAATAAAAGTCCTATTGTGTGCTGGTGGCCACCACAGACATTACACATATATCTCATACATTCATGCACTCACACTCATCAATTAAAGTCACTAGAGACCCGGGTCTATACTATTTCACTGGAATTCCAGAGCCGGATTGGCTACCTGAGTGGATAGACTAGGTCCTGGTTAGATAAAGTGCAAGTGCTAATAAACAACAAAAGTCCCCTCGGATATGAACCAATGGCTGGTTAGACATATATGTGTGTCATTCAGCCGAGTGTGAGTGCATGAATGTATGAGATATATGTGTAATGTCTGTGGTGGCCACCAGCACACAATAGGACTTTTATTTGCCCTATTTTTTAAAATACACATGGTTGTTGGATTATGTTTCTACATATTTTGACACAATAAAGTTTTTGTAGGTTCAACTGGTTGTTCTTGAGCGGACCATCTTTCTTGGGGGGATCTCCTCTTGACCCCTTTCTTCCCTTTCTTACATATGCTTTATGGTCCATTGAGCAACCATTTGACAGCTAGTTAGCTATATACTACTGAGTTAAATGATCAAAGAAACGGGTGACATGAGAGACATATTAATCTGATTAATTACCACAGTGGGAGGGAATTCCCCTTCCCCCGTCTGTCACCCGAGAACCTACTATTGGATGACTTTAAGGTGTCCTCTCTCCCCCCTTTTTTCATATGCATCATTGTAGGATTTGACTTCCTTTCTGGACCCTTAGTCTCCGTGTCAGGTAGTAACAGCATCCACCCCATGGTTTTTAATAGCACACCCAAGTGCATATGTTTAGGATTAGACTTTATAACCATGTTTCTAACATATCAATATTGGCTTGTTGAGCAACTGCTTTAAATCCGGTGATTGAATCCCTGTTCCCTCCTTTCCTTCCCCCTTCCCTCGGTTCCCTTCCCTGTCCTCCCCCCCCCCCCCTCCCCCTTTTTTCCTTCCCCCCCCCCCCCCTTTTTCCCTTCGCCCTTCCCGACCCTCTTTCCTTTCCTGGTCTTCCTTCTCCTTCCCTTCCCTGGAACAATGGCGTATGTACTGGCGGATGAGATTGACTTAGAGATACAGTCTGCGTTTTCTAGTGAAACTCCAGCTGCATCCAACCATGATGAGACTCTTAAAAAACTGTTTAAGAATCATAAAAAACTAACTATTAAATTTCTTAATAGGAAATGGGACATTTCCTCATTGAAGTCCCACATTGAACATAAAGTTATACCTAGAGGGCTGAGGGAAAGAGTAGTACCTGCTGCTCATTTACATACACCGAGGTTCCTAGAAATATGGAAACAAGGTTGTCTCGATCGTGGACTAGCAGTTCTGCACATGATTATCAATGAAGAACAAATACAATTGGATGACCTCCAAAAAGAGATTGGTATCAGTGCACAGCTGCTAGAGCCATATAAAAATGATCAGGATTTTAACAAATACAATGACTCGCTCAAGAAGGAGGTTGAAAAGACACAAAAAACCCTTAAAACCACTAAACAAGAGAAATTTAAGCAGAATCTTTTAGATTGGGAAAAAGGAGATATCTTTGACCCCACAGTACCTCGAGGGAGGAGTAGATCACGTAAGGGCAGGAGAAATCGATCAGGTACATCTAGACCTAGATATATATCCACTGACAGTGACCCTGAACAACCAGAGAAAACCGTGGCTTTTTTAGATCAGGAAGGGGATATCATCCCCAGGACAGGTACCCAACCAACCACATCCGTGACCAAGACCCAGGCTCAAACCAACAGGGGAAACCGGGGAAGGGGAAAGGAAGGAAGGGAAAATCAAAGGGAACTCAGGTCAGGGCCACGCAAGCTTTAAATAGCGAAGTAAATCAATCTAGTGACCACTCAGAACAAATACAACCTGATCTGAAGGTTGTTAACCTATCAGATTTCCCCCTAAATCACCATCACATTTCACTGCTGCAAAAAGGCCTAACATTCTCTCCCACAACAACGATGAGCGAATTTGAGGTCTTCAAAGATATCAATTTGTTCTTGAGGAAATTAATCTTTAGGTACTGGCATGCTAAGAGGGACACCCAAGATATAGACACGGACCAACTAGACAAACAAGAGCGTGACTCTCTCGAAGCCCTAATAGCACTCCTTGATGAAAATCAACAGTGGAACCAAGAAGGGGAAGCCATCCAAGTGTCGCCTAGCCGCCCCCGCCCATCTCAACTGACGATTAAATCCCAAAAAATGCCCCCCCTATCCAAACATAGACATATCCAGTTCTTTTTGGAACAAGTAAAAAGGGATCTTATGGGGGTCAATTGGGAATATAAAGGATATGACAATCTTAGCCGGGAAGAGAGAAGGGCCCTACGGGAATTAGAGAATGCAAAGGATATTGTTATTAAAGCAAGCGATAAGGGAGGTAACACGGTCCTTATGTCACATACTCTATATGAGGAGCAAACCATGCGCCTTCTCCGTGATGGATCTACATATCTACGTCTACACCAGAACCCTTTTCCCCAAATGATATCAGACCTAAACTTTAAATTTGAACTAGCCCTTGAAGCAGGTCTAATTACTAAAAGGGAACTCGAATACCTTAGAGTCAGTGAATTCAACATCCCTACCCTATACACTATTCCTAACTACATAAGTCCATTACCGACCCCCCGGGGAGACCAATTGTATCAGCTGTAAAGGGTCCCCTCGAGAGGGTCGGTAAGTACGTGGACTCACTGATTAAAGAACTTGTACATGAACTACCATCATATGTTCAGGACACACGGGATGTTTTGGGGCACCTGGAGGACATATCGATACCCAAAGGTATGTTACTGGTCGGAATTGACGTGGAGTCGTTATACACGTCAATTCCGCACAGATGGGGGCTAGCAGCAACACAATTCTTTTTGGATAATAAATTTCCGTCATTAGCAGGCCAAAATGAATTTATCATTGAACTATTGCAATTTATGTTAGAAAACAACTATTTCCAATTTCTTGGGATATACTACAAACAAATTAGGGGCACATCGATGGGTGCCCCATGGGCCCCATCATATGCATGCCTGCACCTTGGCTTTTGGGAGTCTGAGTGTGTGTACCCCTCGTCGATGTACCTCGGCCACTGTCGTTTGTGGCTGAGGTACATCGATGACGTGATCATGATTTGGGACGGCCTGCCTTCTGAATTGACACAATTCATCAATGAACTTAATGACAACGACCGTAATATTAGGTTAACATATACCTATGACACCAATGAATTGTCATTTCTGGACCTTACGGTGTTTGTCAGGGATGACAGGTTACATACAAAAACCTTTCGAAAAGACACAGCGGCAAACACTTTACTGCTAGCGTCCAGCCACCATCCTGCATCTCTGAAACGGGGTATCCCCGTGGGACAGTTCCTCCGTGCAAGAAGGAACTGTTCAGAGGAGCGGGATTTTCACAGGGAAATGTATGACCTACATGGGAGGTTTCGTGATAGGGGATACTCGCATACGGACATCAGACGTGCTAGAAAAAGAGCACTACAGACAAATAGATCGTCTCTGTTGGTGAACTCTACTAAAGAAAAAGCAAAAACCTCAAGCCACCCTCCCCTTAGAATCATTACCAAATTTGGTACCCAGTGGGACCAAATTAAAGAAATTCTGGGCCGACATTGGCACATTTTATCTGAGGCCCCCATTTTGGGAAAGCTTGTCAGCAAAAAACCTCTGCTCACTGCCCGTAGAGCCACAAATTTAAGGGACCGCTTGGTACACTCAGAGTACACCCGCCCCAAAAAACGCAGTTGGCTCACTGATCTTCCACCCCTTAGGGGTATGTACAGCTGCGGTAGATGCCATATATGTAGGCACGTGGATAGGACGGATGTGTTCGCCAGTTCTGACAATAAAAGACAATTTAGAATCAATAACTTTATCAACTGTACAACCACGCGGGTAGTCTATATGTTGACCTGCCCGTGTGGCCTTATTTATGTTGGTAAGACCAAAAGAGAGCTAAAAGTCAGAACTGGCGAACACATCCAAAGTATTATCAACAAGGATGATGATCGGCCATTGTCATTGCACTTTCTTGAGAAACATGAGGGTAAACCGGATGGCCTTAGGGTTAAGGGTATATACAAGCTTAATTTGCCCCATAGACGTGGAGACTTTGATAAGATCTTATGTCAGAAGGAGAAGATGTGGATCTTCTATTTAAACAGTATGCAGCCTTTTGGATTGAATAATGAATTTAACTTATCCCCATTTTTGGAACAATGACTCAAGTATTCACAATCTAAATGCTCTCATCTGAAATTTGATTGTGTTTGGTCGAGGATCCACATCTTCTCCTGCCCTTAACGGGCAGCCTCTAAAGAAAATTGACTGTGTGTAGCATTGCCCACGATCATGTCTTTGCCCTCTACACGAATGTCAGTGAGTGACATGTGAGATGTAACCTATGCGAGACGGTGGCCCATGACCTCACTCCATCCCAGTCTGCCTCGATCACTTGGCTATCTATCAACTGATTGAATTGAAGTCGCACTGCCCCTAAATTATGAAACCTCTATATTTTAAATTATAATCTGTACATCAGATTATTTTGTTGTTCCATGTGCGGGCAATACCAGTGTAATGCCTATATGTAATTGCATATCCGGATTATCCGGAATCATCCTGCATTAAGTTGTTTTATGTGACTTCACAGGCAATTTCACTGGTAACAATGTCGTTACCCCGTGTGTGGATGACAATACATGGGACGTAAACTGCCATTTAATTTGGCCAAAGCGATGGTCTGTTGCACATATTTACACTCATTATTTTTATTCCGTGTGTGTATGCCATGCAATTTTTGATTAATTATTGGGACAATTTTGTCTACTGTCAGGATGTTGATATGTGTTGCAATTTAATTTGGAACAATAGACTGTTCCCTCTTGCTTCTATATATCACTATTCTGACTATCTTATTATTACCATTATTGTTTAGTATATGGTTATATACGCATGGTTTGTTTTGGAAATGCAGCATTCCTCAATCGGTCTTTATGTATTGGTAGCAGTTGCTTGACAAGCCCCCCCTTTTCCGTTATTTTATGATGGTAAGAGATGCAATATTCAAATCTGACCACATACACAAGTCAATCAGATTGAATCTTTATGTATCCACTATCCTCAATGGTTTTGTCTAAATAGATGTATGTATGGGTGTGATTGGCACATTTTTGGTGATTGCAATTATGGTCAAGCTATGGTATTCAGGTGTTAACTATGAAGACAGGAAATTGAACACTAGCCTTTTGGCTATTTAAACATCCAGCTACTGATACCACATTAGCTCTGAAGAAGCTTGGTAACAAGCGAAAGCGCTCAGCATTTGACCCATGTGCAGGTGGCACACAGACTCTCACACTTTAACTACAACATCCTTCCACATTGGATGTGAACATCTCTAACGATCCTGATCGGATCAATGAAGATTTGGGACATCAGGTGAAACCTCTGTGGTGAACACGGACGCCGAGCGTCTCTCCGGATTGCTTATACTATCGGATATGAGACACTAACAAGCTTGACCCTTGTGACTCACCTTACCTTCTGCCGGAGGATACCCGGAAGTAATCCGCTCATGCCCACAACAAGCTAACACCGCATGAACGTGTTCTTAAATCTACACGAACGCGGCCATCAGCAACTCCTTTGGGCTCTACTTCTTCCTCACTGAAGACGTCAGACGGTGAGCTAAAATGTACCCTCATATTCATGAGGCATTTTGTTTATGGCCATTTTCCGTCCATCCTTAAAAGCCCTCTATGTGAGGTTGCTTGAGTTGCAATTGTTCACCACACAATCAGGACACCGTTTCCCTCCTTGGCTTCGGCTGAATGACACACATATATGTCTAACCAGCCATTGGTTCATATCCGAGGGGACTTTTGTTGTTTATTAGCACTTGCACTTTATCTAACCAGGACCTAGTCTATCCACTCAGGTAGCCAATCCGGCTCTGGAATTCCAGTGAAATAGTATAGACCCGGGTCTCTAGTGACTTTAATTGATGAGTGTGAGTGCATGAATGTATGAGATATATGTGTAATGTCTGTGGTGGCCACCAGCACACAATAGGACTTTTATTTGCCCTATTTTTTAAAATACACATGGTTGTTGGATTATGTTTCTACATATTTTGACACAATAAAGTTTTTGTAGGTTCAACTGGTTGTTCTTGAGCGGACCATCTTTCTTGGGGGGATCTCCTCTTGACCCCTTTCTTCCCTTTCTTACATATGCTTTATGGTCCATTGAGCAACCATTTGACAGCTAGTTAGCTATATACTACTGAGTTAAATGATCAAAGAAACGGGTGACATGAGAGACATATTAATCTGATTAATTACCACAGTGGGAGGGAATTCCCCTTCCCCCGTCTGTCACCCGAGAACCTACTATTGGATGACTTTAAGGTGTCCTCTCTCCCCCCTTTTTTCTGGGGATCATTATCCCAGAGACCTGTTCTGCCATCATACAGGTTGCTTCAGAAGTTTGCTATTCATTCTAATTTCAAAGACATCTAAACAACAATGTCCTAAACTTCTTTTAAAAAGACAAATTACCAAGACCAAAATCTTGTTTAAAGCCTGTATCAACTAAATACATTGTATATATTTTCAAACGATGTTTCCTACGAACGATGTTTCCAATTAATGATTAAAACATATATATATATATATATATATATATATATATATATATATATATATATATATATATATGGAGATCACTAGAAAATTATATTTTTAAAATCCTAAAATGAGATCTTGATGAAATAAAAAATTATGCTTCAAAATAAAAAATGTGTAAACATTAGTATGGATATCGGGCTTTTAAAAAATACAATATTTCATGAGATCAAGAGAAATAATCCATAAATCTGTTTGTGAGAACTCTGTGTGAATATGAGCAGCAAAACAACTTCGTTCTTCTAGCATTATAAAGAAGACAAAACTGCGCTGCATTCAACGATCACAGAATTTGCAGTGTGAGGAATGTGCTAGCTACAATACGAACACTAGTTTTACAAGAACGAGCACTCCCGTATCATACTTGCTTCTGAGCATGCGTAGTTATTTTGTCCATCGGACCAGCATACAGACAAGTGGATTTCTCGATAGGAACTGGGTTCGGCGGAGTTCCGACGTAAAGATTTGAAACATGTTCCAAATCTAAAGTCCGTCAGATTTTCGACAGAAACAGTCCGCTGAAGGTCCGATGAAGCCCACACACAGTCGGCTTGTCCGCCGGACTCGGCCTGTCGAACCAGTCCGGTCGAAAAGTCCGCTCGTGTGAAAGCGGCATAAGTAAACCACACAAGTATCACTTAGTAAGATCTTGTAGTAATCATTCACACACAAATGGGGCATTGCATTATTCAAGATTGATTGTTATTACACGCTATTGTGTAGCTTACTTTATAGGAAGCAATTCATGTCATTTGTTTAACAATCGTTTGCTTAGCAGCCATTAATCTCTTGCAGTTAACAATTTTTTTATAATTCTACCTTTTTTCCTGTAGGTGACTACTGGCAAATGGTTACATTTCAAGCTAGCAAAAGTTTAAGGGTACAGGCACAGGATACTCCAATATGAATCTAAGATATTCCTGATAAAAAAAAGATGGGCTGTATAGCACATGAGTGTATTTGGGCGTACGCACACATAAAAATTCTTCTAGCTTTTTTTAATCATGGGAGTGTGGTGAACATGTGTAATTGCATGTACAGTATATGTGTGCATGCATGTGAAAATACTGACCAGCAACACAGATTTTTGCTATGCAGCACACGTTTATGCACCTGTGTGTACAGGCCAATTAAAAACAATAAGCTGCATTTAGACTATAATAAGAGGCCTAAAATCACCTGTATAGCTCAGCCCTTGACCTTTCCCTTTATTTAAACAATGAAAGCTGCAAGAAAGTAAAAAGTGCATGCTGTATATACTGTGTATTGTTTTTTTTCTTCTCACAAGGTCACTTTAAGGTTCACATATACATCATTGCCATCACTCATCATTCTTTATATTGTAAAGCAATACATATAATACATACAAAACTGCCTATGTATTATATGTATCCATAAAGAGAAAATTACATATGTTGAACAGTCATGAATTACTAAAAGTAAACCAATGAGGAAAGCACATTCACTGTAGAGTCCTAAATTACTAAAACTTTTGTAACAACCAACCTTAATATACACAGAGAAGCCTCCTAACAAGCAGTGTGGTCATTTACAGACAAGTAATGTCTGAGGCTTGTGTGTTAGGACAAGGAACACTGGAGAAAAGGAGGAGGAAAGCACATTCACTGTAGAGTCCTAAAAAACACAAGGAAGGGAGGCCCCTCTGGATGTAGTATAAAAGGCCGTTTTTTATTTTTAAAAGCAATATGCAAACAACTCACATTTTGGTAGTGTAAAAAAAGCATCTAGGAAGCCAGAGGAATGATCCATCATGGGGCAGTTCATCCAGTGGGTCACAGTGGTGCTGGCAGGTTTGCGTGTAGCTCCTGGTATACTGCTAAAGCCGGCCGCGGTGGTGATGGAAATCCAGATGAGGCCTGGAACGCAGATGGAGGGCAAGCGCACAGCTGTGACGTCACAGGGCCGCGACGCGTTTCCTGAGCGTACGGGCTACGATATTCTGGTAGCCGCGCTCCTTCATCAAGCCTCTCATCCTCTCATGCTGATTTTTCCTTTATACATTGTACATGTATTTTTTAAAATTGTATGCTGCTTACTGTGATGTTGCTAGATATTTTCCAGTTTATTTTGCGCCTTTTCCTTGTACATACTGTAGAGTCCTAAATTACTAAAACTTTTGTAACAACCAACCTTAATATACACAGAGAAGCCTCCTAACAAGCAGTGTGGTCATTTACAGACAAGTAATGTCTGAGGCTTGTGTGTTAGGACAAGGAACACTGGACACATGGCTGATGTTCTGGCTACTGATGCAACTTCTTGGAGCCTCTTATGTATTTCCTCTTATGTATTTCCTGCTGAACTAATAACTGCTGTAACTACTAATGACAGTAATAAGCTCAATTCTTCCTATAATACAGAAAATGTACATATTATTAATATAGAATTAGTAAAAATGTACCTTTATGTACAACATTCAGCTAAAAAGGCTCCTTCTTACAAATATGTTATCATGCATTTTTTTACAGTAAGTAAAATGCATGAATGCCAAAAAAATGTTTTTTTTCCAAAATTAATTTTTGGTAAAATGTGTTGGGAAAATACTGCATGCTGCATTATAGATGCATCTTGCTGACCCCTATACACTGCCCTGCAGATCCTTATCCTATGCCCTGCTGATCCCTGTTCTCTGCTCTGCTGACTCCGAACCTCCGCCCTGCTGACCCCAATCCTCCTACCTCCTGAACCTGATCCTCCATCCTGCTGACTCTTGTCCTCTGTCCCCTGTCCTCCCTCCTGCTGACCACTGTCCACTGCACTGCTGGCCCCATTTCCTCTTTCCTTGTGATCCCTCTTCTTTGCCATACTGAATCCATTCTTTGCACTGCTGAACAATGTCCTCTGTCCTGCTAACCACTGTACAGTGCCCTGCAGATCCTTATCATCTGCCCTGCTGATCCCTGTTCTCTGCCCATGTATCCCCCGTCCTCCGTCCTGCTGACCCCTTTAGACTGCCCTACTGACCCCTGTCTTCTGCCCTGTTAACTCCTGTTCTCCACACAGCTCTGTCCCCTGCCCTGCTGACCCCTATCCTCTGCCCTACTGACCCCCTGTACACTGCTCTACTGACTCTTGTACACTCCCCTGCTGATCTTTCATACCCTGCCCTGCTGACCCTCTGTACACTGCCCTGCTGACTCACTGCACACTCTCTTCCTGACTCTCTGTTCTCTTTTCTGCTAACCCCCTGCACAATGCCCTGAAAAACCCACTGTACACTGCCCTACAAACTAATGGCCTCTGTACACTGCCGTAAAAGCTGCTCACCCTATCCTCTTCCCTACTTATCCCCTGTACACTGACCTACTGCCTCCTATACACTCTTACTGACCTCACTTCCTGTGCCACCCTGACATTTTTTACTGCACCCCCACATCAAAGTGGCTAGATCTGGCCCTGCTGGAAACCACTGCATGCGTTTAGCAGTGTAGGGAGCACCCATCTTCAGACCAAGGCAGAAAACAAGAAAGCATAAAGGATTCCTCTAAATTTGTTTTATTCCTTTCACGTGTCACTTTCCAGACTAAACTTATTTGGTATGTGCTTTTACGTTTGTAATCTCCAATTATTGCATAGCTGCATTTCAGCACAGAGATGAGGTGCAGAGTGGAGACAAGTTGAATGCTATTGTGTTCTGCTGGAGGGTAGCACGGGGAGACTTCCCCACTGGCAGAAGACAACGATCACTGCTGGAAGCTCTATGTGCTGGCAGTGATTGAACAATAAAAGCCTGACAGGCTGGTTGTACTGAAGTCAATTAATTATTCCCTCAAACCATTCCTTAGCCTTAACAATGTACCGTGTGTACGGTAAGTTGGTTCTGTTACGTTTTCATTAAATATGTTAACAATAAAACAATTGTACAGGTAAAGAAGTAACAGACTCTCCTCATGATTATTAGGCTTTTTTAGTTTAGTAGAATCCTGTACTTTGTAATAGATAAGTGTTTTGCTATAATTGGGATAGTGTTATAAAGGTTATTGGTACCAATAAGCATTCTGAGAACCTGCTATTCTGAGATATACATGCACATAGACAAAAGTCTGTTGTACTCATGTTATATTTATAGAGCTCCAACTGTCTGCACAGTGAGCAAAGAAAAATATCAAAACACAAGCAGATGTTATAGAGCTCAGTGAAGTTACAGGTAGCAACGGGTAATACTGGATTTTGTTCTGTTACCTGGTAAAAGTATTCATTATTCTGACTGCCAATGTCAGCGCTGTGGAATATTTTTTTAACTAATATCTAGTGCCATACAGATGAATCACACATTAGGAAAATCTAGAAGTGTTAATAATTAGCAATAAAATCAACTAACCACTCACCAGGGCCAGATTAAGAGCATCATGGGCCTGGTGCTGAGGATTTTGGTGGGGCTTTTTATAAAATAAATAAATATGCAAACAATATTTTTTGTTATAATAAATTAAATGAAATAGAGAGAGGGAGGATGAGAGAGGGGGTGAGGGGTAAGGGAGGGAGGATGAGAGAGAGAGGGGGGATGAGAGAGAGGATATGCATGAGCATGCATGGGAGTGACATCAACGCAGGCAAGTGACCAAAGGCACAAGTGACCCAGAAGGAAGACTGGGTGAAGATGGAAGTGCCCGGGACCGGATTGATCACAGCGCAGTGCTGGAGGGCTCAGTCTGAAAGGTAAGTGTACCCTAATGTGCTAATCTGCATTTTTGTACATTATGGCATAACCTACCTCAGGGCCTCTAAAAAGTAATGTTAGCAAAGTTTACTACTGCTTTAATATAGGATTCCAGGAGGCTCTCATGGGGCACCCTACTGACCCGGTGTCCCTCGGTCAGTGCCCAAGTGCATAGTTGCTAACATTTCAAAAATATTTTCAGGGACAATTTTTTTTACCAGTGGTTTATTTAGAGTAGCTGACATCCCCTATGTTTCTCTATACATCACAATAGTAATCACAAAATTAAATTAGTACTAATAATGGGCAGAACAAATATGAGGACTGAGAAGATTTCCTTTAGTTGAACTAACAATTCAATTTGCCCATTCTAGAGCTGGTAACATTGAGGATATTCAGTAAAATTTTAAAGGACTGTTTATGTGGGTAAGAGGCATAGGGGGGAGTATGGATGGTATAAAAGTGGGAAGTATGTGAGGTGAGGGAGAGGAATGTGGAGGGTATAACAGTGGGCAGTATGTACAGCAGAGGAATGTAGAGGGTATAACAGTGGGCACTATGTACAGGAGAAGAGTGCGAAGGGTATGGCAGCAGGCACTATGTACAGGAGAGGAGTGTGGGGGGTATGACAGTGGGCAGTATGCACAGCAGAGGAGTGTGGAGGGTTGACAGTGGGCACTATGTACAGGAGAGGTGTGTGGAGGGTATGATGGGGGCAGTATGTACAGGAGAGGAGTGTGGAAGGTATTATAGGGCAGTATGTACGGGAGAGGAGTGTGGAGAGAAAGACAATTGGCAGTATGTACAGGAGAGGAGTGTAGAGGATATGGCAGTGGGCAGTATGTACAGGAGAGGAGTGTGGAGGGTATGACAGTTGGCAGTATGTACAGGAGAGGAGTGTGGAGGGTATGGTGGGGCAGTATGTACAGGAGAAGAGTGTGGAGAGTAGGACAGTGGGCAGTATGTACAGGAGAGGAGTGTGGAGGGTATCACAGTGGGCATTATGTACAGGAGAGGAGTGTGGACGGTATGATAGTGGGCAGTATGCACAGAAGAGGATTGTGGAGGGTATGACAGTGGGCAGTATGTACAGGAGAGGAATGTAGAGGGTATGACAGTGGGCAGTATGCACAGGAGAGGAGTGTGGAGGGTATGACAGTGAGCAGTATGTACAGGAGAGGAGTGTGGAGGGTATGACAATGGGCAGTATGTACAGGAGAGGAATGTGGAGGGTATGACAGTGAGTAGTATGTACAGGGGATGAGTGTGGAGGGTAAAATGGTGAGCAGTATGTACAGGAGAGGAATGTGGAGGGTATGACAGTGGGCAGTATGTATAGGAGATGAGTGTGGAGGGTATGACAATTGGCAGTATGTACAGAAGAGGAATGTGGAGGGTATGACAGTGAGCAGTATGTACAGGAGATGAATGTGGAGGGTAAGACAGTGAGCAGTATGTATAGGAGACGAGTGTGGAGGGTATGACAATTGGCAGTATGTACAGAAGAGGAATGTGGAGGATATGACAGTGAGCAGTATGTACAGGAGATGAATGTGGAGGGTAAGACAGTGAGCAGTATGTATAGGAGACAAGTGTGGAGGGTAAGACAGTGGGCAGTATGTACAGGAGAAGAGTGCGGAGAATATGACAGTTGGCAGTATGTACAGGAGAGGAATGTGGGGGGTATGACAGATGGTAGTATGTACCGGAGAGGAGTGTGGAGGGTATGACAGTGGGTAGTATGTACAGGAGAGGTGTGTGGAGGGTATGACAGTGGGAAGTATGTATCAGGAACCATGAATCAGGCCAAGACAGAAGTATAGTTAAATCACACTTGTTTAATAATAATAAGGTAAACAGAGTAAACGTAGTCAAAACAAGCTAGAGTTCAGTAACCGGATCTGGTAGTCAGCCAAGCAAATGTCAGAGAGCCAAAGATAAACGTAGTAGTACAGCAAGCAGGATCAGGAGCCAGAAGGAATGTTAGCCGAGCAAGTCTTCAACAGGAATGCAGGAGAAAGTCTCTGTGATGTTGACAAAGGCAAAGGCAGAGATAAAGTGAGCTGGACGGCTTTAAGTAGGCAGGACTGATGCGCAGAATCAACAACAGCTGGGTAACTGTGGAGAGAGATGGGAGCTGGCAATTAGCCAACAGCTGAGCGGCCAGCTCAGAGAAGGAAGGGCTGAGCCCAGCCCTGACAGTATGTACAGGAGAGGAATGTGGAGGGTATGACATTGAGCAATATGTACAGGAGAGGAGTGTGGAGGGTATGACAGTGGGCAGTATGTACAGGAGAGGAATGTGGGGGGTATGACAATGAGCAGTATGTACAGGAGAGGAGTGTGGAGGATATGATAGTGAGTGGTATGTATAGGAGAGGCGTGTGGAGGGTATGACAGTGGGTGATATGTACAGGAGAGGAGTGTGGAGGGTATGACAGTGAGCAGTAGGTACAGGAGACGTGTGTGGAGGGTAAGACAGTGGGCAGTATGTACAGGAGAAGAGTATGGACCATATGACAGTGGGCAGTATGTACAGGAGACAAGTGTGGGGCTATGACAGATGGTAGTATGTACCGGAGAGGAGTGGTGGAGGGTATGACAGTGAGCAGTATGTACAGGAGAGGAGTGTGGAGAGTATGACAGTGAGCAGTATGTACAGGAGAGGAGTGTGGAGGATATGACAGTAAGCGATAATTACAGGAGAGGAGTGTGGAGGGTATGACAGTTGGCGGTATGTACGGGAGAAGAGTGTGGAGGATATGACAGTGGGCGATATGTATGTAACGCTGTATCCTGGCCTAAGCCAACAAGGCCCAGACCTAGGGCAGCACTTTGCAGGGGGGCAGCGCGGAAAGAGTCCCCGCTGGCTTGCGCTACACTGTTAGTGTAGCGCCAGTCTTAAGAGGCGAACTGGGCTGAGAGGCGGCAAATTAGTCTAGCGCCCCCATAAAGCGGCCGCACTGCTTCCGGTATGCAGGCGGATGGCATTTCGCAACTGGGGGGGGGGGGGCGCCGCTTCTTCTTCTTCTTTTTGACTGTCCTATCTTCCTGGACCACGAACCTTAATCACTGTGCTATATGTTTTCTGTTGCACCATTAACATGGTTATATCTTCTTAGTCCTCTCCATAAAATTATCAGAAATTTGTGCTTAAATTAGAACTATAGGCATTTTTCATTTTGGATAGAATAAGGGAGGGTTATAACCCCTTATAGCCCCTGTTAGTTTATTTGTTACCATCCCTGTCTCATTGCAGAGATTTCCCTTCCTGCCCCATAGCCAAATAGGAAGTGAGAGGAAATCCATCCCCCCCAGGCCCTCAGAACTAGTGTCCTGACTCGAAAATTTCAGGGCGAGTCTTAAACAGCAAGGGGTGTGGCCTTGACAGGAAGTGGTGGGTCATATTTAAATTAGGGGGTGCATGAGTTTAGTCAGGCCTAGGGCAGCACAAAACCTAAATACTGTGTACAGGAGAGGAGTTTGGAGGGTATGACAGTGGGCAGTATGTACGGGAGAGGAGTGTGGAGGGTTTGACAGTGAGCAGTATGCACAGGAGAGGAATATGGAGGGTATGACAGTGAGCAGTATGTATAGGAGAGGAGCGCGGAGGGTATGACAGTGAGCAGTGTGTACAGGAGAGAAGTCTGGAGTGTATGACAGTGGGCACTATGTACAGGTGAGGAGGATGCAGGAATCTAGGAAGAAAAAATGTAAAGGTTTGGGGAAGGATGTTTAGGGACTGCGTAGTGGTTAACCGGGCCATACATGCATTGAAATTAAGCTAATTAGGCAGAGACCAGCCATAGTCGATCTATGTATGGGCTAGCTGGTTGTACACAGGTCAATCTATTAATCGACTTCAGTACAACCAGCCTGTCAGGTTTTTCCCAAAACAATCAGTGCTGCCAGCTATAGTTAGCAACACTGATAGTTGTATTGTGTGGGTAGGGAAGGCTCCCCTCTGGCAGAACACAATAACACTGCGGGAGTTATTCCCCCATACACAGGTCAGCAGATGAGAGGGTGTGTGAGGACAGGCTGGGGAGAGAGGCTGGGGAAGTGTGAGGTGGTCATGGAGGGATATCAATCAGTGGGTGGGGGGAGTAACTGGGAGTGATATCTTTTGGAGTAGGGACTGTCATCTGCAGGTTGGGAAATGGTCACCTGTGATATAAGTTCAAGGGAGGTGGCTAACATGTGAAGTGGCTGGGGAGTGACCTGGTTGGTGGTGAGTGTGAAATGGATGATGTGTTTCAAGTTTCTTTCACATTTGCGGTAATGCTTACTGCTCTCTGTAAAGTGATCTGTAGTGGATTGCTTTTCAACGAGTGGTATAGCAGCAGCTGACAGGCGTTCATGAGGTGCTACTGCCGCCTCCTTGGCTTTTTTTTACATTGCTGAATGGTATTTTTACATTGTTGGACTATGCTGTGAGCAAGTTTTGCCTTGCAGTTGCTGAGTGGCCCCACTGAAATCAATAGGCGAGTTTGACAGGCAGTGCTGCCTGTCAAACTTTGCAGGCTGAGGTAAAGATGCTGCAGCTAAAGAAATGACAAAAAAAAGTTACAGCTGTGAAGTAAAGCATCACAGCTACGCATTCGTACAGTCCTGTCCAAATGTATTTTTAAGATTTGGGTCAGGGCGTGCGGTGAGGTCAGTGGCTGGTGAGGCACTGGCTAGTATCAGAGCCAGATACACACAGGTTACATACGCCGCGATCGTTAGAGCTAGAACAATAATTCTAGCACTAGACCTCCTCTGTAACTCTAAACATGTAACCTGCAAAAAATTTTAAAGCAGTTTTTTAAGTACTGAAGTTTGGCGCCATTCCACAAGTGTGCACAATTGTAAAGCGTGACATGTTAGGTATCTATTTACTCGGCGTAACTTCATCTTTCATAGGATACAAAAAAATTGGGCTAACTTTAGTGTTTTTTTTTTTTTTAATGCATGAAACAGTTTCCAAAAAAAACGTATGAAAAATTGCTGCGCAAATACCGTATGACATAAAAAGTTGCAATGACCGCCATTTTATTCCCTAGTGTGTCTGCTAAAACAATATATATAATGTTTGGGGATTCTGGGTAATTTTCTAGAAAAAAAAATGATGATTTTTACATGTAGGAAAGAAGTGTCAGAATTGGCCTGGGTGGCAAGGGGTTAATAGCGGATTTCCTTTAAAAAAAAAAAAATTAAAAGTCAGAAGCTACAAATACTGCAGCTGTTGACTTTAAATAATCGGACGCTTACCTGTCCCAGGGTCCAGGCACCGCTTGTCTCCCCCTCCGCTCGGCGGCCCCGGCATTCTAACTGTGGGCGCCCGGCTGTGGCTTCACAGCCTGGCACCCACTGCGCATGCGCGATTGGCCGCGCAATCATCTGGGACCTGTGATGTGTCACAGGTGATTAATAAGAGGGAGGGGGCAGAGCTGATCTCCCTTCCTGCGCACAGGGAAGTGACGTCAAGAGCCTAAGCGCTGAAGGAGGCAGACTACGAGGGACCCCCTAGCAACAGACATTTAGAGGCGAGTAAAAAAAAAATTTTCTCAAAATTTTTATTTTTTTATTTTTTATGCACATAAATGATTTTTTTTTTTTTTTTGGGGTGGAACTCCACTTTAATTACCATAAGTAATGTACAAATAATTATTACAGGCACTGTGAGCTCATCCTCTCAGTCTGCTGCATACAGTGTGTCAGCTTTTATTTAAACTGGTTGCTCTGTATTTAGCTTCTAACAGGCTACACAAGCAGCCCCGTATCTCTGGAACCATAATTGACCCTTGAAGTCAATCTTTTTTCAAATCGGCCTTTCTTAACCACTCGCTGACCGCTGCACGCTGATATACGTCAGCACAATGGCAGCGGTGGGCAAATGGGCGTACCTGTACACCTCCTTTAATTGGTGGGGCTAGCAGGTTATCGTGTCATGGAGCCACAAAACGGGGAAGTGCCTATGTAAACAAGGCTTTTCCCCATTCTGCCTTGTGACATGACAGAGATCACTGCTCCCTGTCATCGAGGAGCAGTGATCGATGTCATGTGAGTTGAAGCCCAGCCCCCTCGCAGTTAGAGTCATTCCCTAGGAGACACTTAACCCCTTCCTCGCCCCATAGTGTTTAACCCCTTCCCTGCCAGTGTAATTTACACCGTAATCAATGCGTTTTTATAACACTGATCGCTGTATAAATGACAATGGTCCCAAAATAGTGTCAAAAGTGTCCGATGTGTTCGCCATAATGTCGCAGTCACGATAAAAATCGCAGATCGCCGCCATTCCTAATAAAAAAAAAATTAATAATAAAAATGCCATAACCTTATACCCTATTTTGTAGACGCTATAACTTCTGCGCAAATCAATCAATGTACGCTTATTGTGATTTTTTTACCAAAAATATGCAGAAGAATACATATCGGCCTAAACTGAGGAAAAAATGTGTTTTTTCTATATATATTTGGGGGATATTTATTATAGCAAAAAGTAAAATATATTACTTTTTTTTTTAAATTGTTGCTCTTTTTTGTTTATAGCACAAAAAATAAAAACCGCAGAGGTGATCAAATACCACCAAAAGAAAGCTCTATTTGTGGGAAAAAAGGACGTCAATTTTGTTTGGGTGCAACGTCGCACGACCGCGCAATTGTCAGTTTAAGTGACGGAGTGACGAATCACAAAAAGTGCTCTGGTCAGTAAGGGGGTAAAATCTTCCGGGGCTGAAGTGGTTAAGGTAAGGGGCCTGGAGCTGCATCTCCAATAGCCCCTATGTTAATCCGGCCCTGCCACTCACCCTTTATGGATAATTGCTTCCCTTGTGCCCAACCTGAAGTCCAGCGGCCACATGTGGTCCTTTGAAACATATTGTGGGGCCCTTGTGGTCCCTGAAAACAGCAATCGATTTTGGTGCTTACTCAAGTCAATGAAAGAAAATATCCTTTCATTCACAATTTAGGATAGTGGTAACATGCATTAAAATGTGCATTTCCGAACTTCTGTGGGTTCGGAACTTGTGTGGGTTAATGGGTTGTAATGCATTGCTAAAAAAACAAAGGGCCACGTACAATACTTATTTGTTGTGGTGCATAACACACTGCAATGCCGGACTTCTTCTTGACCCCAATCACCACTGACACGACTAAAAACTTTATGAGAAGCCTTCGAGACAGCACATCACCAAATGACATAATTCCCGCAAAACTCCTGAAAGAATGCTCTGACATCCTGGCTCCCACTATAACACACTTCATAAATCAGTCATTTAAAGAAGGGATTGTGCCAACCACCCTCAAGCAAGGCATCGTCAAACCCCTGCTAAAGAAACCCAATCTCGACCCTAAAGACCCTAACCACCGCAGACCGATAACAAGCCTCAACACCGTCTCCAAGATTATGGAGAAAGTGGTAGTACAACAGCCAGGGCCGTTTTTAAGGCAGGGCAAAAGGGGCAGCTGCCCTGGGCCCTGTCATTGTTGTGGGGCCCAAAGCAGCTGTCTCATACATGCGAACTATCCTGGTTTAATTTCCCTCATCCCTTGAGGTTTTAGTCCTTTGCTGTGTCCCAATATCTCAGTGTGAAGTGCTGCTACTAATGCTGCCCAGCTCTGCCCTATTGTTGTGTACAGATGACTCACCTGCAGACCCTGTGTTTACATGTAAATTACCGGCATTCATATGTAAATAGGAGTGGCCAGCGGCATTGATATGTATATCATGCCCCCCTGAGGTCATATCCACAGTAATCTCTAGTAACCAATCAACAAGCAGAAATCATGTGCTGTAACCTTTAGCAACTAATCAGTGAGCCGTAATGTGTGCTGTAACCTCTGGCAACCAATCGCAATAGCTGCCTGTTCTGATTCAGTAAACCGATTTTGAGTCTAGCTATTTATTCTATGTCTCAGAGCAGGTGGAGAGCAAAACTGCATGGGGGGGGGGGCCCAAGAAAAGTTTTGCCCAGGGTCCAATCAATATTAAAGACGGCCCTGACAACAGCTACAACGCCACCTGGACACACATCAACTTCTGGACACTCTACAATCAGGTTTCTGCCCAGGCCATGGCACAGAAACTGCACTTCTAAAAATATGGGACGATGCCCTCGAAGCAACAGATGACGGAGAATCATGTCTCCTGGTACTGTTAGACCTCAGTGCAGCATTTGACACAGTGGACCACAATACTCTACTTGTCCGGCTCACAGAAGTAGCAGAAGCCACAGATTCTAGTCTAAAATGGTTCGCATCCTTCTTAGAGAATCGCTCTCAGACTGTGAAACTAGGAGCATTCACCTCGGAAACCCAGGCAATCTCCTGTGGAGTCCCTCAGGGTTCACCCTTGTCGCTAGTGCTATTCAACATCTACATCCGCCCTCTCCTTAAAATCATCAAAAAATCAGACCTCTGCTTCCACTCAAATGCCCCGTACACACGGTAGGACTTTGTTCGGACATTCCGACAACAAAATCCTAGGATTTTTTCCAACGGATGTTGGCTCAAACTTGTCTTGCATACACACGGTCACACAAAGTTGTCAGAAAATCCAATCGTTCTAAACGCAGTGACGTAAAACACGTACGTCGGGACTATAAACGGGGCAGTAGCCAGTAGCTTTCATCTCTTTATTTATTCTGAGCATGCGTGGCACTTTGTCCGTCGGATTTGTGTACACACGATCGGAATTTCCGACAACGGATTTTGTTGTCGGAAAATTTTATCTCCTGCTCTCCAACTTTGTGTGTCGGAAAATCCGATGGAAAATGTCCGATGGAGCCCACACACGGTCGGAATTTCCGACAACACGCTCCGATCGGACATTTTCCATCGGAAAATCCGACCGTGTGTACGGGGCAATACACTGATGATACCCAAATCTACTTTCGCATCACCGGACAAAAAGACCACCATCAGCAACTAGAGAAATGCCTCACTTTGATAGATGACTGGATGACCATTAGTTCCCTCAAACTCAACGGGTCAAAAACAGAACTTCTCTACCTACACGCTAACCAAAATCCCAAAACCAAGACTCCATGGACACCTCCCGCCATCTTTGGACAGACCATCTCTCCGAGCACCAAAGCCAAAAGTCTTGGAGTTATCTTTGACTCAGAAATGACAATGGATGCACAAATAGGATCAGTAGTTAGCGGATCTCACCATCTCCTCCGCCTGCTACGCAGACTCATCCCCTTCATCCCAGAAGAGGACAAAGCAGCAGTAGTTGGAACAATCATCAATTCCCGTCTTGACTACGCAAACTCACTTTACATAGGATTTTGCCATTCAAAACGTGGCGGCAAGACTAACAGGAAAAAACCCTGGGAGTCCATCTCCCCATCCCTGAGGAGCCTAAATTGGCTAACGGTAAAGAATCGGATCACATTCAAGACCCTCTGCCTCACCCACAAATGCATACAAGGTAACGCCCCTCAATACCTCCGAGAGAAAATAAAACACTACACACCGAATCGCAATCTGCGATCATCTAGTCAAATCCTCCTCTTCGTTCCCAAATACCACTACAAAGCAAGGGGAGAACGAAGATTCGCAGTCCAGGGACCTCGGCTATGGAACTCTCTTCCGACTCACATCCGTATGGAAGAAAACCATCAGGCCTTCAGGAAAAAACTCAAGACTTACCTCTTCGAAGAAGCTGACAACACAAAATGCATTAGCATCTTGAGGCGATTCAGTTCGCATTTGCAGTGCTTTACAAATCATTCCTTCATTCAATGGAATGCTTAAGTGTGAATCAAACCATAGAGTGGATTCTCCTAGGTAACACCTTGGTTTATTTCTTTCACAAATCATATTGTCTGTACTGTTCATCTCTTCTCTATTCATATTTTATTTTCCCCGCTGAATAACACGTGTGCAGAAAATGCAAAAGTGGCACTAGCAGCAAAAGGGTTAAGAGGACTGTAGGGAGCACAAAACTAAACGCATTGATTTAAAAAGATCCCTAGCAGTCTCGTGCAACATTTCTCCAAACATACTGTTTCCTAAAGAATGTCCTCAGTATCCAACACCTATTTGCAAACTCTGACCATTTTTAGAAGCATGTCTGCAGTCCTTGACAACTTTTTTTTAATATCGCATTTAGAGGTACTTGCTTACCTGATTTTGCCCACATTTAGCATGAATTCAAGTTAATTTCAAGTGCATTTAGATGTATTCCAGGCATCCAATCTTCCCCTTGATGCACAGAATTATTTTTCCTCTAAATGCAGGTAAACTCGCAGTGTGAATTATACATTTAAAATCATTACACATATTTATGTGTTTTATAAATATCCTATAAACGCAGGTTTTCTCACTGTAAGATTATTCTATACAAAGCATGCACAAGGTGGTGGATAGCAATACTGTGCCTTTAAGAATGAAATGTACCAATTGTTTATCAGATACAAAAAAATATGTTTATTAAATTGTGCGTATTGGTAGGAGATGTCACAAACAGTAGTGGGTACTAGCTGCTGAAGGACCCATGTGAAAAAAATTAGTTTTCTTTGCTGTGGAGACAAAACACGCAGATTTACCAGTGTTAGACAAACAAAGGCATGTCAAATTCACCTTTGTCACAGTTCTCCATTATTCAGTGTGCTTTTTCCACCTGATTATTAGATGGCAGACTGTTCCCAGTGATGATAAATTGAAGAGGGGATAAAAGTGTAAAAATACTAAATCTGATGGTGTGGATTCCACTTCAACATACTTACAAATAAATGTATGTATTTTTAAATATACTGCATTAGGGTTGATAAAATAGTTAAAAAGTATCTTTTTCTTCTATGATCAACTTTATCTTTTACACCAAAATTAATTATTAAAATGTAATGATAATAATGAATCATTTGTACGTGTTTAATAATAATAATGATAGTCCATTCAGTGTTGCCTTGATTTTTATCAAAAAGAGACTTGGAGGATATTATTTTGAAGATTGCATTTTTTTCAGTAAAGCGTTTTCTTACCTTTAGCCCTGGTTCACACTGGAGTGTCTTGACATGCGATTTAACATGTCAAATCACATGTCAAATTGGCCACAATTGCCGTCAATGGCACCGTCCTAATCGATGTGACGCCACATCTGCGGCGCTGCACCGATTTCAAAAAGTCGTTTCTGTACTACTTTTTGCGATTTCGAGCTGCGATTTACATTGACATCTGTGGAGAAACCTGCACAGATGTCTCTGAAATTGCGGACGAAATCGTGACTGACATGCGGGAGTGAAAACGGCTTTATTCCCACAGCTCAGTGTGAACCTGGGCTATCATATCAACATAGACTTATACTACTGCTAAATTTAATTTCCCATTTATATATTTTTATATATATATATATATATATATATATATATATATATATACACAGCAGTGTGCAGAGGTTTTGGGTAGGTGTAAAGTAAAAATGCTTATATATACAGTATCTCACAAAAATGAGTACATCCTTCACATATTTCTAAATATGTTATTATATCTTTTCATGTGACAACACTGCAGAAATGACACTTTGCTACAATGTACAGTAGTGAGTGTACAGCTTGTATGAGGAGTGGAAGAGGACTCCAGTGGCAACCTGTGAAGCTCTGGTGAACTCCATGCCCAAGAGGGTTAAGGCACTGCTGCAAAATAATGGTGGCCGCACAAAATATTGACACTTTGGGCCCAGTTTGGACATTTTCACTTAGAGGTGTACTCACTTTTGTTGGCAGCAGTTTAGACAATAATGGCTGTGTGTTGAGTTTTTTGAGGGGACAGCAAATTTACACTGTTATAAAAGCTGTACACCTACTACTTTACATTGTAGCAAAGTGTTATTTCTTCAGTGTTGTCACATGACAAGATATAATAAAATATTTACAAAAATGTGAGGGGTGTATTGACTTCCGTGAGATACTGTGTGTATATATATATATATATATATATATATATATATATATATATATATACATACTGTATATATATTTTAGTTGTTTCTTTTTTTATCAATTTACAAAATGCAAAGTGAGTGAACAGAAGGAAAATCTAAATAAAATCAATGTTATTTGTGGCTAACTTGGGCTTCAAACCAGCATCGATTCTTACATTTGCACACTTAGTACACTTGCACAAAGCCAAGGATTTTGTTGGAACAGAGTCTGGTGTATGATTAACCAATTATACCAAGCAGGTTATAAAACTGGATGAGGAACAGGCCTGAACTGGGTGAGGAACAGCCAAACTCTGCTGCTAAGGTGAGGTTGTGGAAGACAGCTTTCATGTCACAGGTCATACACCATGGCAAGACTGGGCACAGCAATAAGACTCAAGGTAGTTATATTGCATTAACAAGGTCTCTCCCAGGCAAAGATTTAAAAGCAGGCTGGGGTTTCAACATGTGCTATGCAATCTGCTTTGAAGAAGCACAAAAAAGCGGGCAACATTGAAGACCGTAGAAACAGTAGTCAGCTAAGGAAACTGAATGCAGCAAATGAAAGACACATCTTGCTTACTTTCCTTTGACATCCAAAAGTGCCATTAGCACAGAACTGGTGGAAGCCAGTGGGACCCAGGTACACCCATCCACTGCCTAGAAAATTCTGGCCAGAAGTTCTCTTCATGAAAGAATTGCGAACAAAAAGCCATACCTTTGATGTGGAAACAAGGCTAAGAGATTCAACTATGCATGAAAACATAAGATCTGTGGTACAGAAAAATAGCAGTGGGTGCTCAGGACTGATGGGTCAAAATTTAAAATATATTTGACTGCCTGCTGAAATATTTGCAAAGTCCGCATAGCCAATTAATGTAAATTGGCAGGGTTAGTCTTACCAAATCCTTTGGATGTTTCAGAGTGGACTAGTTATCTGGAAATATCCTCACAGAGGTATCTAATTATACTAGCCCTGCATGATGGAAGTGAAGCCTAATTACCAGGGGAGGAGTCAATAGGCAAGAATTGAGAATTTGAGAAATATTTTGACCAGTTAATGATCAAACCCAAATAACTGCCAAAATCCTTAATAACTATGACAGTAGTGCTAAGTGAAAGGTCATTGTATAGTCCAACATTTTCAACATGTACCGACACCCATAGACCCTAAATACTGGAATGTTCCCTAATTTGAAGAGGTTTTACAACCACACGGTTTACAGGAAGGGAAATGGGGAACATCCCTGTCTAATGTCCTTTTTGAGTGAAAAAAAAACAAAAAAAAAACAAGTCGTTCACCCACTGACACAAACTCTGACCATGGGAGAGGCTCAGAAAAGTTGTAGTCAAAGTAGACCCATTTTACAGAACTGAATGTTTTTACTGCATCCAGACTGCAATTCTAATGCCCACCCAGCCAAAGGAGGCTTGGAAATTCATTAACATATGTATGTTGCTTATTAGGTAAGCTGTTTTAAAGATGCATAAAGCCAGTTTCATTTGGGTGTAAAGGGGTTGAATAGCTTGAATAAACTGCTGCCACAGCTAAATGTGACAGCGTCTTTTCAGACTGGTTGTCAGGAAGGTGACAGCTGCTGGCATCCTAAAAACCATAAGTCACCCTAACTCGTCCCAATCAACTCCAGGACAGCAGAATATAAAAAAAGGGCTGAGATTGTGTAAAAAATAAGTGTGTGATTCTCCCCCTCAAACTCATACCAGGACATTCAGGCCAAAAAAAAGAGGCCCCATACAAAATGCACACCAGACCCTGATCTGAGCATGTATGCGCCCCACCCAATCCATATCTGGCAACATATTCCCAACATAAGGGGTATGTTGCCAGGAGGGACCCCCCAACCCATCACCTTGTCCCTTGATGTTGAAGAGGACAAGAAACTCTTCCTCACTACTCTAGCCTGGTGGTTGTGGAGGTGTGTGGGAGGGGGGGTGTATTAAAAACCTGGAAGTTTTCTATTTTTTTCTGCAAAGCCTGTAGTTGGAAGTAATGTTCATCAGATACAGATACATGCTGTAAAGGATTTAGCTGATCCTCTGCAGAACTAATCCTAGTTTCAGTCTCCATGACACTGTCTCTGTAAGTCTCGCCAAAGAAATCGAGTTGAACTCATGTTCGACTCGAACATTGGCTGTTCGCAAGTTTGCCGAAAAGCGAACAATTTGGGGTGTTCGCGGCAAATTTGAATGCCGCGGAACACCCTTTAAAAGTCTATGGGAGAAATCAAAAGTGCTAATTTTAAAGGCTTATATGCAAGTTATTGTCATAAAAAGTGTTTGGGGACCTGGGTCCTGCCCCAGGGGACATGGATCAATGCAAAAAAAAGTTTTAAAAATGGCCGTTTTTTCAGGAGCAGTGATTTTAATAATGCTTAAAGTCAAACAATAAAAGTGTAATATCCCTTTAAATTTCGTAGCTGGGGGGTGTCTATAGTATGCCTGTAAAGGGGCGCATGTGTAACGACACCCCGAGTATGAAAGGGGTTAAAGTCGTTTAGGACATTTCATACCCAAACACAAAGGCAGCTACCGAACACTCCAATCAGCCGAACAAGGAACCCATACAAATAATGCACCCCAAAAACGAGACACGGCTCTGTCTACAGGTTCCAAGCAGGAATCAACTCCTCTATTATAACACATGGACTCAACACATAAAATAACTCAGAGACTCTTTCCCCCCCACCCTTGGAAAAGAGGGCGGGTTAAACTGTCCAATGACAATGGACACACAGGTCAGGTGTGTTTAACGTCTCATCAGTACACAGTGTTAGCAGGGAGAGCTGTTGGAAGAATCCCCCCTCCCTCCAATGCAATACGCATCCTGTGATCCAAGGCAGACAAACACAATAGAACATTGGAATACAGCCCCACCCAAAACTAGCACAGCAAACAGTACACAACACAATGAGACAGCACACTTTATATATACACACATATACAGCATTGAGTCTCTGACTAGCACAGATCATAGTGGGGTTCTCATTCACCCTGTGCCCCTATTAGTGACTCCCATCACAATGGCATATCCAGAGTCCCCAGAGTCTGTGTGTCTTGGGGGACATGGACCTGAATCTAAAGTAATGCCACCTCCAGGGTCCCCAGGCATACAGCTCACAAAGAGCACCGTCCCCCCAAATGCCAGGGCCCATAATCGGTTTGCAGGAGGCTGGCATTCAGTCTCCTCCAAAAGCCTCTTTTCCGGCTAGGTCTGTCACAGCATGTTTCCTGAGTTTAGAACAGTCTGACAGCAAAATGACATTTCAAAGGAAAAAACCCACTACTACTACTCGCGGCTATTGCATTGCTGGTCCGACAGTTCACATAGAAGTTCATTGATAAAAATGGCATGGGAATTCCCCACAGGGGAACCCCGAACCAAAATTTAAAAAAAAAATGACATGGGGGTCCCCCTAAATTCCATACCAGGCCCTTCAGGTCTGGTATGGATATTAAGGGGAACCCCGGCCAAAATGTAAAAAAAAATGATGTGGGGGTCCCCCTAAATTCCATACCAGACCCTTCAGGTCTGGAATGGATTTTAAGGGGAACCCCGCGCCAAAAAAAAAAAAACTGCGTGGGGTCCCCCCAAAAATCCATACCAGACCCTTATCACGCAACCTGGCAGGCCGCAGGAAAAGAGGGGGGGACGAGAGTGCGGCCCCCCCTCCTGAACCGTACCAGGCCACATGACCTCAACATTGTGAGGGTGCTTTGGGGTAGCCCCCCAAAACACCTTGTCCCCATGTCGATGAGGACAAGGGCCTCATCCCCACAACCCTGGTCGGTGGTTGTGGGGGTCTGCGGGCGGGGGTCTTATCGGAATCTGGAAGCCCCCTTTGACAAGGGGACCCCCAGATCCCGGGCCCCCCCTGTGTGAAATGGTAAGGGGGTACTTACCCCTACCATTTCACTAAAAAACTGTCAAAAATGTTAAAAATGACAAGAGACAGTTTTTGACAATTCCTTTATTTAAATGCTTCTTCTTTCTTCTATCTTCCTTCATTTTCTTCTTCTGGTTCTTCTGGTTCTTCTGGTTCTTCCTCCGGCGTTCTCGTCCAGCATCTCCTCCACGGCATCTTCTATCTTCTTCTCCTCGGGCTGCTCCGCACCCATGGCATGGGGGGAGGCTGCCGCTCTTCTCTTCATCTTCTTCATCTTCTTCTTCATCTTCTTCTCTTCTTCTTTTCTTCTCTTCTTCATTTTCTTCTCCGGGCCGCTTCGCATCCATGCTGGCATGGAGGGAGGCTCCCCCTGTGTGACGGCGTCTCCTCATCTGACGGTTCTTAAATAACGGGGGGCGGGGACAGCCAGAAGAGAAGAAGAGAAGAAGAGAAGAAAAGAAGAAGATGAAGAAGAAGATGAAGAGAAGAGCGGGAGCCTCCCCCATGCCATGAGTGCAGAGCGGCCTGAGGAGAAGAAGATAGAAGACGCTGCGGAGGAGATGCTGGATGAGAACGCCGGAGGAAGAACCAGAAGAGCCAGAAGAAGAAGAAGATGAAGGAAGATAGAAGAAAGAAGAAGCATTTAAATAAAGGAATTGTCAAAAACTGTCTCTTGTCATTTTAACATTTTTGACAGTTTTTTAGTGAAATGGTAGGGGTAAGTACCCCCTTACCATTTCACACAGGGGGGAGGGCCGGGATCTGTGGGTCCCCTTGTTAAAGGGGGCTTCCAGATTCCGATATGCCCCCCGCCCGCAGACCCCCACAACCACCGGCCAGGGTTGTGGGGATGAGGCCTTTGTCCTCATCAACATGGGGACAAGGTGTTTTGGGGGGCTACCCCAAAGCACCCTCCCAATGTTGAGGGCATGTGGCCTGGTACGGTTCAGGAGGGGGGGCGCTCTCTCATCCCCCCTCTTTTCCTGCGGCCTGCCAGGTTGCGTGCTCGGATAAGGGTCTGGTATGGATTTTTGGGGGACCCCACGCCGTTTTTTTTTTTGGCGCGGGGTTCCCCTTAAAATCCGTACCAGACCTATAGGGTCTGGTATAGAATTTAGGGGGACCCCCACGTCATTTTTTTTTAAATTTTGGCCGGGGTTCCCCTTAATATCCATTCCAGACCTGAAGGGCCTAGTATGGAATTTAGGGGGACCCCCACATCATTTTTTTTTTGGTTCGGGGTTCCCCTGTGGGGAATTCCCATGCCGTTTTTATCAATGAACTTCTATATGTATTGTCGGACCGGCAATGCAATAGCCGCAAGTAGTTTTAAATGGGTTTTTTCCTTTGAAATGTCATTTTGCTGTCAGACTGTTCTAAACGCAGGAAACATGCCCCCCTTTACAGGCATACTATAGACACCCCCCAGCTACGAAATTTAAAGGGATATTACACTTTTATTGTTTGACTTTAAGCATTATTAAAATCACTGCTCCTGAAAAAACAGCCATTTTTAAAACTTTTTTTTGCATTGATCCATGTCCCCTGGGGCAGGACCCAGGTCCCCAAACACTTTTTCTGACAATAACTTGCATATAAGCCTTTAAAATTAGCCCTTTGATTATTCATGTTCGTGTCCCATAGACTTTAATGGTGTTCGCGTGTTCAAACAAACTTTTTTCCCGTTCGCATGTTCTGGTGTGAACCAAACAGGGGGGTGTTCGGCTCATCCCTAGCCATAACAATATGACCACTGATATTTAAAATTAAAAACATTGATTATCTCATTGCAAAGGCATCTGAAAGTGGGTGAAACATATTAGGCACCAAGTGAACATGTTGTCCCTGAAATTGATGTGTTAACCGCAGAAACAAATGGGCAAGCATAAGGATTTGAGCAACTTTGACAAGGGCCAAATTGTGATGGCTAGACCACTGGTTCAGAGCAACTCCAAAACTACAGCTCTTGTGGGCTGTTATTGGTCCGCAGTGGTCAGGACCTACTGAAAGTGGTCCAAGGAAGGAAAACCGGCAAAACAGTGACAGAGTCATGTGCAGTCAAGGCTCATTGTTGCACCTGGGGAGTCAAGGCTGGCCTGTGTTGTCCGATCCAATAAAAGAGCCATTGTAGCTCAAATTACTGAAATTGTTAATGCTGGTTTGGATAGATAGATGTTAGAACACACAGTGCATTGCAGTTTGGGGCTGCGTAACCACAGACTGGTCAGGGTGCCCATGCTGACACTTGTCCAGAGCCAAATACACCTACAATGGGCATGTAAGGATCAGATTTGGACCGTAGAGCAATGGAAGGTGGCTTAGTCTGATGAATCAGGTTTTATTCTACACCATGTGGATGGCAAGATGCGTGTGCTTTGCTTACCTGGGGAAGAGACTAGAATGCAGTATGGGAAGAAGGCAAGCTGGTGGAGACAGTGTGATGGTTTGGGCAATGTTTACCTGGGAAACCTTGGGTCCTGCCATTCATGTTGATGTTACTTGAAACATACCACATACCTACCTACCTAAACATTGTTGCTGACCAAGTACACCCCTTCATGGAAACAGCATTTCCTGATAGCAGTGGCCTCTTTCAGCAGGATAATGCATCCGGCCACACTGCAAAAATGCACATGCAATAGAGGAAATCTGGGTAGCTGCACTCCAATGAAAAAATGCCTTTATTAAATAAATAAAATCAGTCCATACAGCAAACATAGGCAATGGATGGATCTGTGACGCATTTCACACCCCTTACCGGTAGTCATAGCTCACCACTAAGCACCAGTAAGGGGTGTGAAACGCGTCCGATGATTCATCCATTGTCTCTGTTCACTGTATGGACTGATTTTCTTTATTTAATAAAAACATTTTTTCATTGGAGTGCGGCTGTCCGGATTTCCTCTATTGCATGTGCTCTATACACAGAGCCAGCACCCAGGCTGTGCAGGGGAGTTGAGGCTTTGGTATCTTTGCCTGGAGCGGTATATATTTTTCATGCTGCAGAAATGGTTCAAGAATGGTTTAAGAAACACAACAATGAGTTTGAGGTGATGACCTGGCCTCCAAATTCTCCAGATCTCAATCCAATCGAGTATCTGTGGGATTTCATGGAAAAACAAGCGGTTTTGGCATGTCCTCTCTGTAAGGGGGACTAGGAATGGGCAGATGCTGGTGCCAAGCTGTGCAACTACCCACCTGTTGTTCATGGAACATTCCACCATCTTGTTTCATACCCCTGGACATAGGCCTGCTCACGACATTCCCGGCCATAGGCCTTAATATTTATGAATATATGAATGTTCACACTTAAAATGCATTTTCCACATATTATTATAGCTTTGCAATATTTTTCAGATATCAGACACCTTTGAAATACTAGCAGAATTCTTCAGCACAGATAGCCATACCCCACTGCAGGAGCAGGACATGTAGAAGAAGGTCAGGTGAGACTCAACGACTACAGCTTTCCTTCTGTGTTCTGCTCCACCTTGCATAGGATTTCTGCCCTATAGAGGGCCTTGTAGATCAGTTTTGTAAGGAACTACATCCTAATAGCACTGGGGCGTATAGCTCCCATGCCCTGTATATGACTATGCACACCAAAATTTATATGGGCATTTACTCTCCCCATCACAACACAAGAAGAAGGTTTTCTCCAATAGGGGCCTAACACCCAATTACCACTTTCCCTTTACTATGCTATTTAGGGAACAGAGCCACCTAGTGGCAAGCAAGCTAACTGCACCTGCCATCACACCCAGCAGTAATTATCCAGCTTGCCAAGGACCACAGAGTCATGCTTTTGAGGCAACACAAAGGGTTAAGGAGGCAGAGAATAACTCTGATAATCTAAGGTACTGCTTTTGGAGCAGGATGAAAGCTGCTGTGTTGTGCAGGATAATGGAAAGTATCCATGCTGTGCAGAGATTCAGCTAGACACATCTCACCAGCCTCTGTACCAGGCCATGGCCCTTAAAGATGTTTCTAACACAGCATTAATAGTAAACTATTTTAATGGGAGAGCTGCCTTTGCTGACCACTTTATGAACATGCTACCTTCTTGATCACACACCTGGAAAAAATGCAGGTGAGGAAGTTCAGAGTAAATTCATAAGTATTCTTCTCTATTCCTATTGGAGGTCATTGACTCAAAGTATTTAATTGTAACTAAATTTGCCACAAAAAAATGCCTAGCAGATAGTGTTTTTTGGTAGAAGAGACTTTGACACATGCAGCACACAATGTACAGTTCTCTCTTTGCAACATTTTTAAGATGCTGATAATGGAGCTAGGTGCTAGATAATCTAACTCCAACATGCATATGCAGGAGAAAGAAAAATTATTTTCCCCGTGGGGCTTTAAAACAGCAATGCACATAATAAAAGGAAGTTCTTAATGGATGTATAAAAAGTTTTATCCAAAATCATGGTTTGAAGTACAGTATAGAGAATCATCTGGTACAGTAACACACATCTTATTCCCCAGTGCAGTAACAAACACATATTAAAACACAGTTAGGTTACATAATGTTACATAAATAGCAAGCCCCGACGCATTTCGACCTGTATATGGTCTCTTCAGGGGGACAGTTGGATCTAAAAAAGAATTACATAAATCAAATTCAAATAGATAAATATATATATATTATTGTGCATCACTTGGATTAAACCAAGATAATGAGTCTTTACCGCTCAATGGTGGAATGGGTGTTCTCTAGTCCAGGATATGTACTGAGGGCCAATGGAAACACCGGAGGGCTCGGGGGGCCACCCTCAATCTCCCAGGAGAGCCAGCCTCAAGGGGCTTACAAGGAGCCACACTTTGTGCGCCCCCTAGGAGGGGGGAGGGGAAATGAGGGGGAGGAGCCCACACCTGCAACAGAAACCCAAGAATAGCCATGTATTAGTTAGGGGAAGTTTAATAATTAACTTGGTAATGTACTGAGTGTTTCCAATTTGTTTATGTGGAGACTGACGTTGGATAGGATTTTTACTATGTAAATATATTGAGATGTTAATTCCGTCCTATAAATGTAATCAACAAGATTTAATGATAGTGTGATCCAACAATGCAGTAGTATGGTAAGTCTATTATAATGGATGGGTAAATAAGATGGGTAAAATGGGTGAAAAAGAGGGGGAAAGATGTGTGTGTAAAAAACAATGATTACCTAAATGGAGAGGAGTGCATTGTGTGATGGAGGATAGTGTGAATGAGGTGGTGCATGATGTGGTGACATGACATGGTGCTTGCTTGGTGCCTACTGTGTGAAAACAAAAATGAAAAGTAAACTAAAAAGTAGGGATGAGCTTCGTGTTCGAGTCGAACCCATGTTCGACTCGAACATCGGCTGTTCGACCGTCCGTCGAATTGCGAACGTTATGGGCCGTTCGCGCCAAATTCGTGTGGCGCGTCACGGCCCATCATTTCACTGCGGCATCGCAGTGCATTGCTGGCTGATGATTGGCCAAGCATGCACTATGACCCGCATGCTTGGCCAATCACAGCGCCGTCAGTAGAGAGAGCTGTAATTGGCCAAAGCCAGGGTGGCTTTGGCCAATTATGGCTCAGGGGATTTAGTACACGCCCCACACTATATAAGGCCGCCTGCACGGTGGCCCTGTGTAGTGTGTTCCGGTGTGCTGATAGAGAGAGAGACAGACAGTGTCATTTGATTTGAGTTAGCTAGATTAGGCTAGATCTGTTCCTGCTATTTACATTTAATGCAGTGCGTCCTGCTCACAGTGTTCAGCTAGATCCGTTCCTGCTATTTACATTTAGTGCAGTCAGTGCGTCCTGCTCACAGTGTTCAGCTAGATCCGTTCCTGCTATTTACATTTAGTGCAGTGCGTCCTGCTCACAGTGTTCAGCTAGATCTGTTCCTGCTATTTACATTTAGTGCAGTTCGTCCTGCTCACAGTGTTCAGCTAGATCCGTTCCTGCTATTTACATTGAGTGCAGTGCGTCCTGCTCACAGTGTTCAGCTAGATCTGTTCCTGCTATTTACATTTAGTGCAGTCAGTGCGTCCTGCTCACAGTGTTCAGCTAGATCTGTTCCTGCTATTTACATTTAGTGCAGTCAGTGCGTCCTGCTCACAGTGTTCAGCTAGATTCGTTCCTGCTATTTACATTTAGTGCAGTGCGTCCTGCTCACAGTGTTCAGCTAGATCTGCTCCTGCTATTTACATTTAGTGCAGTGCGTCCTGCTCACAGTGTTCAGCTAGATCCGTTCCTGCTATTTACATTTAGTGCAGTACGTCCTGCTCACAGTGTTCAGCTAGATCTGTTCCTGCTATTTACATTAGTGCAGTGCGTCCTGCTCACAGTGTTCAGCTAGATCCGTTCCTGCTATTTACATTTAGTGCAGTGCGTCCTGCTCACAGTGTTCAGCTAGATCTGTTCCTGCTATTTACATTTAGTGCAGTGCGTCCTGCTCACAGTGTTCAGCTAGATCCGTTCCTGCTATTTACATTTAGTGCAGTGCGTCCTGCTCACAGTGTTCAGCTAGATCTGTTCCTGCTATTTACATTTAGTGCAGTGCGTCCTGCTCACAGTGTTCAGCTAGATCCGTTCCTGCTATTTACATTTAGTGCAGTGCGTCCTGCTCACAGTGTTCAGCTAGATCCGTTCCTGCTATTTACATTTAGTGCAGTTCGTCCTGCTCACAGTGTTCAGCTAGATCCGTTCCTGCTATTTACATTTAGTGCAGTGCGTCCTGCTCACAGTGTTCAGCTAGATCCGTTCCTGCTATTTACATTTAGTGCAGTGCGTCCTGCTCACAGTGTTCAGCTAGATCTGTTCCTGCTATTTACATTTAGTGCAGTGCGTCCTGCTCACAGTGTTCAGCTAGATCTGTTCCTGCTATTTACATTTAGTGCAGTCAGTGCATCCTGCTCACAGTGTTCAGCTAGATCTGTTCCTGCTATTTACATTTAGTGCAGTGCGTCCTGCTCACAGTGTTCAGCTAGATCTGTTCCTGCTATTTACATTTAGTGCAGTGCGTCCTGCTCACAGTGTTCAGCTAGATCTGTTCCTGCTATTTACATTTAGTGCAGTGCGTCCTGCTCACAGTGTTCAGCTAGATCTGTTCCTGCTATTTACATTTAGTGCAGTGCGTCCTGCTCACAGTGTTCAGCTAGATCCGTTCCTGCTATTTACATTTAGTGCAGTCAGTGCGTCCTGCTCACAGTGTTCAGCTAGATCCGTTCCTGCTATTTACATTTAGTGCAGTCAGTGCGTCCTGCTCACAGTGTTCAGCTAGATCCGTTCCTGCTATTTACATTTAGTGCAGTCAGTGCGTCCTGCTCACAGTGTTCAGCTAGATCCGTTCCTGCTATTTACATTTAGTGCAGTCAGTGCGTCCTGCTCACAGTGTTCAGCTAGATCTGTTCCTGCTATTTACATTTAGTGCAGTCAGTGCGTCCTGCTCACAGTGTTCAGCTAGATCCGTTCCTGCTATTTACATTTAGTGCAGTGCGTCCTGCTCACAGTGTTCAGCTAGATCTGTTCCTGCTATTTACATTTAGTGCAGTGCGTCCTGCTCACAGTGTTCAGCTAGATCCGTTCCTGCTATTTACATTTAGTGCAGTGCGTCCTGCTCACAGTGTTCAGCTAGATCTGTTCCTGCTATTTACATTTAGTGCAGTGCGTCCTGCTCACAGTGTTCAGCTAGATCCGTTCCTGCTATTTACATTTAGTGCAGTGCGTCCTGCTCACAGTGTTCAGCTAGATCTGTTCCTGCTATTTACATTTAGTGCAGTGCGTCCTGCTCACAGTGTTCAGCTAGATCCGTTCCTGCTATTTACATTTAGTGCAGTGCGTCCTGCTCACAGTGTTCAGCTAGATCTGTTCCTGCTATTTACATTTAGTGCAGTTCGTCCTGCTCACAGTGTTCAGCTAGATCCGTTCCTGCTATTTACATTTAGTGCAGTGCGTCCTGCTCACAGTGTTCAGCTAGATCCGTTCCTGCTATTTACATTTAGTGCAGTGCGTCCTGCTCACAGTGTTCAGCTAGATCTGTTCCTGCTATTTACATTTAGTGCAGTGCGTCCTGCTCACAGTGTTCAGCTAGATCTGTTCCTGCTATTTACATTTAGTGCAGTCAGTGCGTCCTGCTCACAGTGTTCAGCTAGATCTGTTCCTGCTATTTACATTTAGTGCAGTGCGTCCTGCTCACAGTGTTCAGCTAGATCCATTCCTGCTATTTACATTTAGTGCAGTGCGTCCTGCTCACAGTGTTCAGCTAGATCTGTTCCTGCTATTTACATTTAGTGCAGTTCGTCCTGCTCACAGTGTTCAGCTAGATCCGTTCCTGCTATTTACATTTAGTGCAGTGCGTCCTGCTCACAGTGTTCAGCTAGATCCGTTCCTGCTATTTACATTTAGTGCAGTGCGTCCTGCTCACAGTGTTCAGCTAGATCTGTTCCTGCTATTTACATTTAGTGCAGTGCGTCCTGCTCACAGTGTTCAGCTAGATCCGTTCCTGCTATTTACATTTAGTGCAGTGCGTCCTGCTCACAGTGTTCAGCTAGATCTGTTCCTGCTATTTACATTTAGTGCAGTGCGTCCTGCTCACAGTGTTCAGCTAGATCCGTTCCTGCTATTTACATTTAGTGCAGTCAGTGCGTCCTGCTCACAGTGTTCAGCTAGATCCGTTCCTGCTATTTACATTTAGTGCAGTCAGTGCGTCCTGCTCACAGTGTTCAGCTAGATCTGTTCCTGCTATTTACATTTAGTGCAGTCAGTGCGTCCTGCTCACAGTGTTCAGCTAGATCCGTTCCTGTTATCTTCCTACTGACAGGCAGGCTTGTCTGGTTACAGTATATAAAGCTACCTGAAGAAAATTACAGGTGTTCTATCCCAGCTTAGTGCAGCTACAGGCCATTAGTATGTCTGGAAGGCCAAGAAGGAGAGGCAGACAGTCACAAGCCAATAAGAGAGGGCAAGCAGGCTCTGTGTCTAGTGCTGGTCGTGGAGACGGTGCATCCTCATCAGCCTGTGGCCATGGGACACGCTTGGCCTTTTTTTCGGCAGCTGGCCGTGTTGAGCCGCAACATGCAGAAAACTTGGTCGAGTGGATGACCAAGCCGTCCTCATCCTCCTCATCCTCTCTCACCCATGCCCAGGGTGCTTTGTCTGGCAAAGCAGCGGCCTCTTCCCTCAGCTCAATGTCATCAGTGACTCCTTCCCTAGCTCCACCATGTCCTCCTGAGGATTCCCTCGAACTGTTTGACCACAGTGTTGGGTACATGCTCCAGGAGGATGCCCAGCATTTGGAAGGCTCTGATGATGATACTGAGCTCGATGAAGGCAGTAACATGAGCACCGACAGAGGGGGTGCCCAAGAAGGACAGCAATCTGGCAGTCATGCTCCCCCTGCTGCAGCATACTGCCAGGTTTGCTCCAGTGATGAGGAGGGAGGGGATGATGAGATCACTGACTCAACGTGGGTGCCTGATAGGAGAGAGGAGGAGGAGGAGGAGGAGGAGGCGGCACATCACCAACGAGGCAGGATGCCCTCCAGGGGCCAGCCTAAGGGCAGCACATTGACTGCATCACACCCCAAAGCTCCACATGTGCAGGGCGCTGCAGTCTCTGCGCGTTATTCAAAAAGTTCTTTGGTGTGGGCCTTTTTTGAGACGAGTGCATCAGATCGCACCGCTGCTATTTGCAACATATGTCTCAAGCGTATCTCGCGTGGCCAAAACATCTCCCGCTTGGGTACCACATGCTTGACCAGACATATGTTGACCTGCCATGCAGTTCGTTGGCAAGCATATCTAAAAGACCCACACCAAAGAACAAAGAGGATCTCTCCTTGCTCCTCATCAGCTGAGATTTCCAACCCCACTAGACCTTCAGTCCTCTCTGAGACCTGCAGTGAGAGGAATGAAGGTGTAGAATTAGGTGTGTCACAGCCAAGTACTTGTGGGCAATCTGCTTTTGGTACACCGACGTCAGATTGTACCAGGCAAATTTCCCTGCCCCAGCTGCTGCACCGCCGAAAGAAGTTTGCTCCCAGCCATCCACATGCCCAGCGGTTGAATGCTAGCTTGGCAAAATTGCTAGCACTTCAACTGCTGCCTTTTCAGTTGGTAGACTCTGCCCCCTTCCGTGAGTTTGTGGAATGTGCGGTTCCTCAGTGGCAGGTACCCAAACGCCACTTTTTCTCACGGAAGGCGATTCCGGCTCTCTACCGGCATGTGGAAGGCAATGTCCATGCCTCGCTGGACAGGGCGGTCAGCGGTAAGGTGCATATTACCGCTGACTCATGGTCCAGCAGGCATGGACAGGGACGTTACTTAAGTTTCACGGCGCATTGGGTGACTCTGCTGGCAGCTGGGAAGGATGCAGGACAAGGTGCAGTAGTGTTGGAGGTTGTTCCGCCACCACGCCTCCAAAATGCTGATTGTGACACACCTCTCTCCTCCACCCCCTCCTCTTCTTCTTCCTCCATGGCCTCTTCCTCGGAACCAGCGGTGCTCCGTAGGCGTTCAAGGGGCTACGCAAGTATGCAGGCCAAAAGATGCCATGCGGTGCTTGAGCTGGTGTGCTTGGGGGACAGGAGCCACACTGGGGCAGAGGTTCTGTCAGCTCTGCAGGGGCAGGTTCAGAGGTGGTTGACGCCACGCCAACTTAAGGCAGGAATGGTGGTTTGCGACAATGGCACCAACCTCCTCTCTGCCCTCCGACAGGGACAACTGACCCATGTGCCCTGTTTGGCTCACGTCCTTAACTTGGTGGTGCAGCGGTTCTTGGGCAGGTACCCGGGCTTACAGGATGTCCTGAGGCAGGCCAGGAAAGTCTGTGTGCATTTCCGCTGGTCATATAATGCCAGTGCTCGGCTGACGGACCTCCAAAAGGAGTTTAACCTGCCCAAGAACCGCCTAATCTGTGACATGCCCACCAGGTGGAACTCGACATTGGCCATGCTGCAGCGGCTGCACACGCAGCAGAGGGCCATCAATGAGTACCTATGCGACTATGGCACCAGGACAGGGTCAGGGGACCTTGGTTTTTTTTCCCCACGCCAGTGGGCCATGATCAGGGATGCATGCACTGTCCTGTCACCATTCGAGGAGGCCACGAGGATGGTGAGCACTGACAGTGCATGCATCAGTGACACTGTCCCCCTTGTCCACCTGTTGGAGCACACGCTGCGTGGAATAATGGACAGGGCACTTGAGGCAGAACAGAGGCAGGAAGAGGAGGACTTCCTTAGCTCTCAAGGCCCCCTTTATCCAGACAGTGTTCCTGCGTGCCTGCCGATCACACAGGAAGAGGACGAGGAGGAGGAGGAGGAAGATTGTGTCAGTATGGAGGTGGAGCCTGGCACTCAGCATCAGCAGTCTTTAAGGGATCAGTCCCAAGGAACACATGGGCTTGTACGTGGCTGGGAGGAGGTGGCTGCGGACGTTGTTGTCCTTAGTGACCCAGAGGACTCCGGACCGAATGCCTCAGCAAACCTACGCTGCATGGCCTCCCTGATCCTGCAAAGCCTGCGTAAGGATCCTCGTATTCGTGGTATCAAGGAGAAGGACCAATACTGGCTGGCAACCCTCCTTGATCCACGTTACAAGGGTAAGGTTGCGGACCTTATCTTGCCATCGCAGAGGGAGCAGAGGATGAAACATCTTCGGGAGGCCTTGCAGAAAGGTCTGTGCAACGCGTTCCCAGAGACTGGGAGGTTACAAACTCCTGTTTCTGGACAACGTGTTGCTGAGGCTTCGGTCAGTCAAAGAAGGAGCGGTGGAGAAGGTGGCCGTCTGACCGATGCGTTCAGACAATTTTTTGGTCCGCAGCCCCAAGGTATGATCGGTTCCAGCAACCATCGCCAGCGTCTGTTTTACATGGTGCAGGAATACCTAGGGGCAAGATCAGACTTGGACACCTTTCCCACCGAAAATCCTCTGGGTTACTGGGTCTTGAGGATGGATCACTGGCCAGAGCTTGCACAGTATGCAATTGAGCTACTGGCCTGTCCTGCATCCAGCGTTCTTTCGGAACGCACATTCAGTGCTGCTGGAGGCGTGGTAACCGATCACAGGGTGCGTCTGTCCACTGGCTCAGTCGATCGGCTGACCTTCATAAAAATGAATCAGTCTTGGATCACCACCAGCTACCAAGCACCTGATGCTGATGTAACTGAATAATTTTTTTCAGATCCCTTCAAAGACTGCCTATGCTGATGCTGAGTGACTATCCCTGAGTAATTATCCTCTTCCTCCTCAATCATCACGCTGATAGCTTGTAAGAACATTTTTGGTTCTGGGCGCCACCACCAGTGCCTAAGGCACAATTTTTCAGCCCCTGTTTAACAGGGGCGTGTAATTACAATTTTTGATGTAATACTTTGCAGCAGGGCTCGTTCCTGCATTCCAACTAGAGTGTCTGTGAGGGGTTGCAGTGTTGTGGCACCAGCACCAGTGCCTAAGGCCCAATTTTTCTGCCCCTGTCTAACAGGGGCGTGTAATTACAATTTTTGATGCAATACTTTGCAGCAGGGCTCGTTCCTGCGTTCCAACTAGAGTGTCTGTGAGGGGTTGCAGTGTTGTGGCACCAGCACCAGTGCCTAAGGCCCAATTTTTCTGCCCCTGTCTAACAGGGGCGTGTAATTACAATTTTTGATGCAATACTTTGCAGCAGGGCTCGTTCCTGCGTTCCAACTAGAGTGTCTGTGAGGGGTTGCAGTGTTGTGGCACCAGCACCAGTGCCTAAGGCCTAATTTTTCAGCTCCTGTTCAACAGGGGCATGTAATTACAATTCTTGATCTAATATTTCACAGCAGGGCCCTGTGAGGGCTTACAGTGTTTTGGCCACAGCAACACCTAAGGCCCAAATTTCTGCTGAGTATATAGGGCAGGACCCTACTTTCAAACATCTAACTTACAAACGACTCCTACTTGCAAACGGAAGGAGACAACAGGAAGTGAGATGAAATCTACCCCTAGGAAGGGAAATTCTCTCCTGTAAGAGTTAATATGGGAAAACAATTTCTCCTTTCCACTGATGCTTTCCAATCCTTGTTCCACAAAAAAACCCAAATTTTCAAAAAACATTTTTCATTGGGACAAAAAAGTGAGGTGAAATCTTCTGAAGAGGAGGAAAGACGCAAAACAAATGTCACAGGGGTGATAACCCTTCCCTATGTTTTCCAAAAAGCTTAGAAAAGATTTTTTGGCTGGAGCTAAACACGTTAAAAATGTTCAAAATTACAAACAGATTCTACTTAACAACAAACCTACAGTCCCTGTCTTGTTTGCACCGCCTGTATACTGCTGTTCAGAGTATATAGGGACCTTTCCTTATTTTAATTTGGGTGCGGGGTTCCCCTTAATATCCATACAAGACCCAAAGGGCCTGGTAATGGACTGGGGGGTACCCATGCCGTTTGTCTCACTGATTTTCATCCATATTGCCATGACCCGACATGACATTAAACCCGCAAGCAGTTTTAAATGAGATTTTTTCCTTTAAAAATGACATTTGGTGCAGGAACTGTTCTAAACATGGGAAACACGCGTCACTTTACAGGCATACTATAGACACCCCCCAGGTACGATATTTAAAGGAATATTTCACTTTTTTTTTTTTACTTTAAGCATCATTAAAATCACTGCTCCCGAAAAAACGGCCGTTTTTAAAAGTTTTTTTTGCATTGATACATGTCCCCTGGGGTAGGACCCGGGTCCCCACACCCTTTTTAGGACAATACCATGCAAATTAGCCTTTAAAATGAGCACTTTTGATTTCGAACGTTCGAGTCCCATAGACGTCAATGGGGTTCTAACGTTCGTGCGAACTTGCGGTCCGTTCGCGGGTTCTGGTGCGAACCGAACCGGGGGGTGTTCGGCTCATCCCTACTAAAAAGTAAAAAAAGTCTAAAAATAGGTGAAAGCCAATCAAAATGTGAAAATGTGTATGTAGGATGGTGGAAAGTGCTGTGTGGAATGAAAGTGAAATAACAAGAAGTTTACCTTATCAGTTGTATAAATCGTGTAGGCTGGAGGTAGTATTGGACTTGTTGATAGGTTCAATGTAATAAGCTTGGTGGCGATCATGCAAAAATAGGGGCTCTAGTGTAGAAAGAACCGGGCAGCAGTAGCATTCATCCTGGCCTGTAGGAGATCGTGGTCTGATTGTCAGGCCTCCAGTCTCCCAGTATATCCAAATTCAGGCAAATGGGATAATCATGTGCAGGTGAAAACCCCCCACCCCCCCCACCCACACACACCGCCCCCCAAAAACCAGAAGGATTGGCGCTGGCACCGCTAATGGAGCGGCCCCCGTGTGGCTCCCTCGGCGTCCCGGAAGGCCACACGGCCCCGACCACTGTCGTCATCTCTGCCGCAATGCGCGTGACGTCATGATGTCACGCGCACGCCGGGCCCTTACAGGCATGCGCACTCCGCCAGACGTCCGGAGATGAACACGGGACGCCACCGGCAGGATAGAGCTCACCTTAACTGCAGCGATGAGCAAAAAAGGGGGCATGCAAAAGAATTCGCATGCCCCCCCTTTCCTGCCGGGAAGCCGCGAGGGGTCAGACTCACCCCGAGAAGGGAGAGGGGGCACCACCAACACCCGCCAGTCCAAAAAACGGCCCTCAAAACAAAAACAAAATACTAGGGATGGTGTCAGTAGGACATGAATGACTGACTTCATGGGATCACCAACATAGCACACAGCAAATGTTGATGGTCTAGTGTGTTTTTTGTTTATTTTTACATTTTTTACATGGGCTGTGTGTTGGTTCCAGGTCCCCACGTTCCTGCATCGAATGTCAGTATGAAAATAAATAGAGTATAAATAGAGTTTGTCAGCAATTGCCATATAAGGCAATTGAGTATCATGCAGTGTGGGGGTCTAAGTTAGATTCCCCCTCATGCATGGGGTTGTTAAAAATTGACCGAGTGGGAACAATTGATTAACAATGTGCAGGATACGTGAAGAAAAGGAAACACACAGCCCATGTCTTATCTCTAATGCGTCAAGGTGGGGAGGGGTGTTTAACCACCCAAAATTGAAATATGAAAAAAGGAAGACACATATAAAAGAGACAAGAAAGGCTGCGCACCCCGGAATTAGATTAAAGAAAAATTATTTTCCCCTTGGGGCTTTAAAACAGCAATGCACATAATAAAAGGAAGTTCTTAATGGATGTATAAAAAGTTTTATCCAATATCATGGTTTGAAGTACAGTATAGAGAATCATATGGTACAGTAACACACATCTTATTCCCCGGTGCAGTAACAAACACATATTAAAACACAGTTAGGTTACATAATGTTACATAAATAGCAAGCGCCGACGCGTTTCGACCTGTATATGGTCTCTTCAGGGGGACAGTTGGATCTAAAAAAGAATTACATAAATCAAATTCAAATAGATAAATATATATATATTATTGTGCATCACTTGGATTAAACCAAGATAATGAGTCTTTACCACTCAATGGTGGAATGGGTGTTCTCTAGTCCAGGATATGTACTGAGGGCCAATGGAAACACCGGAGGGCTCGGGGGGCCACCCTCAATCTCCCAGGAGAGCCAGCCTCAAGGGGCTTACAAGGAGCCACACTTTGCGCGCCCCCTGGGAGGGGGGGGGGTGAGGGGGAGGAGCCCACACCTGCAACAGAAACCCAAGAATAGCCATGTATTAGTTAGGGGAAGTTTATTAATTAACTTGGTAATGTACTGAGTGTTTCCAATTTGTCTATGTGGAGACTGACGTTGGATAGGATTTTTACTATGTAAATATATTGAGATGTTAATTCCGTCCCATAAATGTAATCAACAAGATTTAATGATCGTGTGATCCAACATTGCAGTAGTATGGTAGGTCTATTATAATGGATGGGTAAATAAGATGGGTAAAATGTTTGAAAAAGAGGGGGAAAGATGTGTGTGTAAAAAACAACGATTACCTAAATGAGGGGAGTGCATTGTGTGATGGAGGATAGTGTGAATGAGGTGGTGCATGATGTGGTGACATGACATGGTGCTTGCTTGGTGCCTACTGTGTGAGGCTGAGGCTGGCTCTCCTGGGAGATTGAGGGTGGCCCCCCGAGCCCTCCGGTGTTTCCATTGGCCCTCAGTACATATCCTGGACTAGAGAACACCCATTCCACCATTGAGCGGTAAAGACTCATTATCTTAGTTCAATCCAAGTGATGCACAATAATATATATATATTTATCTATTTGAATTTGATTTATGTAATTCTTTTTTAGATCCAACTGTCCCCCTGAAGAGACCATATACAGGTCGAAACGCGTCGGGGCTTGCTATTTATGTAACATTATGTAACCTAACTGTGTTTTAATATGTGTTTGTTACTGCACTGGGGAATAAGATGTGTGTTACTGTACCAGATGATTCTCTATACTGTACTTCAAACCATGATATTGGATAAAACTTTTTATACATCCATTAAGAACTTCCTTTTATTATGTGCATTGCTGTTTTAAAGCCCCACGGGGAAAATAATTTTTCTTTAATCTAATTCTGGGGTGCGCAGCCTTTCTTGTCTCTTTTATATGTGTCTTCCTTTTTTCATATTGCATATGCAGGAGTTTCATCCTCAACAGCCAACTAATGGTAGAAGCAAGACTTCATTGAATCATGAAGAAAAGGCGAAAACATGGCAGCAGCAGCAAAGGAGTGGCAGCAAAGAGCTTTTGCCATTCATTATGGCAAAAGCTGCCTGGCCAACACCCTGTCAGATTTCACTTTAAAACCAGAGGATCAGCATCACAGCCCAGAAAGAAGAATTTTCAGAAGAGAAGCAAAGGGAGTTTCAAAGTGAAAGACTGCAGTGTGTACAGGACATCCTGATGTTAACTCTGATGTTAAAAGAGTTAAAGTAGTTCTAAAGCCTTAAGGTTTTTCACCTTAAAGGGTTTGTTACCCCAAAACATCATATTCAAATATTTGCCTGCTGAACCAAGTACTTGTATGAGGAAGTATCCTGTTCTTTTTGTATTGCTTCCTTTATGTGAAATCCCTGGTGATCCGGCTAGTCCCCTTGCTTTCCTATTAAAAACTGACCACACTAAGCAGGAGAACACACCATGGTCAGTTCTCTAGCTGTGCTGGGATTCAGTGTACTCTCCTCCAATGAATAGGCTTGTCCTGACATGCCCCGCTGCATAGCCATTCACTGGAAATCTCAGTGTGCTGCTGTTTCTCCTCCCCCCAGGTCTTATGCAGCTGAAAACAGACTGGAAAAAAGGAATGTATAATGTTTTTGTATACCTATTGTATAACTATACAATCACTTTAATTCATTCTGCGCATTAAGGTGAAAAACCTCCTGTGCTGCAGTCCCGTTCCCCCCCAGCCTTCCCCCCATTTTTCTTACCTAAGCCTGATTCCTCCTCATTGGGCAGATTGATAGCAGCGGGAGCCATTAGTTACCACTGCTGTCAATCAAATGCCGTAGCTTTCCATGGGGGCACCCACTGAGAGGGCCTGGATCACCAGCAGGGGGGACCCCAGAAGAAGAGGATCGGTGCTGCTCTGTGCAAAAGCATTGCAGAGAACCGGTAAATATAGACATGCAAACAAAAAAAGGAAAGACAGCTGTCTAGTACAGACTGTCAAAAATTAGGCAGTAATTTACCATGCAGTGTAGTATACAAAAAAGTTTATTGAAACTTGTGTAGCACTAACTCACGGTGGAGCTGCTGGTTTAAGCGGGTCTGTTACCTTCACCTTGCTTCCCTCTGTTTCACCGGAACCGGGTCTAGGGTTGAGTTTACTTCTGGATGACATAAGCACCAACACTGGAGTATGTTTTATAATGCTTTATTGAACAGACAAACTTTAGGAAGTAGCAGGAAAGAGGCGGAAAAGGAAACTTTCAGGAGAAACTCAAATATCTTCTTATTGAATCTTAGCGACAAATGTCCTGGTAGAATTCAGATAATTAGGTGGAATGCGCTCCCCTTGTGGGACACACTCCTTGCTCGTCTGGATAGGCCTCTCTCACTGGTCTAGCAGCCAGTACGCAGCACGAATCAAAAGTCTCTGCCACAGACTTGTTTGGGGGGGTAAATCCGTACGATCCTCTGCCACAGGATGTATCAGATTTCTCTGCAGTGAAAGTCAGTCACAGTGCCTGAACCTTTAAGCCGAACCGGCAACACTATGCTGTATAGTTACTTCTTTTGGATACATCCTTCAGCCGAGTCACAAGGCCCCGCTATAGACCAGCACACTGCGTGATCTCTCCAAGATGGGTCCTCCCCTGGGATCTCCTCGGCCGTCCAGCTTCGTCACACAGGACCGACAGCTCAGGACCATTCCTCGGCCGCGGTGGTAGGCCCCAGACAAGCCTCTGGACCCATCCCTGCGCTTCTGTATCGTGGGCCTCCCGATCGGAGGACCACGAGGTAGCACCTCAACGCATACCTGTTGGCCAGGAGGGCCAGCAGGTGGCTGTAAAATGACCCTAGAACATGGCGTCTGTCCCATAAATAGCCTCTTCCCAGAATGCAACTCGGAGGACCACCTCCACCGAGCTTGTCTCCGAGACAGAGGAACATATATACACTTCGACACGTTGCCTTTCCAACACTGACCAGTAGCAACAGCGACACCCACTGGTCAGCACGGAAGCACACACAACGTCAGCCAAGCTGGAACAGAGGCGAACTTTTAACCTTCCTAACACACAATTTACTAAAGTTACCTAACCTGCGATAGATTGTAAATCTACCAGCGCTACATACTCCCCCCACTACAATAGACGTTGTCCCCAACGTCTGTCCCAACACAGTAACAGTAACTCTCAAGCCTGAGAGTAGCATTTGAGTTTCTCATAACTTTAGATAGGCAAAGAGAGAGAGAAAGGACAGTTTAAAGACATTATGAGACTTATATCTTATAAAACATTATGTTCACAGCCGCGAACAAAACCACAATATAATTTTACACAACCTCACTAACTAACTAGCTGAAAAGCCTACCAGCTATACATATGATCCGATGATCCCTGAAAAGGAAACATATTTAAAAACACATATATACATCCTGCGCAACACCAGGAGAAAAGCCTCATTTAAAATGAGACTCTCTTCCTATGATTTATATTAGAAAAAATATATACTTTTGGAGTCCATCCCTACATAAGAACTTTTCTTATAAAAGAAATCCGGCTAGCAAACAAAAGTCCTTGGATTTAAACACAGAACAGGATCTGTAGATCTTGACCACGCAGATCTCTTTACCCCGTCGCTATCTAACTAGGTAACTTCAAAGTGATAGTGTCCATAATTACCAGTAAAACCGAGGATCTGGTAAAGTCACATATTTTCCTTCTTTATCCACAGTGGTAATAAAATATACAGCATTGTCCTTTCCCGGTCTGCAGATTACCACTTTGTCAGCATGGATATGCTGATCATAGTTCCAATGTACAAAGCATCCATTGAAACGTTCATCCATCAGGACAGAACATCCAGTCTTTCTAAAGGGCTTAGGCACAGACAAGTAGTCCCAAATAGCGTCACTGTACCAAAGCTCCCGATTAACTTCAATCTCCCGCATGACATCCTGGGGCACATAGGGCAACTCCAATCCATACTCTGCAGCCACACACTTGTTTGAGATCCTTTGCAAGCGAGCAAGTTTTGGCAAAGATCTGTCTCTCCCCATACCAGGCGGCACACAGGAATCCAATGACTTTTTCACCATAGACCCAGCCGGTGTCTGTAGCGAATCAATAACTTTTGACAAAGTCCCAGCAACAGCACTGTGCGTCCCCACACAGGGTGACGTCTTCCCAGAACTCATAGCAGTCCATTCAGGAAGGGTCATTGTGGAGGCAACATCCTCGCCTTGTGACCACAATAGCTCTTGCGACATGGTTTCAAATAAGTCATCATCCCCGGAAAGATCCGACATGGATTCTATTTCCGAGTCTCTTAATTCTTCCGCTGGCAAATATTTATTTACAGTCCCCAACAGTGGCTCACCTGTTCCAGGCATAGACTCTGGTAGCTCCGGCTCAGGTAACCTCTGGGGTAGGCCTCAGCCATGGGAAGCCTTTACATAGCCCACTTTCTTCTGAGCAGGCACCACAGGAACAGGCGTAGTAGACTCAGAAATCAAAGTAATGTCCCCTGATGAGACAGCAGCAGCAGTGTCTCTTTCTGAAACATTGTCGGTAGCAACAGGCAAAGTGGTGGCCCGTCGCTCTCTCTCTGTAGCGGTAGCAGCTTCCACTGTAGCGATACCTGTCACCCAATCCATCTAATAGGCACGGGGTGGCATAGTAGGTGGCTCCACCACAAACAAGTACTCTCCACACTGCGAACATCGGGCGAATGGACGAAGATGTACGGCCAATCCTCCACATCGATGGCAGGTCATGCCCAGTCCCTCAACATCTCTCGAGGTATACAGGACAAACTTCCCCTGCAGCTTCATTCGAACTCCAGTATCCGTGAGCAGAGTTCCAGATTGCACAGTATTCATCACGGTGCTTGCAGGGAACACTCTGGGTCCCACAACCGATTGCAACGCCGGAAAAGACATGGCCACACTCTGATCTTTCAGCACGATCACGAGGCCTCCCTTCTCCTCTGGCTCCAAGCACACCACACGCGTCCCACGCAGTAGCAAGTAGGGTAACTCCTCCCACTTGTTCTTTCAGTCACGTAGCTCCTGGGCTTCTTCTGGAGCCCAGCGTCTACGCACTCAAAAGCAAAGTCCCACAGTTTAACCTTACCTCTTCCTGAAAAGATTTTTTTCAAATTCCAGCTCTCTCTGTAAACTCCCGGTAAAACACTTCACTGGGTTGCAACCATTGTCGGTCAACAAATCCCGGACGAAGCCCCCACATGTAGCACTAACTCACGGTGGAGCTGCTGGTTTAAGCGGGTCTGTTACCTTCACCTTGCTTCCCTCTGTTTCACCGGCATCGGGTGTAGGGTTCCGTTGAGTTTACTCTTGGACGACACATGCACCAACACTGGAGTACGTTTTCAATGCTTTATTGAACAGACAAACTTTAGGAAGTAGCAGGAAAGAGGTGGAAAAGGAAACTTTCAGGAGAAACTCAAATATCTTCTTATAGAATCTTAGCGACAAATGCCCTGGCAGAATTTAGATAATTAGGTGGAATGCGCTCCCCTTGTGGGCCACACTCCTTGCTCGTCTGGATAGGCCTCTCTCACGGGTCTAGCAGCCAGTACGCAGCACGAATCAAAAGTCTCTGCCACAGACTTGTTTGGGGGGGTAAATCCATACGATCCTCTGCCACAGGATGTATCAGATTTCTCTGCAGTGAAAGTCAGTCACAGTGCCTGAACCTTTAAGCCGAACTGGCAACACTATGCTGTATATTTACTTCTTTTGGATACGTCCTTCAGCCGAGTCACCAGGCCCCTCTATAGACCAGCACGCTGCGTGATCTCTCCAAGACGGGACCTCCCCTGGGATCTCCTTGGCCGTCCAGCTTTGTCACACAGGATCGACAGCTCAGGACCATTCCTCGGCCGCGGTGGTAGGCCCCAGACAAGCCTCTGGACCCACCCCTGCGCTGCTGTATCATGGGCCTCTCGATCGGAGGACCACAAGGTAGCTCCTCAATGCATACCTGTTGGCCGGCAGGGCCAGCAGGTGGCTGTAAAACTACCCTAGAACATGGCGTCTGTGCCATAAATACCCTCTTCCCAGAATGCAACTCGGAGGATCACCTCCACCGAGCTTGTCTCCGAGACAGAGGAACATCTATACACTTCGACACCTTGCCTTTCCAACACTGACCAGTAACAACAGCGACACCCACCGGTCAGCACGGAAGCACACACAACGTCAGCCAAGCTGGAACAGAGGCGAACTTTTAACCTTCCTAACACACAATTTACGAAATTTACCTAACCTGCGGTAGATTGTAAAGCTACCAGCCCTACACTTGTTAAATAGATATGGTGGAATAAATCAACATAGAGAACCACAACCTTCCAAAAATGAAAAAACAACAAAACATACTAACAACAATGTTAAAAACAATCCATATTGTTGCCTGGTGTAGTGGAGGAAATCTAAGGTACTGCCTGGAATATTAGCTATCAATCAGATTACAGTGCCTTGCAAAAGTATTCACCCCCTTGGCTTTTTACCTATTTTGTTACATTATAACCTTTATTTCAATTTTTTTTTTATCTGAATTATATGTCATGGATCAGAACACAAAAGTCTAAGTTGGCAAAGTAAAATTAGAAAAAAATATACATAAAACTATTTTTCAGTAAAAAAAAATAATTGGCATGTGCGTATGTCTTCACCCCCTTTGTTATGAAGCCCATAAAAAGCGCTGGTGCAACCAATTACCTTCAAAAGTCACATAATTAGTGAAATGATGTCCACCTGTGTGTAATCTAATGCCCTGTACACAGGATCGGACATTGATCGGACATTCCGACAGCAAAATCCATCAGTTTATTCCAGGGGATGTTGGCTCAAACTTGTCTTGCATACACACGGCACAAAGTTGTTGGAAAATCCGATCGTTACAAATGCGGTGATGTAAAACATGAACGTCGGGACTATAAACGGGGCAATAGCCAATGGCTTTCCTCTCTTAATTTATTCTGAGCATACGTGGCACTTTGTCCATCGGATTTGTATACACACAATCGGAATTTAAAGGATCGGTTGTCGGAAAATTTTATAGCCTGCTCTCAAACTTTGTGTGTCAGAAATTCTGACGGAAAAAGTCCGATGGAGCCCACACACTGTCGGAATTTCCGACAACAAGCTCCGATCGCACATATTCCGTCGGAAAGTCTGACCGTTTGTACAGGGCATAAGTGTCACATGATCTGTCATTACATATACACACATTTTTGAAAGGCCCCAGATGCTGCAACACCTAAGCAAGAGGCACCACTAACCAAACACTATATAGGTGTCTTGCGAGCCACAGATGGACTAATGCCTCTAAGGAGTAAACTATTTAAGCTGCAAGCACTGAACCACGTTTCATTGCGTGTAGATAGATAAAAAATAGTAAATGTGCCCGCGCTAGTATAGTGTCACATATAAAATATATAATATATAAAAAATATTTTCACATATAAAACACATGTAATGTGATAAATAAAACCATACAGGTAAAATATAATGCAAATAACTATAAATGATAAACCACCAAGTGCATATAAAGGTGCAATCGTGGTAGTAACTAATAAAAGTGCAACGTGCTAAAATATAAATATCAAAACACTTTCCAGTGACAAATGAGTGTTCCTCTGGGGAAGGCACGAAACCCCTGTGCCGAATACGCGTCGGGGAGGGGTAGGACGGAGCTGTCAGCAGAGGAGGAGGATTGCACATGCCATACCGCACGCCATACGATCAGCTGCTTATTATTTTACCTGTACAGTCTGGTGCACTCTAGCACCCATCCAATGTGAGTACCCTCTTGGAGGGCTTATTCTTTAATAAATGTCCTGGCTATATTGCACTATGGAGTCCCTCTGTTTGTTTTTTCTATGATTTTGGATCTTGGTTTTACCTGAGAGGAGTGTTTTTGCACCATTGTAACCTGAGTGAGCCTAGCAGTTTCACCTGGGAGGAGTATCTTTGCATCATTGTATCCTGAGTGAGCCTAGGAGTGGCCCCAATGCTTATTTTGACACCGTTTAATTACTGTGTCACAGGACTGAAGGTGAGCGCAAGCACATGTGGGGTGTCACAGGAGAGCACAGTTTTCACGTGTTGTGATTTATACACCCATCAGAAGAAGCATGATGTTTATTCATTTTATGGACAATATTTATTCATGTTTTTTTGTGATTTGTATTTATTAATTGGGATATACACTCATTTGTCACTGGAAAGTGTTTTGATATTTATATTTTAGCACGTTGCACTTTTATTAGTTACTACCACGATTGCACCTTTATATGCACTTGGTGGTTTATCATTTATAGTTATTTGCATTATATTTTACCTGTATGGTTTTATTTATCACATTACATGTGTTTTATATGTGAAAATATTTTTTATATATTATATATTTTATATGTGACACTATACTAGCGCGGGCACATTTACTATTTTTTAACTAACCAAACACTGCCATGAAGACCAAGGAACTCTTTAAACAAGTAAGGGACAATGTTGTTGAGAAGTACAAGTCAGGGTTAGGTTATAAAAAAATATCAAAATCTTTGATGATCACTAGGAGCACCATCAAATCTATCATAATCAAATGGAAAGAACATGGCACAACAGCAAACCTGCCAAGAGACGGCTGCACAGCAAAATTCACAGACCGGGCAAGGAGGGCATTAATCAGAGAGGCAGCACAGAAACCTAAGGTAACCCTAGAGGAGCTGCAGAGTTCTACAGCAGAGACTGGAGTATCTGTACATACAATGATAATAAGCCGTACGCTCCATAGAGTTGGGCAAGAAAGTCATTACTTTCAGCAAAAAACAAAATGGCACATTTTCAGTTTGTGAAAAGGCATGTGGGAGACTCACAAACTATATGGAGGAAGGTGCTCTGGCCTGATGAGACTAAAATTAAACTTTTTGGCCATCAAAGAAAACTGTCTGGCGCAAACCCAACACATCACATTACCCAAAGAAAACCATCCCCACAGTGAAACATGGTGGTGGCAGCATCATGCTGTGGGGATGTTTTTCAGCAGTTGGGACTGGGAGACTGGTCAGACTTGAGAGAAAGATGGATGGTGCTAAATACAGGGATAGTCTTGAGCAAAACCTGTACCACTCTGTGTGTGATTTGAGTCTAGGACGGAGGTTCACCTTCCAGCGGTACAATGACCCCAAACACACTGCTAAAGCAACACTTAAATAGTTTAAGGGGAAACATGTAAATGTGTTGGAATGGCCTAGTCAAAGCCCAGATGTCAATCCAATAGAAAATCTGTGGTCAGACTAAAAGATTGCTTTTCACAAGCGCAAACCATCCAACTTGAAGGAGCTGGAGAAGTTTTGCAAGGAGGAATGGGCAAAAATCCCAATGGTAAAATGTGTCAAGCTCATAGAAACTTATCCAAAGTGACTTGGAGCTGTGATAGCCACAAAAGGTGGCTCTACAAAGTATTGACTTTAGGGGGGTGAATAGTTATGCACATTGACTTTTTCTGTTATTTTGTCCTATTTGTTGTTTGCTTCACAATAAGAAAAAAAAAACATCTTCCAAGTTGTGGGCATGTTCTGTAAATGAAATGATGCAAATCCTTAAACAATCCATGTTAATTCCAGGTTGTGAGGCAACAAAACACAAAAAATGCCAAGGGGGGTGAATACTTTTGCATGGCACTGTATGTGTGCATTCAAACATCCGGCATTGCTGGTATTACAGCCTGTGAAAGAATTATCAATTCAAATAGAAAAGAACATTGGAAAAATCTAATACAACATCAGACAAGAAAATGATGAATCTGACCACAGATTTTCTATTGGATTGCCTCATCAATGATTGATATAAATTGAGAAACGGTTCTCCTGTAATTAGCCATCTATTGCTGTGATGTATAGACAAATGTCTAAAGTCTTTTAGGGAATGCTCTGTAGGTGGTATAAGTTTAAATGGTGTGTGTAGAGTAGAATGCATAGACATGTTTGTTATTTTCTTGCTCAGGTATTTTATTAAAGATTATCAGAAAACATTGAATGTAATGAGTAAAGAGAAAAATTTTACATCGTAACATTAAGATAATCATATTACAGGAAAGTATATCTCTAATCGCATATGACATCATATAATTGTTTAGTTAAGAATTAAATTAAGACAGATCAATGCAGTAAATTAATAGTTATCTATCTAAACAAGAATCTACCTTATATATATATATATATATAAATTTATGTAGAGTCACTAGTATATTTGGTGCTCTTTTCAATAGTGGAAAACTATGGTTAATCTACCGCTGATTTGGAGCCTAATATCAGCCTAATATTATAGTATGTCAACCAACTGCAGTGGAGTTTACCTGTATTAAAAAGGTAATATGAAAAATAAGGAGGGGAAGGGATTTACAACAAGGAGGGGAAAGAAAGCAAGTAGGAAGAGGGAGGGATAGGAGGTCATGTTTGTAATTTTAATAAAATAAAAACACGAAGGTTCAATAACACTTTAGCATCAGAATGACTTGTACACACTGAACATGTTAAGCTTGCTAAGTTCTTAAGATGCCACAACCATTTACTCATTGCTGGTTGTGATTTGGAAATATTTAGCAGATCACTTTGTCATCTTTTCTACCTTCAGATTCAAGGACAATCTTTGCTTCCCTGTACATTGGACTGGGGTTACATACAGTATATTTTTGGAAACTGATAATAACATGGCTCTACAGTTGTAATTTAATATGAGGCCTCCATTGTGGAACAAGTCTTCATATACCTTTACAATGCACAGTTTTCCAATCATACAGAGTTCTCTATCTCACACCCAGATACTGGAGATGTCTCCACATAGCACAGAAAATCGAATTCTCTTCTATTGTTTTTGACAGGAAAACTTCAGTTTGTTACCTCTACTGTCCCTTAAGAAAACTTCACACAAAGATTCACTGTGTCTGGCTTGCCTAATAACAGTAAGGTTGTAGAAGCTCAAAAGGTGCATCACCTATAATAACAGATAACAGAATGAGGGAAATAATGTTTCTAAAAAATCCATTGATCTCATGCCCTGATCCTCATTATGTTTTTTCTTTTTTTTCTTCAGAAGGACTGATCTATTCTTAGCAATAGCTGCAGCAGAGTTTACTTTTTATCAGTTTGATATTACATTATTGAACAGTATTTACATTTTCAATGTGCACTTCCTAGCATGTTTTTATCATACTGCAAAAATCTATTTTATGTAAAATTGTTAATACAAACTTTTTTGATATTCTGATGTCTGGTAAAAACTGGAGCTGGTTTTGTATTTGCATTTGCTATTAAATTGTTTATATAATTGTTTTATACATAATTATGATCAGGATGAAACCTGTATACAATATATACACTACTGTGCAAATGTTTTAGGCAGGTGTGAAAAAATATGTTTATTCTATAGGGTTGCGCTTGGCCAGTGTACTAAAAGGACCGCTGCACTAAAAAATCCCAGGAGTATTGTGAAGCAATAACATTATGAAAAAAGTGAAAAGTGTGCTGTCACGAAGTGTAAACAAGTGTAAAAGCTTGTAAAACTTATAAAAGTATTACCATAAATGAATACACAATTAAAAATATAAATCACATATGATCAAAACGTGTGATAAAAACAGTGGTCCAGAGTCTGAAACAGATAAATGTAATTGAATAGACAAAAACTAGTGCAATAAGCCCATTAGTAATGGGGCCAAAAATATACTTAAATAATCAATAAACAGAAATAGTCCACCAGTATGTAAACTAGGGATGAGCCGAACACCCCCCCCCCCCCCGGTTCTGTTCGCAGCAGAACAGGCAAAAAATTAGTTTGAACGCGCAAACACCTTTAAAGTTTATGGGACACGAACGTGAAAAATCAAAAGTGCTCATTTTAAAGGCTTATATGCAAGTTATTGCCATATTAAGTGTTTGGGGACCCGGGTCCTGCCCCAGGGGACATGTATCAATGCAAAAAAAAGTTTAAAAAAAACGGCCATTTTTTCCGGAACAGTGATTTTAATAATGCTTAAAGTGAAACAATAAAAATTGTCCCTGCAAGTGGAATCTCTAATTCCATTTGCAGAAATGCAGCCCCAAACTTGCAAGGAACCTCTACCGTGCTTCACTGTTGCCTGCAGACATCATTATTGTACTGCTCTTAAGCAGCTTTGGTGAAAAAACTGCCTCCTGCTACAGCCAAAAATTTCAGATTTTTACTCATCAGTCCAGAGTACCTATTAACAGGATTTAATACTATATGCTACTATGACTAGCCAATACATGATAATAATAATGCATAATTTACTTGTAATCACAGTAGCCCCAATACTAGCATTCTAATGATAGTGTAAAGCAGTGTTTCTCAACTCCAGTCCTCAATGCGCACCAACAGGTCATGTTTTCAGGATTTCCACTATTTTGCACATGTGATTTGATCAGTTTCACTGCCTTAGTAATTACCACAGCTGTTTCATCTGAGGGAAATCCTGAAAACATGACCTGTTGGTGCGCCTTGAGGACTGGAGTTGAGAAACACTGGTGTAAAGGACAATAAAATTATGCTGATCTTGTTCGTGGTAAACATAAAACATAAACTATAAAAAAAAAATCATAAATAAAATAACACACAATCCTTGACATTAATCAGTAAATAGAGTAAACTTAAATCTATTTATAAAAGATTCAAGGTAAAGTGTCCCAACATTGCATCAGAGGATAAGCCTCTCTGAAAGAGTCCGTGCATAAGGTTTAAATGGATTGGTATTGAAATACAGTTTCCAGTTTCATGCATGCAGATGAGTGTGGTGAAAAAATGTAATTCTCATTCATATAAAACTTGGTGCTTATCCTCAATGATGATAGAAAACCAGTACACAGTACACCGTGTGGCAAACCCCTTATGGATATATGCTTACCAGAGGTAAAATTCAGAACAGTCCATAATCACTTAGACTGCTCTGCCCATCATGGTTCTTAATGTTCCAGGGTCATGGTATATGGGTGTCATTGGAACAGCATGTGAGAATAAAGAGGGAGGAAACTCTTCATAGTGTTAACCTGTTTATTTAAATACCAATTCGCCCCTTGATACAAGTTAGGCTTACAATGTATAAAGTTAAAAACAGCTTGTCATGACAGAGCGTCAGCTCACCCCTGGCCTGAGTTTCCACAGCGTTTCGCCCACCAAGATGATTCCCGGGATGACGTTTGCCTGACAGTAGTTAGAGCTGTGAGATGCGTTTCGTCATTCCGTCTTCAGAAGGCGTGGCCACGCAACACGACCCAGCATCTAATATAGTCTAGTGGATGGGAACTTCTGATGCCGTAATTACCTACGTCATCGGGAGGGTAACCTTCCCCTCCATAGATGATATGAATCGAGCTCGGCAGGCACCGTCATTACGCGCACCCGCTCCTTACTATTTAATGTAGAGTCAGCCCGCAGCGTCCCATCCTTAACATGAGATGAGCTCGTCTGACGCCGCCATCACGTGAGTCATCAGCTGTGTAGCCCGCCCCTCCATACACTCTAGGAGGCCAGTCCGCTGCGTCCCATCCATCCTCCCTGGATCGCTGCCCATCGGCCTCCCCACTCTGGACTTTTAAAATATACTTGATTTATTACACTGTATGAATGCATTTTGCCATTAAAGGATACTTGATATATTTACACTGTACAATGTCTAAAAGCACTATATATCAATATTAAAACCTTAAATATGACAAGAATGTTAAGTACCTAGTCTAAGCGACCAAAGATAAATACTAACACAATATAAATGACTAAAATTATTACATAAATACCATCTAGTGATAACTGATCCTCCAGTACTGGTTTAAAAAACGTCTATATCTAATCCTCTTAAGGAATTTCTTTAGATTAAAAATTGTGTCTGAATCTAATGGGACATTTTACCTATTCTTTTATTCTGCAGCTGTTTAATTGAAAATTTTTTCAGCATGCTGGACAATTTAACGTAAGTTTTGTTATAAATATTAGTTAAATTGTCGACGGTTCCATTCAGGGTCCCATTAAGTAGTGTAACATGGGTCCCATTATAGGTCCCATTACCCAAGACCCGTTAAGGGTACCATTAAAAATTATAATTTATGACACTTAGAAAAAACATCTGATTGATGTCTAAGTTATGCGGTAGTTTCAATAAAACCAAGTGGACACAAAAATAATAATAAAAGAGATAATAATAACATAAGGAAGAGGACAGCTCTGCCTATATGCTGTATGCAGGAAAACATGACCCAATTTGAAAAATAGTTCTACTGGTGTAAAATGCCTCATAATTGCTAATAATTCTAATAACACAATTGAGGTATAATTCTATGTTGAGCCTGTTGGGGCTTAATGTATTTGTCAGATATATCCATAGGGATTCTCGTTTAGATATCTCCCTTATCATATTTGATCCTCGCCAGTTGGGGTGTAATTTATCGATGCCCCAAAACTTAAGGCCTTTAGGGTTTCTAACATGTTTTTCCCTAAAATGTAATGAAATGCTATGTTCCTTATAGCCAATAAAATATTGTAAATATGTTCTGATACTCTCTTGGCAAGAGTTCTTTTAGTTCGACCGATATACATTAAGCCGCATGGGCATTCCAAGGCGTACACCACATGCGTGGACATGCATTTGATGAACTCTTGTATCTGGAATTCCTTACCATTTGCTGTTGATGTGAAATTGGTTAGGCCCCTCAAATGTGTGTCTACCTGTTGGCATGCTTTACATTTCCTGAATGCGTAAAAACCTGCTCGATCCCAAAACATTTTGATTTTATTGGGTGGGTCTAAAACCTTTTTAACCACCTGGTCACCAAAAGATCTGTTCTTCTTGTATATGAAAGGTGGTCTTGTCCATGTGTAGGATATCCCAGTGTTTATTAATGATCATCTTGATCTCTCGGTACTGCTCATGATATCCACTTATAAAGCCCCATTTGTGTTTTGAGTCTTGATGTTTTATTCGGGGAGCTAGACAGTCATCTTGTGTGTTGGAACCTACTTCCTCAATGATTTTGTCTAGGGGCAATGGTTTGTACCCTTTTTCCACAAAACGTTTTTTTTATGTACTCCGCTTGTACTTTATAATCTGCGTCAAAAGTACAGTTGCGACATATAGGGGAAAATTGTCCTTTAGGGATGTTCCGTAACCAATGTGGATGGTGCCCACTTTGTACAGGAATATAACTATTCCGGTCTGTACTCTTGAAATACGCTTTGGTGTACAGTTGTTGGTCACCCCTTATTACCATCACGTCTAGGTAGTGTATTTGAATACAACTCCAATTAAACTCTAGTTTAATATTGTTCGTATTGGTATTGAGCCATTGGAAGTATTCTTTTAGTGATTGTTCAGTACCCTGCCAGATCATGAACAGGTCAGGTATCGTTGGTAGAAGACCAATTCCCTTCTCATTTTATGGCACCCCCCACAATATCGGGAACAAAACACAAATTACGCAGAAGCTGCCGAGCAGGGTGGAGAGTCCAGCAGAAAAAGGAGAAGGGAGCAGGACTGAGTGGAATTTATAACCTCATTGAGACCACACTAACACAGAAAGAAATAAACATACTGAATGCAGGTTTGAAATGCACAACCACTAAACCACTAAACAAATTTAATGTGTACATAGATATACACAAGTATATCAAGAAATTAGGTATAAAAAAATATTTTCTGTCCAATAACCACAATATTAGGACCAAAAAAACAGTAGACACTGTGGGAGTTGATAGTGGCCTAAAAAACAAATCGCTCTTCAACCCCCCTTGACCGGCTAACCATCAGGTTGAAGTATTCAAGCAACTGGTCCTGGAAGACCTGGACAAAATCACACCAAATAAAACTTTAAATCCTAAACATTTAAGGAAGGCTATTAAGGCTTTGGAAAACAGGAAAGACCTAATAATCCGACCAGCGGATAAAGGAGGGGAGTGGTTATTATGGATAAGACCTATTACCACTCACAACTCCAGGAAATGTTACAAGATACAAACACTTATCAGAGACTCAATAGGGATCTCACTGCAAAATACAGGGAGGACCTATCTAATTTGATAGATTATGGGTTCTATATGAGAATTATAACTAAAAAGGAAAAACTATATCTGTGTCTGAGCTTTAATAGAGTACCCACGATATATACAGTTCCCAAAATTCATAAAAATCCAGAAAGACCACCAGCCAGACCTATAGTGAATGGTGCTCCAGAGTAGGTGAATATTTGGACCACTTTCTACAAACAAGTGTAACTGACACTAAAGCATTTTTAAAAGTTATTACTAGCTTCATACAAAAAATAAGGAATGTATCGTTCACAAATGATACAGAAATTTACTTAGTGACAGCGGATGTTGTGTCCTTATACACAATAATTCAGCATGACGACACACTATTCTCCCTTAATTGGGCCTTTAGCAAAAGGGAGGACACACCCTTTATACAGAAAAAATTCCTGGGAATGATTCTAGACTATTGCTTAAAGCATTATTATTTCTGGTATGGTGGAAATTTTTATAACCAAAAGACAGGAGTAGCAATGGGCGCCAAGTTCGCTCCTAGCTTGGCGAACTTGTTTATGAGTGAATGGGAGGACTGTTGGAATTCAACATGAATATCATATTTCTGGATTTTGTACATATATTTCCTTACTCCCAAGAGAAGCCAGACTCCCATGGTTTTTGAAAGAATGAAAGTTTCACACTTCTGGGAGGACAGGATGCTGCCCCCCAGGTTGGAATGTAGTCCGTTAAGCTTCTAGCTGCGCATGACAATGCTGGCTCCGATCTGTCTATGAGAATTTCCTGATTAGCTGCTATGCAAGCAGACTTCAAAGAGAACTAAACTGACAGGGATGATAAATGAGTTGAGATACAGGAAATCAAGGACCCAGGTATCTGTGGAATTTGACATCGGTCGGATGATGGCAGTTCATGGACAAACACTGCCCCCCAGAGGCCAGTTATGGCAAGACAGTCAATGTTGTAGCCTGTTGAGGGAACGCCCCAGAGACACTGTGATTCGTCCAAAGGCAAAGTTGGGCAGACAATGGGGGGGGGGGGTCTGGATGAGGTGTGTTTGTGAAAAATGAATGTTTGCAGGCAGAGCAGCCTCTTGAACCACCTGGAGACCAGCCGATAGGATGTGTTAAGTATATGCTTGTATTGTGTTCTGATTGTAAGCTATGTACCAGTGTAATTTCTTGTAATAAATTTATGTCAGTTTTTTCCTAATTCTGCTGTTTTAGTACATTCCTATTTTATTGGGAAATAAATATAACTTGTTTACTAAGCAGAGGTGATTGTTATATTATTGTGCTTATCAGACTCTTACAGATTAGTAACTATAGGGATTAGACAAATGAATACATGTATGCAATAGTTATATAGGAGCCAACACCAGGAAAACAAAATATATGGGAAAATAAGCAACAAATATACAAGGACGTAATGATTAGGAAATCTGAAAATAAGAGATTATTTCAGAACCAAATTGTATATGGGGAGGGGGAAAGAGTCGGGAAGATGCTGGCCCATTTGGTCAGGTCTGGCTCCTCCCCTTCCATGATACCTGCTATTAGGACTAGGAGGGGTGAGATCTCTTCTCAGGTGGGTGAGATTACAGACACATTCAAGAACTTTTATGAAGAACTGTATACATCCCGGGGAACCATGGGAGGAGGGGAACTAGATAAATTTTTTGGGAATATTGGGATGCCCTCCCTTACAGAGCTTGACAACGAGGAATTGGAGGCCCCGTTAACTCTGGAGGAAATTAAACTAGCGGTAACAGAATTAAAAAATCAGAAATCCCCTGGTCCTGATGGTCTCCCCGCTGAGACTTATAAAAACTATGGGACGGTATTACTGCCAGAACTACTTAGAGTGTTTGAGTGGGCAAAGAAAGAGGGGAAGCTTCCCGTATCAATGACCGAAGCTACGATCATAGTGTTACATAAGGAAGGGAAAGACCCTCTTGAGCCTGGGTCTTACAGGCCTATCTCTCTGCTATGCTCGGATGTAAAGATCCTAGCAAAGATTCTGGCTGCCAGATTAAAGAAAGTAATCCATAAATTGGTTCATTCTGACCAAACGGGATTTATACCCCATAGATCAACTAGCAAGAATATTAGAAGGCTGTTTTTGAACCTGCAGATCCCAACTGAAAATGTAGGCTCAAGGGCGGTGATGATGCTAGATGTTGTTAAAGCATTTGACAGTCTTGAATGGGGGTATATTTGGCGTGTACTGAAGGAGTTTGGATTTGGTCCCTCTTATATTAATTGGGTTAAAATTCTCTACAATAACCCCAGTGCAAAGGTCAGAGTTAATAATGTCTCTTCGGAGGGGTTCAGACTTGGAAGAGGCTCAAGGCAGGGGTGTCCCCTGTCACCTTTGATATTTGCGCTGGCAATGGAACCAGTAGCCATTGCAGTAAGGCAGGATAGAACTATGGAAGGGTTTAGGAGAAGGGACAGAGAAGAGCGGATTGCGCTGTATGCAGATGATGTTCTTATATTTTTAGGAGATATGGAGAGATCACTTAGACAGGTGATAGACATCTTCTCAAGATTCGGAGCACTCTCTGGTCTCACTATAAACTGGGAGAAATCAGCATTGTTGCCATTAGACCCAATTAGGAAGAGCTCCTGTTTGGAAAAGATCCAAATAGAAATGGTAGAGATAACAAAATACTTAGGCATATATATAACTAAAGACCTCAATGACTTTATTAAAAACAATTTAACCCCTCTGTTATCCAAATTTAAGAATAAGATCGATATATGGAGAGGACTCCCTCTTTCAGTTGCTGGAAGATGTAACTTGATTAAAATGCTGTGGTTACCTCAGCTATTATATATAATGCACAACTCGCCAATATGGATTCATAGGAAATGGTTTAAAAAAATAGATACATTGCTAAGAGCTCTAATTTGGAAAGGTAGACAATCTAGGATAAGCTTACAAACCTTACAATTATCAACTTTAGAGGGGGGCCTGGCAGTACCACACCCGCGGGGTTACTTCTTAGCAGCCCAACTACAACATTTGTTATCAGTAACTGACCCTGAAGGAGAAAATAATGGGGGACTGATGACTATAGATGTTGGGCAAGAATGTTTGTGTCTAATCTGCTTTCCCTGTTTATGTGGAAAATGATTATTTTTTTTTCTTGTTTGACTCCACAGTTTCCTTCCAACCCACAGGAATGGCAGACTGTGGCCTCCCACTTTGCCCAGCGGTGGGACTTTCCTAACTGCAGAGGGGCAATTGATGGGAAACACATCCACATGGTCCCACCACCCAACTCGGGGTCATACTATTATAATTATAAGGGGTTCAATAGTATTGTGATGTTGGCAGTAGTGTCGGCTACTTACAAGTTCCTGTATGTGGACGTGGGGAAGAATGGCCGCATGTCCGATGGTGGAGTCATCGCCCAGACGGAGTTCTACAGGCGTCTCCAGAATGGCAGCTGGACCTGCCACCTCCAGAAGACAATGTGGAAGGGCTCCCATTCGTCTTCGTTGCTGATGAAGCATTTGCGCTGGGGGACCATCTTATGCAGCCATTCCCGATGAGGACCCTCAACCCGGACCAGAGGGTTTTTAATTACCTGCTGGCCAGAGCCAGAAGAGTGGTGGAGAACACATTTGGAATCATGGCCGGTTCCGCCTATTTCTTACACCCATACACATGGCGGAGTTCAAACTGAATCATATCATTCTGGCGTGCTGTGTTCTACACAACTTTCTAAGGCAAAATTCTGCCAACTATGCTGGCTCAGTTGGGCCTGAGGCCGGAATTCCTAATAAACCAACCCTGACAGGGCTTGAAAGTGGCCGTCCTGGCTATACTGAAGTGCAGACTCGGTCTGTATATTTGGTGGCATTAATGGGCTTACTGACTGGGGATTCTATCTTGTTGCATTTGAGGCTAGTTGCCCACATATGATCAGAGAGGACAGGAGCTGGAGGCAGGTTGATATTTCCCTCTGTCGGAGGCATGACCATGACATCCTTTTTATGCCAGGTCAATACACGGTGGTGGATGAGAAATGTTGGGAAGATTCCTCACTCTGTGTTCTAGATGGGGAGAACATTGCCTCAAAGAGAACACCAGTGTATTATTTGGGACATAAGAGAGTTTGTTTCTTTGTCCTAAAGGATACTAATGTAACGTTAGTCATGGAACTAGGATGTTCTGTGAACCTGAAAATAGCTAGAGGAGCATGGTGTACCCTTGGCAGGGTCTCTGAAATCCAGACGCAGGGATGGAATTATGTGGTACCACATATTGCCAATCTGTCTGTGGATGTCATCCAGATCCACCCTATTAATCTGAGAGCCCTGAACCTTGGTATGGGAAGGACGATACAGGAATGGTTAACAGATTGGGATAGAGATGAGAGCCTTATGAGGATGCTGCAGCAAGAGAGAGCTAATGCTACTATAGCCATCTACCATGACCAGAATGTAATAAAGGAGGTAGTACATCAACTAGAAAATGATGAGGGAGGGTCTTGGTGGGAGGTAATATTTGGACATTCCAGTAAGGCCAACAGTATTTTGAATTATTTGATACATCCCGTGGTAATATTACTCATTATTGCTGCAGTTTCATCATTGGTTCAAGTTGGTATGTGTTGTTGGACTCGACATTTATATAGGAAGGTCTCGCATTTATCTATACAAGTGGAGGAACGAATTGATGGTAAGGTCTCTTCATACAAGGTAGAGGCTTTGCTGCCAGTTCAGAACCCTGAAATACCACTGACGTGCCAGAATTGCGGTAGGAAAGGCTATTGTGAGTGAACATGCCTAATCCCAGCCCGTATCTACAATGGGGAGGTATAGGAGGTTGGGAATGGGATGCGTAGTCTGATGGATCATAGGTATATATGTATATATTATGGTAATGGGGTGATTTCATGTTATGGTCTAGTGTGATAAAGGTGTATTTTCTTGCAAAAGGGCAAAAGGCCCTCCTCGAGACTCTATATCGGAAAGCTGGTTGATAGGTTGCTCTGAATGTGTGTTGGTGAATGGTGAGTGAATGGACACCCCTTGCCAGTACTGCACCCCGTTCTGAAGATATCGGAAAGAAGAAGACACAGAGTGGTGACATGGAAGCTGTCACGGAAGAGTGATGTTGATGCTTCACCCAGTAACAAAGCGGCACGTGTGGGGAAGCGCAACACGGTAAGACCCTTATGGACTGTTCCATAGGAGCTGTTTCTGAAGCACATGTTGAAAACCGCAACGCTGTAAGACAGTTATGGACTGTGCCATAGGACATGTTCCTGTTGAAAAACGCAATACAATAAGACAGTTATGGACTGTGCCATAGGAGATGTTCCTGTTGAAAAACGCAATACGTTAATACAGTTAAGAACTGTTCCATAGGTACTGGTTCAGAAACACATGTTGGGGAGCAACACACGTTAAGACAGTTATGGCTGTTCAATAGGAGCCGTGTCTGAAGAAGGGTGGTATGCGCCCTTTAGGCGCAAAGTGGCCTATGTTGAAATTCAACATGAATATCATATTTCCGGATTTTGTACATATATTTCCTTACTCCCAAGAGAAGCCAGACTCCCATGGTTTTTGAAAGAATGAAAGTTTCACACTCCTAGGAGGACAACTAATGAGTTGAGATACAGGAAATCAAGGATCCAGGTATCTGTGGAATTTGACATCGGTCGGATGATGGCAGTTCATGGACAAACACTGCCCCCCAGAGGCCAGTTATGGCAAGACGGTCAATGTTGTAGCCTGTTGTGGGAACGCCCCAGAGACACCGTGATTCGTCCTAAGGCAAAGTTGGGCAGACAATGGGGGGGTGGTCTGGATGAGGTGTGTTTGTGAAAAAGGAATGTTTGCAGGCAGAGCAGCCTCTTGAACCACCTGGAGACCAGCCGATAGGATGTGTTAAGTATATGCTTGTATTGTGTTCTGATTGTAAGCTATGTAAAATTTCTTGTAGTACCTTTATGTCAGTTTTTTCCTAATTCTGCTGTTTTAGTACATTCCTATTTTATCGGGAAATAAATGTAACTTTTTTACTAAGCAGAGGTGTTTGTTATATTATTGTGCTTATCAGACTCTTACAGATTAGCAACTATAGGGATTAGACAAATGAATACATGTATGCAATAGTTATATAGGATATATTAGATTGTATAATATTGCACCGATTACTTCAAGGACAAATGGGTCTACCATAAAAGGAGAAGGGAATAGGTCTTCTACCTACGATACATAGATGACCTGTTCATGATCTGGCAGAGTACTGAACAATCACTAAAAGAATATTCCCAATGGCTCAATACCAATACGAACAATATTAAACTAGAGTTTAATTGGAGTTGTATTCAAATACACTACCTAGACGTGATGGTAATAAGGGGTGACCAACAACTGTACACCAAAGCATATTTCAAGAGTACTGACCAGAATAGTTATATTCCTGTACAAAGCAGGCACCATCCACTTTGGTTACGGAACATCCCTAAAGGACACTTTTCCTGTATACATCCCAATTGTACTTTTGATGCAGATTATAAAGTACAAGCGGAGTACATAAAAAAACATTTTGTGGAAAAAGGGCACAAACCATTGCCCCTAGACAACATCATTGAGGAAGTAGGTTCCAACACACAAGATGACTGTCTAGCTCCCCTAATAAAACATCAAGACTCCAAACACGATTGGGGCTTTATAAGTGGATATCATGAGCAGTACCGAGAGATCGAGATGATCATTAATAAACACTGGGATACCCTATGCATGGACAAGATTTTGGGCAAGGTCTTACCTTCAAGACCACCTTTCATATACAAGAAGAACAGATCTTTTGGTGACCAGGTGTTTAAAAAGGTTTTAAACCCACCCAATAAAATCAAAATGTTTTGGGATTGAGCAGGTTTTTACGCATGCAGGAAATGTAAAGCATGCCAACAGGTAGACACACATTTGAAGGGCCTGACCAATTTCACATCAACAGCAAATGGTAAGGAATTCCAGATACAAGAGTTCATCACCTGCATGTCGACGCATGTGGTGTATGCCTTGGAATGCCCATGCAGCTTAATGTATATCAGTCGAACTAAAAGAACTCTTGCCAAGAGAGTATCAGAACATATTTACAATATTTAAATAGGCTATAAGGAACATAGCTATAAGTAAATTCCACGCTCAGGTTAATAGTGGGTTGCAGCCCCCCCTGTTGGGTTCCCAAGGGAACTTACAGAGATAATAGATAGGAGATGGGGTAAATGGCGCTACCCTATAAACAAATGAGTATATAAAAAATATATATATAGTATAGAGGGTGCCAAATAGTGGCTAAATTTATAGGCAAAATGTGTGTATACGTAAACTACAGTATTAAAAAAATTGTTTATATGGATTATCCCTGCGCTACCTTGGAAACAGCGGTGTGTACGGACAGCTGCAAGCACAGAGTGGGATCAAACAAAGCCCATGAATAGTGCAAAACAAAAGTGGAAAGTGTTGCGCTAATCCAGTGTGATATGTTTGTGTAACAGTGTTTATTTAAGAAAATTATATCAACAAATGAAAAAATGGGGTGTACAGGTGCTATGTCTGTGTGCACAGTATCCTGTATTTATACACTAAATCTGAGTGAAAAAAACCCAATCCTATATGCTGTTGAACCTGTAGAAGGGATGCAAAAGTGCTCTGTGTGTAGGGAACCAATGCGAATAGTTCTCATACACATCTAGTAACTTGTGCAAATAAACCCTTAAAGTGCTGTCGTGCCTGTGCAAAAAGGGGTATTAGAATAGAAAAGTGAAAAAAGGTATGCGGGTACTGTGTTTGTATGCACAGTATCCTGTGAAGAAAGTATATAGATATATAACACAATTCCTTATGAAATGGAGTGTACGGGTGCTACGTCTGTGTGCACAGTATCCTGTATATACACTAAATCTGAGTGGAAAGAACAGAAGACAAAAAACAAATCCTATATTACGTTGAACCTATGAAAAGGATGCGACAGTGCACTGTGTGTGGGGAACCAATGCAAATGGTTCTCATACACACCTAATAACTTGTGCAAATACACTCTTAAAGTGCTGTCGTGCCTGTGCAAGGAGAAAATTCCGGATGAAAGCGAAAAAAAAAAAAAAAAAAAAAGGTATGCGGGTACTGTGTTTGTATGCACAGTATCCTGTGGAAAAAGTATATAAATATATAACACGATTCTTTATGTCAGATTTTTTCTCTATAAGGGTAGTGACAGCACATACAAATAATTATTGCAACATGTAGTCCAGAACCAAGTCTTTTAGGATATAATAAAGATGCCGGTGCAAGCTTCAAATGCAATGTTTTGTGATCCCTTTGGCAATCCAATTGTGCAGCTAAAAAATCGGGTGGGGTGCCGAAAGAGAGAGGGTGTATATATCCTTTTCGTGCTCAAACACACACAAGTGAAGGGTGGCCCTTATGTCTGTGTGCACAGTATCCTGTATTTATACACTGAATCTGAGTGAAAAAAAAAACCAATCCTATATGCCGTTGAACCTGTAAAAGGGATGCAAATGTGTATGAGAACTATTCGCATTGGTTCCCTACACACAGAGCACTTTTGCATCCCTTTTACAGGTTCAACGGCATATAGGATTGTTTTTTTTTTTTTTTTTTCACTCAGATTCAGTGTATAAATACAGGATACTGTGCACACAGACATAAGGGCCACCCTTCACTTGTGTGTGTTTGAGCACGAAAAGGATATATACACCCTCTCTCTTTCGGCACCCCACCCGATTTTTTAGCTGCACAATTGGATTGCCAAAGGGATCACAAAACATTGCATTTGAAGCTTGCACCGGCATCTTTATTATATCCTAAAAGACTTGGTTCTGGACTACATGTTGCAATAATTAAATAAAATAAATCTGACATAAAGAATTGTGTTATATATTTATATACTTTTTCCACAGGATACTGCGCATACAAACACAGTACCCGCATACCTTTTTTTTTTTTTTTTTTTTCGCTTTCATCCGGAATTTTCTCCTTGCACAGGCACGACAGCACTTTAAGAGTGTATTTGCACAAGTTATTAGGTGTGTATGAGAACCATTTGCATTGGTTCCCCACACACAGTGCACTGTCGCATCCTTTTCATAGGTTCAACGTAATATAGGATTTGTTTTTTGTCTTCTGTTCTTTCCACTCAGATTTAGTGTATATACAGGATACTGTGCACACAGACGTAGCACCCGTACACTCCATTTCATAAGGAATTGTGTTATATATCTATATACTTTCTTCACAGGATACTGTGCATACAAACACAGTACCCGCATACCTTTTTTCACTTTTCTATTCTAATACCCCTTTTTGCACAGGCACGACAGCACTTTAAGGGTTTATTTGCACAAGTTACTAGATGTGTATGAGAACTATTCGCATTGGTTCCCTACACACAGAGCACTTTTGCATCCCTTCTACAGGTTCAACAGCATATAGGATTGGGTTTTTTTCACTCAGATTTAGTGTATAAATACAGGATACTGTGCACACAGACATAGCACCTGTACACCCCATTTTTTCATTTGTTGATATAATTTTCTTAAATAAACACTGTTACACAAACATATCACACTGGATTAGCGCAGCACTTTCCACTTTTGTTTTGCATTAAAAAAATTGTGATACACCAAACAAACCACATGTGTATGTGGCAGGTACACCAATGTAAATAATCACCAAGTAACCTCCCAAACTAAATAAGGGGAGTGGGTGTATATCTCAGAAGAGACTGAGGCTAACACCTTGGCATAAACCCAATGTGACATAAGTATCTACCACAATTACCCAGCCAGATATACCGAGTAGATATCATGTGGTAAACCCAATACGTTGTATGCACAAAACTATGAATAAATTATATATATATACACCAGCGTGAATGAAGTACAAATTATATAAACACTTAAATATATATCCCACTCAAAAATGTGTGATAAAATAATTGAAAATTGTAAAAAAATATGAAATAAGTAAAAATATGTAGTTCAGTAAAGAAATAGCAAGTCCCAATGCAGAAAAAATTAAATAAAGTGCAGGGGTAATAAGCAAAGAGTGGGTGGCCGTATATAAACTTCCTCCTTGGTTATCTGTATTATCCCATAAAATCAGCAAAATACAAAAAAATTGGCAATATAAAGTATGCAGGAAGAGCGGGTCTGCAGCGTGCGTGCCACCTGCGTTCCATCTTTATACTGTCAATTTTTTTGTATTTTGCATATCAGCAATGGGAAGCTGCTTTTATATACATTTTTAATAGAACATAGTTTTAAATACTGCACTATGGGAGCCCCTTGTTTCTTTCTATTAGGACCCCGCTTTGAGACATTGTGAAACGGTCTGGGAAGTCCTGACTGAAGTACACCCCTGAGTCTGAGAGGACAGGTGGAAGAGCCTGATGGAGGAACTGATGGAATAATACAGATAACCATGGAGGAGGTTTATCCATGGCCACCCACTCTTTGCTTATTACCCCTGCAGGGGTAACTATGTCTGGTGAGTGGGGACCCACTGGGGGGAGCACCAAGAGTCACATTTCGTGTGGAGCACCAAAGTCACCTGTTTATGCCATTATTGGCTATTTTTGGATCACACTTTATTCAATTTTTTCTGCATTGGGACTTGCTATTTCTTTACTGAACTACATATTTTTACTTATTTCATATTTTTTACAATTTTCAATTATTTTATCACACTTTTTTGAGTGGTATATATATTTAAGTGTTTATATAATTTGCACGTCATTCACGCTGGTGTATATATATATTTAATGTATTCACAGTTTTGTGCATACAACGTATTGGGTTTACCACATGATATCTACTCGGTATATCTGGCTGGGTAATTGTGGTAGATACTTGTGTCACATTGGGTTTATGCCAAGGTGTTAGCCTCAGTCTCTTCTGAGATATACACCCACTCCCCTTATTTAGTTTGGGAGGTTACTTGGTGATTATTTACATTGGTGTACCTGCTACATACACTTTTGGTTTGTTTGGTGTATCACAATTTTTTTAATACTGTAGTTTACGTATACACACATTTTGCCTATAGGTTTAGCCACTATTTGGCACCCTCTATACTATATATATTTTTTATATACTCATTTGTTTATAGGGTAGCGCCATTTATCCCATCTCCTATCTATTATAAGGAACATAGCGTTTCATTACATTTTAGGGAAAAACATGGTAGAAACCCTAAAGGCCTTACGTTTCGGGGCATCGATAAATTACACCCCAACTGGCGAGGATCAAATATGATAAGGGAGATATCTAAACGAGAATCCCTATGGATATATCTGACCAATACATTAAGCCCCAATGGGCTCAACATAGAATTAGACCTCAATTGCTTTATTAGCAATTATTAGCAATTATGAGGCATTTTACATCAGTAGAACTATTTTTCAAATTTGGTCATGTTTTCCTGCATACAGCATATAGGCAGAGCTGTCCTCTTCCTGTTCATGTTATTATTATCTCTTTTAATATTATTTTTGTTTCCACTTGGTTTTATTGAAACTACCGCATAACTTAGACATCAATCAGATGTTTTTTCTAAGTGTCATAAATTATAATTTTTAATGGTACCCTTAATGGGTCTTGGGTAATGAGACCCATAATGGGACCCATGTTACACTACTTAATGGGACCCTGAATAGAACCGTCGACAATTTTAAATATTTATATAAAACTTACGTTAAATTGTCCAGCATGCTGAAAAACATTTCAATTAAACAGCTGCAGAATGAACTACAGCCCGCACTAGCAGCATTCCCCAACTGTAAGGCCCCCAGGGCAGATGGGATACCCATAGAGGTCTATAAGCAATACGCTGACATTCTTTTACCAAAGTTACTAATGGTGTTCAATGCCTCCAGGGAAAATAGACGTTTAACGCCCTCCATGACTACAGCCAACATAGTACTCATACTGAAGCCTGGAAAAGACCCGACAGATCCAGGTTCATACAGGCCCATATCTCTTTTGCAAAGTGATATTAAGCTTCTAGCCAGGGGCGGACTGACCATTCCATCACTCGGTCGCCGACCGAGGGCCCGCCGTCAGGAGGGGCCCCATGAGTGGCTCAGTCAGCAGCAGAAAAAAGCCGCCCGCCGCACCGCACGAAAACCCCGTCCTCCTGTCCTGGATTATTACTGCTCCCAGTGCCGCTGCCTGAGCAGGGCTCGGCTTAGGCTGAGAGAGGCTCTGTCAGCAGGGAGGGGCGGGACAAGGAGCTCCACTGACGCTCTGACCCTGCCCTGCCACGCCCCTCCCCATGTAGTCTGAGTCTGTATCTAATTAGAGCGTCTCTCCTGCACTTCTGAGAGCTCCGCTCTGAACCACAAAAAGCCCCGCCCCTCTTAACATTGAAAGCCCCGCCCCTACCGCCGAAAGCCCCGCCCCCTACCGCCGAAAGCCCCGCCCCTGGACCTCTGAGAGCGGGAGGTGAGCCCGACTGGTCAGGTAGGTCCTTCTGCCTACCGTATATACCTGGACTGTAGACCCCTTTTTTTTGCTAAACCATCCCTGGAAATGTTGTTTACCCCCCTGTAAAGCTGTGCATTGCTGAAAGTTTAAAATTTTTAAAACTGGCTACCTGGTTATTTCCTATAGTCGCATCCCCAGTCTCTGATTATTTCCTGTAGTTGCATTCGCAATCTCTGGTTATTTCCTGTAGTCGCATTCGCAGTCTGGTTACTTCCTGTAGTCGCATTCGCAGTCTCTGGTTATCTCCTATAGTCGCATTCGCAGTCTGGTTACTTCCTGTAGTCGCATTCGCAGTCTCTGGTTATTTCCTGTAGTCGCATTCGCAGTCTGGTTATTTCCTGTAGTCGCATCCGCAGTCTCTGGTTATTTCCTGTAGTCGCATTCGCAGTCTGGTTACTTCCTGTAGTCGCATTCGCAGTCTCTGGTTATTTCCTGTAGTCGCATTCGCAGTCTGGTTATTTCCTGTAGTCGCATTCGCAGTCTGGTTATTTCCTGTAGTCGCATTCGCAGTCTCTGGTTATTTCCTGTAGTCGCATTCGCAGTCTGGTTACTTCCTGTAGTCGCATTCGCAGTCTCAGGTTATCTCCTGTAGTCGCATTCGCAGTCTGGTTATTTCCTGTAGTCGCATTCGCAGTCTCTGGTTACTTCCTTTAGTCGCATTCACAGTCTGGTCATCTCCTATAGTCGCATTCGCAGTCCTGTAGTTGCATTCGCAGTCTCTGGTTATCTCCTGTAGTCGAATTCGCAGTCTGGTTATTTCCTGTAGTTGCATTCACAGTCTGGTCATCTCCTATAGTCGCATTTGCAGTCCTGTAGTTGCATTCGCAGTCTCTGGTTATTTCCTGTAGTCGCATTCGCAGTCTGGTTACTTCCTGTAGTCACATTCGCAGTCTCTGGTTACTTCCTGTAGTCGCATTCGCAGTCTCTGGTTACTTCCTGTAGTCGCATTCGCAGTCTGGTTATTTCCTGTAGTCGCATTTGCAGTCTGGTCATCTCCTATAGGCGCATTCGCAGTCTGGTTGTTTCCTGTAGTCGCATTCGCAGTCTCTGGTTAGTTCCTGTAGTCGCATTCGCAGTCTCTGGTTAATTCCTGTAGTCGCATTCGCAGTCTGGTCATCTCCTATAGGCGCATTCGAAGTCCGGTCATCTCCTATAGTCGCATTCGCAGTCTGGTTATTTCCTGTAGTCCGATTCGCAGTCTGGTTATTTCCTATAGTCGCATTCGCAGTCTCTGGTTATCTTCTGTAGTCGCATTCGCAGTCTGGTTATTTCCTGTAGTCGCATTCGCAGTCTCTGGTTATTTCCTGTAGTCGCATTTGCAGTCTCTGGTTATCTCCTGTAGTCGCATTCGCAGTCTGGTTATTTCCTGTAGTTGCATTCGCAGTCCTGTAGTTGCATTCGCAGTCTCTGGTTATTTCCTGTAGTCGCATTCGCAGTCTGGTTATTTCCTGTAGTCGCATTCGCAGTCTCTGGTTACTTCCTGTAGTCGCATTCACAGTCCGGTCATCTCCTATAGTCGCATTTGCAGTCCTGTAGTTGCATTCGCAGTCTCTGGTTATCTCCTGTAGTCGCATTCGCAGTCTGGTTATTTCCTGTAGTCGCATTCACAGTCTGGTCATCTCCTATAGTCGCATTCGCAGTCCTGTAGTTGCATTTGCAGTCTCTGGTTATCTCCTGTAGTCGCATTCGCAGTCTGGTTATTTCCTGTAGCCGCATCCCCAGTCTCTGGTTATCTCCTGTAGTCGCTTTCGCAGTCCGGTTATTTCCTGTAGTCGCATTCACAGTTTGGTCATCTCCTATAGTCGCATTCGCAGTCCTCTAGTTGCATTCGCAGTCTCTGGTTATCTCCTGTAGTCGCATTCGCAGTCTGATTATTTCCTGTAGTCGCATTCACAGTCTCTGGTTATCTCCTGTAGTCGCATTCGCAGTCTCTGATTATTTCCTGTAGTCGTATTCACAGTCTCTGGTTTTCTCCTGTAGTCATTTATGATATCTATGGCTATGCATATTTATTGAATGCATATTGAGCACTATATTTGATTGGCTGTTTGCTTCTGCTTAGGCCTGGCACACACGCACAATCGCACATGATGATGACTTCATCATTATGTGCGTGATTGTGATTGTGCGTGTGTGCCAAGCAGAAGCAGCCAATCAAATATAGTGCTCAATATGGATTCAATAAATAGTGGGAAGATTTTTCCTTCCATTGGTGATCAGTGGGAAGAATGTAGGTGGGAATTTGTGTGGGTGTGGCTTGAGTGTGGGTGGGAACACATGAGCGGAGACAGGGGGCCCCAGGATCTCCTATTGCCCGGGGGCCCCATGAGTTGTCAGTCCGCCCCTGCTTCTAGCTAAGGTACTCGCGATGAGGTTAAATGGCGCCATCACACACCCTGATCAGGCAGGGTTCATGCCTAATAAGTCCACGGCAGTAAACTTGAGCGTCTTTATCTAAATATGCAATCTGCGGCAGATAATTTGGGACAGAGGGCTTTACTCTCACTGGACGCTATGAAGGCCTTCGATAGCATGGAGTGGGAATACTTGTGGGGAGTTCTTGGGTGCTTCGGATTTGGTGATGTCTTCATCTCATGGGTGCGTCTGCTATATCACAGCCCGCAGGCTGCCATTAGGGCATCGGGGGCTATGTCACACACTTTTAATTTGGGGAGAGGCACAAGGCAGGTGTGTCCTTTGTTACCCCTGCTTTTCGCGCTAGCTATAGAACCCCTAGCCATTAAAGTAAGAGTCAATCCTAATATTGTCAGATTTCGATACGGAGACAAGTAGGAGAAATTGATGCTATATGCCGATGATACCATGATCCTGCTTGGTGATGTAGACAAATCTCTCAATGAAGATATGTCAACCATAGTGGAGTTTGGAAGATACTCAGGACTCCAGATTAACTGGACCAAGTCCTCTTTGATGCTCATTGATGAAGGGAGCTCTCCTCCCGACAACAGTATAGTACCTCTAACCGCTTCGTTCAGATACTTAGGTATTCAGGTGACGCCTAACATTAGAGATTTCGGTAGATTAAACATATCCCCACTGCTACAAAAATTTAGAGAAAGGATTAAAACATGGAATTCACTCTGTCTGTCGGTTGCAGGCAGTGTGAATTTGATTAAAATGATTCTTATGCCCCAACTGCTATATGTACTTCATAATACACCCATGGTAGTGACCCTTAAGATTTTCAGGATTATTAACTCTCTGTTCAGACTACTTATTTGGAGAGGGCGCTCTCCAAGGATTAAACTCGAGCACCTCCAACGCCCTAAGGATGAGGGAGGGCTCGCCCTTCCCAATCCCTGGCTCTACTATATAGCTGCGCAGCTGCAGCAATTGATAGGTACAATGCACATCGGTGCAGAAAATGAGAGGCCTATAAGTAACTCCTCAGAAATGATAATGTTATATACAGTTAAAAAAGATTTGGTTCCGACAGCCCTGGAGGCAAAGACTACAGCCCAATATGGTTCAATGTCACGTACCCAGAGTTAGCCAAGATGCAGAATTGGGCAATATGGAGAAGATATGGAGTGCTGTATATTAGGCAGATTTTTCAACACGGGAAACTACATACATACATTTGAGACCTTACAGAGGTTATTTGCGTTACCACAGTCTATGCGGTTCTATTACATGCAATTGCAACATGCAGTGGTGGCACAGAGTAAATCTACGGATTGGGTCTCTTCACCTACACCCGTGTTTAATGTGATTGCAGGAGCCAATAATACTAAAGGGTTTATATCACAGTGTTATAATATGTTACTACAAAGTTTTCTAAATGAACATCCTTTGGGAATGCTTGCCAAATGGGAGAGAGATGTTGGCCCGCTGGATGGGGATCAGTGGGATGAGGTGTTGCAGGCTGTACCCACATGCTCCTTGAATGTTACACAAAGACTGACACAACTGTATATCATATTACGAATTTATTATACCCCTCACAGATTATATTCTATGGGTCTTCGACCCACCCCACTTTGTACTAGATGCAAAATGGAACATGGAGACCTGATCCACCTGCTATGGAGGTGCCCAAAGCTTCACCCCTATTGGAAAGGGGTGGTGGACACTGTCAATGGGGTATTTCAGGTCAAGTTGCCCACAAAATCCAAGCACTGTCTGCTCAATGTGTTAGACGAGCTGGGATGGGAGGAATACACTAAAGTGGCAGTTACCAAAGCTGTGTTCTTGGCAATTAAACTAATTATGAAACACTGGACTTCGGAAGAGCCTCCTGCTCTTAAAGAATGGATTAATGCTGTTGGGGAAATGTTAAGAAAAGACAAAGTAATTTACCAACATAGAGGCTGCCCGCAGAAGTTTGAAAAACTCTGGGGACCATGGCTGAATGTTCCGGGGCTCGCCCCGATGGATTTGGTCGTGGGCAGACTACTGGGGATGGGGACATGAGACCTTAAATGTCAGATAGTTTAGGTCTCCTTCACTAGGTATGGTTCCTTATGTGGTTTAAATATCTCCTTTGGTTATGATAAAGTTGGAGTCCTTAAATGGTTTAAAATATACCGGAGTAATAAATAAACTGATGTTACTTGGTCATGTTGGTGACTTAGGACATGATGGTTAAATAATGCAGCCTGTAGAGCATACAATTGTGAAATGACTGGTGGAAACGTACTTCTGAATGTAAATGTGAAATCGGTATGTGTATGTTTTTATATGTTTTTTTCAATAAAATATTTTTCTGGATAAAAAAAAAGCAGCTGCAGAATAAAGGAATAGGTAAAATGTCCCATTAGATTCGGACACAATTTTCAATCTACAGAAATTCCTTAAGAGGATTAGATATAGACGTTTTTTAAACCAGTACTGGAGGATCAGTTATCACTAGATGGTATTTATCTAATAATTTTAGTCATTTATATTGTGTTAGTATTTATCTTTGGTTGCTTAGATTAGGTAATTAACATTCTTGTCATATTTAAGGTTTTAATATTGATATATAGCGCTTTTAGACATTGTACAGTGTAAATATATCAAGTATCCTTTAATGGCAAAATGTATGCATACAGTGTAATAGATCAAGTATATTTTATTAGTCCAGAGTGGGGAGGCCGATGGGCAGCGATCCAGGGAGGATGGATGGGATGCAGCGGACTGGCCTCCTAGAGTGTATGGAGGGGCGGGCTAAACATCTGATGACTCACGTGATGGTGGCGTCAGACGAGCTCATCTCATGTTAAAGATGGAACGCTGCGGGCTGACTCTACATTAAGTAGTAAGGGGCGGGTGCGCGTAATGACGATGCCTGCCGAGCCTGATTCATATCATCTATGGAGAGCCGGGTTACCCTCCCGATGACGTAGGTAATTACGGCATCAGAAGTTCCTAACCACTGAACTATATTAGATGCTGGGTCGTGTTGCGTGGCCACGCCCTCTGAAGATGGGATGCCAAAACGCATCAGCTCGTGGCCACACGACTCACAGCTCCAGCTACTGTCAGACAAATGTCATCCCGGGACTCATCTTGGTGGGCAGAACACTGTGGAAACTCCGGCCAGGGGTGAGCTGACGCTCTGTCATGACAAGCTGTTTTTAACTTTATACATTGTAAGCCTAACTTGTATCAAGGGGCGAATTGGTATTTAAATAAATAGGTTAACACTATGAAGAGTTTCCTCCCTCTTTATTCTTACATGCTGTTCCAATGACACCCATATACCGTGACCCTGGAACATTAAGAACCATGATGGGCAGAGCAGTCTAAGTGATTATGGGCTATTCTGAATTTTACCTCTGGTAAGCATATATCCATAAGGGGTTTGCCACACGGTGTACTGGTGAAGGTTCTCTATCATCATTGAGGATAAGCACCAAGTTTCATATGAATGAGAATTACATTTTTTTCACCACACTCATCTGCATGTATGAAACTGGAAACTGTATTTCAATACCAATCCATTTAAACCTTATGCACGAGACTCTTTCAGAGAGGATTATCCTCTGATGCAATGTTGGGACACTTTACCTTGAATCTTTTATAAATAGATTTAAGTTTACTCTATTTACTGATTAATGTCAAGGATTGTGTGTTATTTTATTTATGATTTTTTTTTATAGTTTATGTTTTATGTTTACCACGAACAAGATCAGCATAATTTTATTGTCCTTTACACTATCATTAGAATGGTAGTATTGGGGCTACTGTGATTACAAGTAAATTATGCATTATTATTATCATCTATTGGCTAGTCATAGTAGCATATAGTATTAAGCGCTGTTAATATTTGCTTTTTAAGCAAATATACCCTGTTTTTTAACATTGTTGTATTTACCATTATAACAGCAGCTAGTAGAATAGTGACCTTTTTTCCATTTTGAGCGCTAGGGTCAGAGTCGTTACAGGCTCCGACATCTTTTTTATAGTCCAGAGTACCTGTTGCCATTTTTTCTGCACCCCAGTTCTTATGTTTTTTTTTGTAAAGTTGAGTCGCTTAACCTTGTTTTCATGATAATTTCTCCTGCTTTCAGAAAAGCTAAACAAAAGAGTACTAGTGTGCATGGGACCTTAGAAGAACCTAATGTGTGTTTACACTAAAGGGCTGGCAGGCTACTGGGATTCTGCTGCAATAGAAAGTAAAGGGAAAGGACACGTGATTTCTTTCAATAGTTTTATTGAGTTATCAACAAAAGAATATAACATAAGAGTTGAGCTACAATACAGGTAAAGCCATTGTACATCTATTAGCAAAATAGTACTAGACCGAGTAAACATTTCAATAAAGATGGAGGCATGTATGGTTTCAATAGTAGGCTAAGTCCATGGAGGCCAACTCCAGAGAGAGGGGTTACTCCCCCACCCCAGCACCCCTCAGGGGAACTCGCTGTGCTGGGAGGGGATTCCCGCCCCCCAGGCGGGGCCGAACCTCCAGTATCATGGATTATGGTGATACATCTGTGAATTGAAACCCTGAAGGAGGGGAGGAAGAATAGGGAAATGAAAGTAGAGAGTCTAGTATGACCATTGAGCTTAAACTGTGGAGAGGGTAGATCACTGTTAGGGCTATAGTTATATGTGTAGGTGCAATAAGTGGAGGAGGTGTAACCCGCGCTCCAATCATAAACAACCAAGCTGTGGTAACAATCAGAGGAAGCCTTCCGCCTATTTTTGAGAAAAAAGTAGAAGTGGCTTCTCCTAGTGTCAGCAAACCATAAAAACCTGTGCAAAGATAACATGAAGTATAAAAAGAGGAAAGGATAGAGGAAAGAAAAGAGAAAAGAAAGAAGAGGGTGGAGAGGGAAGAGAGAGGACATCTTAGGACGGTGCTGTACTCGCTCAACTACAGAGATCCGGAAGACGCAGTGATAGTGGACGGTAGAGATATGTATCTACTCCAGGGATTCCAGATAGCATCGTGTTTAGAGGTAGTTTCCAGAAGGATGCTAACTGTTTTCTCCTGGGCCATGTTCCAAGATATCTTCCTCTTAACCAAGAGGAAGGAAACGGTCGGTTGTTTCCAAGCCCGTGCAATTGTGAGCTTGGTCCCCAGAAAAATTAACCTAATAAGTTGTTGGACTAATTTTGGGGTATTGGGGCAAGGAAAGTTTAGGAGAGCAAGTTGAGGGGACTTTTGGATCGGAAGTCCCGTTATTTTTCTAATGATATTAAATATCTTATTCCATAGATCCCTGATCCTGGGACAGTCCCACCAAATGTGCAGCATGGACCCAACATGCCCGCAGTTGCGAAAGCACATAGGGGAGGCATTAGGGTAAATTTTGGATAGCTTTAGGGGGACCATATACCATCTCATGAGAACTTTAAGGTTCGCTTCAATTAATGCTGTATTCAAAATGCCCTTGCTGTAGTGGAGGCTCTATGCCATTCTTCAATACTCCACGTGTGTTGTAGATCATTTTCCCACTCTCTCATAAAGAGCAATTTGGTTTCAGCCTTAGCAAGTGATTGGTAAATCACTGTAATCCCGCCCCTCTGCTCCACAGCCTGACCACACCACCCCTCATAGTCCGTGATCGAAAAAGGGCTGAAATTAGGGGACCTAAGGGACCTGAGAAAGTGAACTATCTGTCCGTGTCGGAAACTTTCAGTGTTGGGCATATCAAGTTTGTTAATGCAATGGGTCCTAGAGAGAGGACCGGCAGGGTTAGCAAAATGTCCTATCCTATACATCCCCTTATCTAGCCACCACCGGAATGCTTTTATGTCCATGCCAGGGGGAAAGAGTGGATTTCGGAAAATGTGCGACAGAGGATGCCAAGGTGAAATCAGCCGAGGATTGGTTTTGAGAGAATCCCATAGTACAAGGGAGTGGGAAAGTGTAGGGACCATGATGGCAGGTCTTGATTTAGAAGAGGACCAGAGGATATAATCAAGGGTATAGTGAGGGATAGCTTGTCGTTCCATGTGTACCCAATCTGGGTGTGCAATCTTAGAGTAGATAGTGGAAAGTTGGGAAAGTTGTGCTGCCTGGTGATACCAAAGGAGGTTAGGTAGACCCACACCACCCTGATCCCTGCTCCTAAACAGGGTCTCCTTGGCAATCCTGTGGCCCTTCCTACCCCATATAAATTTAATGATTTTAGATTGAAACTTCCTAAGGGGGGCCTGGGGACGGGTATGGGTAGAGATCTAAACAAATATAGGATGCGTGGAAGTAAAGTAATCTTTATTGAATTTATCCTACCCAACCAGGAAAGTCCCAGTTTATCCCATCGTGACAAGTCCTCACCCAGTTTACGATATAGAGGGGGAAAATTTGCCTTATAGAGTTTGTCAAAGGACGCTGTAAGATTTATACCCAGATAGGGGATCATAGCCTCGCCCCATCCAAACCGGAAGCTATCTTTGAGCAGAGCTATCATGGATATTGGTAGATTAACATTTAGTGCCAACGATTTAGAGTAGTTAACCCTAAGACCAGACACCTTGCCGAAGTCATCAAGCACCCTGTAAAGATTTGGTAATGAGGTAAGTGGTGAGGTGAGGAAAAGCAACACATCATCAGCAAAGAGAGCGCACTTGTGGGTTTGTGGGCCACAACGCACTCCATGTATGTTCGGATCGTCCCGAACCGCGATAGCTAGTGTCTCGATGACCATGGCGAAAAGCAATGGGGACAAAGGGCATCCCTGTCTTGTACCTTTCAAAATCGGGAAAGAAGTTGAATAATAACCCTGCATTTTAACTTGTGCTATCTGAGTTGAGTATAGTGCCCTTAAGATATTCATAAAGGAGTGACCGAATCCCCATTTTTGTAGTATCTGTATCAGGAAGGCCCAGGAGACAGAGTCGAAAGCTTTCAAGAGGTCCAGTGAAAGCAGGAATCCCTGCTGTGGGGGTCCCTTGTCCCAGCCCGAGCCTAGAAGTGAAACTACATCTATAGCTCTCTTGATCTGGTCTGGGCCCTGTCTCCCAGGAATAAAGCCCACCTGATCCCTATGAATATATAGGCTAATAAAGGTAGATATTCTGTTTGCCAGGATTTTCGTTAAGATTTTTAGATCATTGTTGATCAATGATATGGGTCAATAATTGGCGGTGCAGCTAGTGTCCTTCCCTGGTTTTGGTAGGACAGTGATAAAGGCTGAGTTGAGCATCTCATCTAGTCGAGAACCAGTTTGAAGCTGGTTAAAGAATCGGGCCAGGTAAGGAGACAACAGTGGGGCAAAATGTTTGTAGTACGGGGCTGAAAAGCCATCCGGATCAGGAGCAGAGTCATTTTTAAGGTTCTGAATGACCTGAGAGACTTCCTCCGCCGAAATTGGTTTCTCGAGGCTGTCCCTATGGTGATCCCGAAGCTTCGGGATATTCACTGAACCGAGGTAGGAATCTATGAAGCTAGGGGAAGGTTGCCAAATAAGGAGGCATTTAATCTCCAATGAAACTCACATCGCTGAGTCATTGGTGTGTGAATTATCAAGAGAAGGAAAGAGTGGTCCGACCAGACAGAGTCCTTAATGATTGCTTTTTTTTACCAGCGGGGTATGTTTTTGCAGAAGGAAAAAGTGATCAATTCTAGCAAAAGTATTGTGGGGACTAGAATAGTGTGTATAGTCCAGAGTCTTAGGATTTAATTCTCTCCAGGCATCTACTAAGCCCTGTTGGAAAATTTGTCTGGTTACATTGAGACTCTATCTGGTGGGACGTACACCATCCCTTCCTGGGGGCCGGAACTTGTCCTTACTTATGTCAAACGCAATGTTAGAATCACCGCCATACAGAACCATGCCTTCCAGTAATGGAGTCAGGGAGAGAAAAAGGGAGCGAAAAAATTGTGGTTGTCCACGATTAGGAGCATAGTATGAGATTAGCGAGTAAAGCTAGTTATCTATGAGCCCCTTAACTAGAAGGAACCTGCCATCTGGGTCCTTGAATTCTGAGATCAGAGAAAATTGAGTTTTGCGGGAGAAAAAAATACCCACCCCTTTTATTTTTTTTGTCTGAATTGGCAAGGTAGCATGTATGGAATTTGGCATGTATGAAAGATGGGGTATATGTTTTTGTGAAGTGTGTTTCCTGGAGGAATAGTATATCTATTTTTTGGTCATGATAGAACTGAAAGACTTTCCGACGCTTGATAGGGGAGTTAATCCCCTGTACGTTGTGTGAAGCAAAGCGTAGAGGCTGCGTGGAAGTGGTGTGATCAGTCATGGAGCAGCGTAGGCTGAGATGCTAGAAAAGCCCAACCACTTACCTTCCATCTGAAGATGGAAGGTAACCTCAAGTCCAATAGAACAGGTTTCCGGAACCTGCAGGCGAGCGAGTCCGCATCCGTCCCTGAAAGGAGCAAATATTTAGGAAAGGGAGAAAGAGGAAAAGGAAGAAAAAGAGAGATGAGGGAATAAAGAAGAAACTGAGGACATGGGAGAAAAAATTTCGCCATGTCCTGAGACATAGAAATGGTTCCTCCAACTAGTGGAAGAAATCCCAACTAGGAGCAGGAGAAGAAAAAAAAGGACTCCGGCTCCAAGTGTAGGATGAGGTGCATAGGTACCGTCCCTTGTACCGCACCCCCGAAAACAATGCAAACAAAAAACATAACGTGTTAGGGTACCTCCCCCCCCCCCAAACGTAACTTGCAATTAGGCATATAAAGGTGAACTCAGGGAGGAGCAGAAGCTGTAAAGGGTAAAAAGGGTAAAATAAAAAAGGGTTAGTGCCTTCTGAGACCATCAATGGTTCCCTCCGAGGAGGAATCGGGTATCTAAGAACCCGTGGGGTGTTAAGGCAGCAGTTTTGTGAAAGCTGAAGTATTCAAGTCAGATAAAATAAAGTCCCACCATAGAGAGTAACCATAGCAACGTCCTGAATCCTCCCAGATGGGTATGTACTACAGGACAAATGGAAATGTCAGAGCAGAAGTCGACAAATGCGAGTAGGTGGGCACTAGTGCCTAAGAGAGTGATCGTGTCCCTATCCCAGAAGGGGATGGACAAAAAGGGAAAAATAATGATGAGGTCTTCAGTTCAGGTAGTAGTGCCATCTTTGGTCTTCCTGTACTTAGGTTGTTGCCACGTCGAGGTGAGAGGACTTGATGGAGGAGGTCTTTTGGTCAGGATGGATGGAGACGACTGCATTGGAGAGGAAGGATCCGTGGGTAGGAGGCCGAGCTTCCATAGCAAATGTTCTCCCTCCGCGAGCGTAGAGAATCTGAAGGTCTTGCCTTTAAATTCAAATTTCAGGCTCAAAGGAAAAAGCCAGCAATATTTGATATTCATCTGTTGTAGAATAGATAGAAGGGGTTTGAGCGCTCTCCTTCTTTGAATAGTGAAGGGCGAAATGTCAGCATAAATCTGAGCTGTATGGCCCAGAAGCTGAATTTGCGGGATGGTTCGGCCTCTCCTCATGACTTCTTCTTTAACATTGTAATAGTAAGGCTTCACTATAATGTCACGAGGTAGCCCATCAGAGCAAGGGGGGCCCAGAGCCCTATGGGCCCGATCAAGTTCCAATTTGTGAGCTCTGATGTCAGGTATCAATTGTTTGATTAAAGAGTGTACTGCTTCCGGTATGTTAGTGCAAGTCTCTGGAAGGCCTCTGATCCTAAAATTCAGCCTTCTGGACCTGTTTTCAAAGTCATCCATTTTGGCTATAGCCCCCTGCAGTTGTTCATGAAGCTCTTGAAATCGATCAGTATTTTGATTGACCCGCTCAATGGTGGCATCCATTTTAGTTTCAATATGTTCAATCCGAGAGCCCAGGAGGTGAAGGTCTGATTTAATGTCTGAGGTAATATCTGAGGTGATTTTAGCAGCTGTTTGAGCAAGACCTTTATCAAGCATGTCAGCAAATCTTGAAAAAAGCAAAGAGAGATCATGGGGATGGGAGGTAATCTGGCTCAGTGTCTGTGGCTGCAGTTCAGGCTTCTGTGAAGTTGACAGAGAGGGCAACAGTTGAATGTCATTAGGTGACTGATCAAGAAGAGACAATGTGGATGCCGGGGATGCAGGGCCTGTTGCAGGAGAAGGTGACAGGATTCCTCCACATACCTCCTCATGAAGAGCCGCCCGCCATAGAGAGGAAGCAGCTGTGCCTGTGTAGGCTGTGTCGTGAGGCAGCCGCTCCGCTGCCATCTTAGGTGTCACAGCGGCCTCCAGCGGGGCTGAGATCGTGGCTGTGGGGGTCCGTTTCGGCAGCACAAACGCTGGATCTTGTGCCAGCAGGTAGCCAGAGTATTCCGGTCCGGAAAGAGGTGACAGGGGGGGAGTGTACCCGTTGCTGAGGGCGCCGGTATCTCGGAACGGGACGGAGCTCTGTGGCTAACATTCCATGTCACAGAGTTCCGCGCATGCGCCTCTAGGACACGTGATTTCAGTGCCTCTGTTGCCAATTTGAAGATGAACTTCTCTACAATGCCTATCGCTACAGTGCTGAATAAGGGCTTGTTTAAAGTGTTTTTAACCGCTTCTTTGGAATATATAAATACTTTATTGTGCATAGTCTGGACAGTTAGGCCCAGCTATTTTGTCCTGTTTTGAGCTGCTTTACACAAATCTTTTTACTAAAGGCAATCTGTGGTGTTCTCTAATGGAATTACAGAACAGGTAATTAATTGTATGCAAAAAGGGTCTCTGCCAAAATCCACAAATTCAATATACTCCTAAAAACTTTTACATATATATGTGTGTGAGTGTATTTTTTGTATTATTATTCATTTTACCTAAACCCCTAAAATATTATTCCCTAAATACTTGTAGAAAAGCTCTCAAAAAAATAAAAATGTTGCATAAAGTAAAAATAAATGCTTTTAGGAGCCAGAAAATAAATCTTTAGTAATACATGATATGTGTATCATACCTCAGAACAAAGTATTACCATATTCATTTCCTTTCACTGCTGCCATATAACATTGTCTCCTACAGAAAAAATCATCTCCTCCAATCAGATAAAATCACTTTTATCCTTAGGCTTCATTACAATAATGGAAATGGAGTGATATATGTGCATGGCAGCTGTGCAAATGGGCATAACCTTGAAAATAACTTTTTGGGTTCTATTTCTTTGTCAACCTTGCTGACATTTCAGATTTCTCCACAATAACTGCTGAGTTCAATAATTTAGGAGGTTAAATTGTTTGCTTTTATGCAAAATAAATGATTATCTATACTTTTCTATATTTTTCCCAAAGATCTTGTTTGTAACGGCTTTTGTTCTACACATGAGAAATAAGAGTTCTCAGTATGGCCCAGACCTGGTTCGAGCGCAACCACAATAACTACAATAACTAGATGAGTATAGAACTTTCCGGGGGTCAGTAATGAATGTTACCAACTGTCATAAAAAGATCACATTTATACATGATTTTTTTTTATTTACTGGTTCTTTGTGTGAGTTCATGTTTGTGTGAAAGTTAATTGTTCCTTCAAGAATGAAAATGGAAATGTTAACCCTGTATGCACCATTTTTATTCAATTCAGTTCAGCTATGAAGTACATTGTGGTAGATCTCAGTAAGTAAGACAATGGACAAATGTTTCACTGTAAGATCCTACTATCTTTGGGAACTCTTGTCTTCCTTTAAACGACTGTACAACACTGGTACTTGCCATGGCAATTATACTTGACCCATTGCGTTGCTTTCAAAGCATGCAGTGAAATTTGAATAACTCTAATGCCCCGTACACACGGTCGGACTTTGTTCGGACATTCCGACAACAAAATCCTAGGATTTTTTCCGGCGGATGTTGGCTCAAACTTGTCTTGCATACACACGGTCACACAAAGTCGTCGGAAAACCCGATCATTCTGAACGCGGTGACGTAAAACACGTACGTCGGGACTATAAACGGGGCAGTGGCCAATAGCTTTCATCTCTTTATTTATTCTGAGCATGCGTGGCACTTTGTCCGTCGGATTTGTGTACACACGGTCGGAATTTCCGACAACGGATTTTGTTGTCGGAAAATTTTATATCCTGCTCTCAAACTTTGTGTGTCGGAAAATCCGATGGAAAATGTGTGATGGAGCCTACACACGGTCGGAATTTCCGACAACAAGGTCCTATCACACATTTTCCATCGGAAAATCCGACCGTGTGTACAGGGCATTACACTTACCGCTCTGATGGATCAGACTCTTGCCTTTCTTCAGTTTAAGCATGGCAGCCTTTGTCAGTCTCTGTAAAATTCCAGTCTTTGTGTCAGATGCTTGTATCCCTTGCTGCACACAAAGTTTTCATCCACTGACCCCTACATTACTACATTACACAATAGTGACTATAACACTTGGCACTTAACACTTTAGTAAATTAACAGTCTTTTTTTGATTTTAGTTATCAATTTTGTTTTTTTTATGATTTTAACACTGTATAGAAAGGGTAGTGATAAATTCAGAAAAATTTTGAAAATACGGAGAAGAATTTACAAATTACTATTTTCATGCCTGATCCTTAAGTCTCCAATCCTCTGTGCATCTGCTGTGTTGCCAGTTGATCAGGGACTTTCCATTTCGATCAGCTCGGGAAATTGAAAGAGAGATGATAGGATCTAATAGATTCCTGATGTCTCCATGACGAGAGCCTTTTACGAGAGCCACAATATTATCACATGGGGACAGGTTTGAGTAATAAGGTAGCTCCTCTAAGAGTAATAAAGGGTCAAAAGTTAAAAATCTGCTAAAATGGAATAAATTAAATTAAAAAAAACAAAAGAAAAAGTCCTCACCCTGTGCACCTACATAAAAATACATGCACCTAAATGAATATATCAGTTGTGGCTGGTGCATAATATTTTAGGGGGAGCGCAAAGCAACGCCACCCTCCCCACTGCAGGAGACAGATGGGAGGGCGGCGATCAGAAGTCTCCCTACCTTAGGAGGCAGATGACGAGGATCTGGGTAGGGCTGCTGCTCCTTGCTCCAGCTACTCCTCTCTTTGGGGACGTTGCTTCTCCTCCTGGCTGGAAAGGAAGTGGGTTTTGAGACCCAATTGGCCGGGAGTCCTAGAACTCCCTGGCTAATCAGGTCTCCCTGGCCAAACAGTCCAATCAGGTCCCTGATTGGCTGGGAGAATCAGGAAGACAATAGATAATAATAATTTGCTATTGTCACACAACTGGGTGGGCTCAGGGCACAGTGCTCTGTGCCCCGGGCCCACCCTTTTTTTGAGCCAATTAGAGCCTCAGGCTCTAATCACGTGCTTAAAAAAAAAAAAAAACATTAAAATCCATGAATCCTGCGTCCTGCATGTAGATTAGGGGCCAGGCGCATTGGATTAGGGGGGCGGCACCCCTTATGGATGGGCCACCACTGGCACATATGTAAATGATGTTTGCCTAATACATTTGTAAAGCCTTTGAAAGTGCTGCCTTTGGAAGTTATTGTGTATCATAGTTTTGCAGACACAATTTTAAGGCTTAAATGTTTGGGATCTACTTATTAAACACAATTCCTTAATTTATATTTTACAAATAAAATGGGAAATATATTGTGTTTGTGTACATTAAAATTTATTTTACTATATTTTTTACCCGAAATATAAGTTTGATATACAGTGCCTTGAAAAAGTATTCATACCCCATTGACATTTTCCACATTTTGTCCTGTTACAACCAAAAACTTGATTTTATTTTATTGGGATTTTATGTGATGGACCAACACAAAGTGGCACATAGTTGTGAAGTGGAAGGAAAATGATAAATGATTTTCAACATTTTTACAAATAAATATGTGAAAAGTGTGGCGTGCATTTGTATTCAGCCCCCAATACTTTGTAGAAACCACCTTTCACTTCAATTACAGCTGCAAGTCTTTTTGGGTATGTTTCTACCAGCTTTGCACATCTGGAGAGTGACATTGTTGCACATTCTTCTTTGCAAAATAGCTCAAGCTCTGTCAGATTGGATTGAGAGCGTTTGTAAACAGCAATTTTCGAGTCTTGCCACAAATTCTCAATTGGATTTATGTCTGGACTTTGACTGGGCCATTCTAACACATAAATATGCTTTGATCTAAACCATTCTATTGTAGCTTTGGCAGTATGTTTATGGTTGTTTTCCTGCTAGAAGGTGAATCTTCACCACAGTCTCCAGTCTTTTAAGTCTCCAGCTTTTCTTCTAAGATTGCCCTGTATTTGGCTCCACCCATCTTCCTATCAACTCTGACCAGTTTCCCTGTCCCTGCTGAAGAAAAGCATCCCCAAAACATGATGTTTCCACCACCATGTTTCACGGTGGGGATGGTGTGTTCAGGGTGATGTGCAGTGTTCATTTTCAGCCACACATAGCATTTTGGTCCCATCTGACCAGAGCACCTTCTTCCACATGTTTGTTGTGTCCCTCACATGGCTTCTTGCAAACTGCACACGGGACTTCTTATGGCTTTCTTTCAACAATGGCTTTCTTCTTGCTACTCTTCCATAAAGGCCAGGTTTTTGAAGTGCACGACTAATAGTTGTCCCGTGGACATATTCTCCAACCTGAGCTGTGGATCTCTGCAGCTCTTTCAGAGTTACCATGGGCCTCTTGGCTGCTTTTCTGATTAATGCTTTCCTTGCCTGGCCTGTCAGTATGGGTGAACGACCATGTCTTGGTAGGTTTGCAGTTGTGCCAAACACTTTCCAATTTCGGATGATGGATTGAACAGTGCTCCATGAGATTTTGGTTCCACTGGAAATTGGTTCCACTAGATTTTAGTTAGGGTATCAGAGTAAAGAGGGCTGAATACAAATGCACGCCACACTTTTCAGGTATTTATTTATAAAAAAAATTTAAAAACATTTATCATTTTCCTTCCACTTCGGAATTATGTGCCACTTTGTGTTGATCTATCACATAAAATCCCAATAAAATACATTTATGTTTTTGGTTATAACATGACAAAATCTGGAAAATGTGACGGGGTAGGAATACTTTTTCAAGGCACTGTATATGCTGATTCTTTTCCCTTTAATATCCTACTTACCTCTTTAGTGAACCATATTGTTTTTATCTTTCGTTTATTGTTACTAACTTTTGTGACATATAATTTAGTTGCCTCCAGGAAGGTAGACTTTAGTTGTGAAAATATCATCCATTATAAAAAAAAACTTTCAACTGCTACAATTTTATTCTGCAGGCTATGCGCCTTCGGAAATTATAGAACATTTTGGGGGGTTTACATAATCTCTTGGCCAAAAATGTGCATTTGAACATGTGTGCAAAAAAATAAAAATAAATTTCCCCAGCGGTGAAAGGATTGAAACTGAACTCTAAGCAAATATAAAAGACCAAAAATAATATAGGTTTGTATTCATTAATAAACCATTTAGTGTAATAATGTAAGCAGTGTAAGTACCTAAACTTATCTTGGTATAAGCCTCTTGTAGTCCTCTGTACAGCATACCTCAGACTGGGGGATCAATTCACAGAGTTATTTTACTCTTAAAATCTGAGATAAAATAACTCAGATTTTTTCACACTTTTTTTGCAATTCACAAAAAAACGCTACTAATACAAAGCATGAGTTATTTCATTAAAATGTGAGGTATTTTTCTCATGACATGATGGGATGGATACAGTGGAGAAGGATTAGAACCCCTGTCATTTTTTTAGTGCTAATAAAAAGATAAAATGGTTTAAATTGTAGAAATATACCGACTCTCAAGTCAGTACGGTTTCTGCAGAATACGTATTAATACAAAAGATAAAGATGACTAGAATACCAGTCAAGGGGAAGTTTCACAGGACACATGTGGTGTATAAAAAAAAAAACACAAGGAAAATTAGGTAAATACAAAATATCTTTATTAATGTCAAATATTGAATGAAAATAGTTTTAAAAATCACATTATATACTATATATATACTATACATTATGTATATTATATACTGTTTTTCAACCAATAAAAAAGACAGCTTTGTCATTGGAGAGATTTGCCTTCACTTCTGTCCCATAGCCAAAACAGGAAGGGGGAGGAAATCCCTGCAAATTAATGAATCCCTTGCCCCCCCCCCCCTGATCACCAGATCTAGTGTCCCCATTGGAAGATTTCCCCTCTATTACTTTCCTGGGGACAGCCCAAAATTTGTGGGTAAACAGGACAAATAGGGAGGGTGAATCTCCCTAACATGGGCACAGACAGCAATAAAAACCTGACATGGGTGCTAATCCATTTCCAATTTATCCAAAAACTAAAAAAAAGTTTTCCCTTTAGTTATACTTTAACCACCTCCCACCCAGCCACTGCACATAAACGGCTAGGGGGGGGGGGAGGATCTGCAGCTCTGTGACAGCTCTCTGTGTGAGGCTGATTTTATACAGAGAGCTGTCACAGATCCCCCACAAACACTACACCAAGCACCACTGATAGCCCTGTCCCCATACACATGTCGGTGTCCGATAAAACGTGTCACAGTGCTCAAAACATCTGTCTGTCCCCATCACATCTGTAGCAGTGCTCAAAACATCTGTCCCCCATCACCACCAACACCAAATAAACCCTGATTTGGGTTATTTTTACCAAAGAAATGTAGCAGCATCATTGTTGGTCAAAATATATGAAGAGAAATTACTTATTTGCAAAATTTTATAACAGAAACTAAGAAAAATGCTTTTTTTTTTTTAAATGTTCAGTCTTTTCTAATTTGTAGCGTAAAAACATAAAAACCCCAGTGGTGATTAAATACCACCAAAAGAAAGCTCTATTTGTGTGAAAAAAAATGGTACAAATGTAATTTGGGTCCAGTGTTGTATGACCATGCAATTCTCATTCAAAGTGCGACAGCTCTGAAAGCTGAAAATTGGTCTGGGAAGGAAGGGGGTGAAAAGTGCCCAGTATTGAAGCAGTTAAGTAAATCAGGCCCGGTGATTCTGTGTTTTTCCATGTTTCTATGCATTACTGATGATAAACTGATACAAAATTGGCTACTATATTTTTACATTCCTTAAATACCTCTTGCCCGCACTACTTAATTACTTTATGCATTTATTTATTTTCTTAATGAATAGACTTTAACGCTGTTTTATGAATTATTTACCTCATATTTTGGTTTGTGAGGTAAATAACTTATGAGGTAATAGTGAATTTACATTTTCAGCATCTCATGAGATAATTGGAGAAAATGTGTCACCTGATTCAATTATCTCATGAGGTATTCTTTAGTGAATTGAGCCCTGAGGGAGTTAAAAGAAGCAAAAGACACTTGTCTGTTTTGCTGCAGTGCTTACGTACTCACAAGAAGCATGTTGATAGAGGGAGAGAAAAAGAGCAGACTAACAAAATGGTGAACTCAGTGTGCTGCTTTTCATTACACTGTTCAGTCATAGGCTAGGGAAGGGACAACATCTCTTACTTAAATGCAGCAAAAGCAAATCAGTTCTAAAGTTCTATCAGACAGGGTTGTGCTCAGGGGTAGAGCTATGTAAATCTCAGGACTAGATGAAGAAAGATACAAATCCTTTGGCAAACAAGTTCCTATATACTGTATGTATTTCATTTGTTTATTTAGCTGTTTACGACCCCTTTCACACTGGGGCGCTTTGCAGGAGCTACAGCGCTAAAAATAGTGCCTGCAAAGCGCCCTGAAACAGCCACTGCTGTCTCTCCAATGTGAAAGCTCTGAGGGCTTTCACACTGGAGCAGTGCGCTATCAGGACGCTGAAAAAAGTCCTGCTAGCAGCATCTTTGGAGCGGTGAAGGAGCGGTGTATACACCGCTTCTTCACCACTCCTGCCCATTGTAATCAAGTAGCAGCGCTTTGCGGTGGTTTTAACCCTTTCGCGGCTGGTTTTTAACCTTTTCCCGGCCGCTATGGGGGGTTAAAACCACAGCGCTAGCGGCCGAATAGCGCCACTTTACCGCTGATGCCCATGCCCTGGCAGTGTGAAAGGGGTCTACCTGCAATACAGCTTTAAAGGGATTCATTTACTTTATCTTGTATGGTCAAAGTGACAGGGTCTATTTATGCTGAGTTAATTTTGCTTACAGTATTGTTTTAGTGCTGTTTTGAAAAAACATTACCAGGTTTTATAAGGTAACAAAATGTCTAGCTCCTGCTCCCATTTGAGTATGTACTTAGTAAAATAAATAGATTTGAGATTTTCTAAAGTGTTTTGAATCAGGTAAAGTGTTTGATTTACACTCAAATGTTTCATAAATGACTCTTCAAATTTTGCTAGAAGGTCGTCACATATTATAAAAGATTATCCATTTTTATTAATAGAGCTGAGAAGAATATTTATTTGAATAGCCCACTAGTAGAATAAAATGTGCTCAGCAGCCATAGGTGTGTGCAGCCTATTGCATTAGGGTGTGCACCCCAAGGCTCAAACACACACACATGCATTTATAGATAAATGTAAAAAAACATTTTAAAATGTATTAAAACATGTTTTGATTAAATGTTTAAAATTTATTAAAATATTTAATTGTTCACACTAGCAGCTGTTGAGCTGTGCTTTTACCGCCCCTCAACCACTACCATCTTTTAGCTTTCGAGGCAGCAGCTGGGCTTGTTCACATGCCACAGCTGCAATTGTACTCCCTGTTGCTTTCAGCAGGTGTGGCACCCACTGAACGTGACCCATTCAAGTGAAAGGCAGCACTCTGCAAGCAGCCTGCAACTGCGTGAAAAGAGGAGTTCAAGGGGTTAAAGCTGATTGTGTGGAGGAGATACAACCCCTCCTCACCACCTTTCAAATTCTCTCTGCATGTGCGGAAGTAACATCATTGCGGCTCCGGCCACTTATACAGCCGGAGCCCACAAATCGGGGGAAGATGTATGCCCTGTCAGAGGGCTTTTTTGTAAGGTGAGAATTTCATAATGTGCCAGTATGTGATGCATACTAGCACAATATGCAATTGCCTTACAGGGGGAAAGTTTTTTTTTTCACTACTGCGGTTTACAACCATTTTAAGTTGGTACATGTGCATGGTTTTTTTTTATTCAGATCACTAGCTGACGGGTTCTTGCATCTACGCAAGCGATATGGATGCAGGAATCCCCCCTGCTGGGACATTGTATTCTGACAGCAGGGACTCTCCACCATCAGAATACACTGATTAGTGCTCTAGCTGATTGGCTGCAAGAACAAGGTTTCCAGTAGTCCTGTCCAAGAGAAGCTGATGATTGGCTTCTGTCTTACAGGGAAGGCTACACATAGATTGATAAAACAATAAAACATATCTCAATAAAAAATTAGTAAAAAGAAAGTGAAGTTCTAAGTGTGCGATTGGACCCCCAATCGCTTGAAAGACACCACATTCAGTCCATGAAAGACAAGTTGGTAAAAAAACAAAGTATGTGAAGAGAAAAAGCTGTTCCTTTGGTGTGTCACATCAGGGTAGAAAAGTGAAAAATGCAGAAAAAATACTTCTAAGCCACCGATAGTTGCGGGAGAGGAGTAATGGATGTACCCTTACCCCACTTGTTGGATCTCCTCTGTGGCGAGGTCATACGCGTTTAAAAAATAAACACAGCTGGTGGATGGTAGGTTGGCTGTTGTTTGAACTCATACCATGAGTGGTGTGGAGATATCCAAGCAGACCACTAAGCCATTGTGCTAAGTACTTAGCACTATCGGTGGCTTGGAAGTATTTTTTCTGCATCACTTTTCTACCCTGATGTGACACACCAAAGGAACAGCTTTTTCTCTTCACATACTTTGGTTTTTTACCAACTTGTCTTTCATGGACTGAATGTGGTGTCTTTCAAGCGATTGGGGGTCCAATCGCACACTTAGAACTTCACTTTCTTTTTACTAATTTTTTATTGAGATATGTTTTATTGTTTTGTTATCTCTTTGTACTAGGATTTAAACATGTTATAGCTCTGGGTATTACCCCAAGGAGCTACTTAGGTGTAGGAACTCATTATATATTTATGCTAGCGCACAATTTTTGTTTTTTACTTTATGGATATTTGAAGTATTTTGTTGCAGCTGCACTTGATATATTTAAGTATTTTTATTCACTCTGTTTTTGTTCACTAGCGCAGGTTTTTCCACCAATTCGCACACATAGATTGAAATTTATCCAGTCCCTGGTGAACTGGACAATCTCAATCTGTGTGTACTCAGCTTTACCTTATTCCTTGCTCCACTCCCTTTACTGCTGTGACTGTCCTCCTTAGCTTCTGTGTAAGGTACTGGTTGGGGTCACACTCCAACCTCTCCATCATACCATACAGGGTTAATGTCTCTGTATGGTATGTGATGATGTCACGACTTGGAGTGAAGAAAGAGAGCTTGGAATTAGGTAAGTAAAAGAGTATATCCCCCCTCCCCCCCAACGTAAGGATGGACTTTTTTTAAACAGAAAAGTTTTATTAACGAACTAAGCATATACAGAATCTATTCGTAAAAAGGTGAGGTGTGTGATACATAAAACCAGCAGGTACACAGACAGTCATATGCACATAGCTGGTCAAAACTAAAAGAAACATAGAGACATAGCATAGGAGTTAAATGTCGTACACCAAGTTATTGTCTATAGGGCATTAAGCAAAGGGTTAATATAATCTGTAAACAAATATAAAGGATGGAATTTTTTACTTTTCTGAAGTTGGGATGTATTATGGAATTCCATATATTGATGTTAATGCTCAGATTTTTTGCTAGGATTAGAATTACTTGAGCCTTATGAGGTGCTACATAGATGTATTTATCATACACATTATATCTTATTAAAAAAGAATGAATTTAATAAAATATACTGTGTATGTTGAATACATCTATGTAGAAGTCTCAGTAATTCCTAACATGTTCAAGAATGTCACTTTTCTTTCAGTAAACCTGTCCTGCAAGGTGCAGGACAGGTTTACAGCACAGCTCAGTATAGTGTAAAAGGCAGAGAAGGTCGGGACTCACATGTGGAGAAGATTCAGACTTCCATCATTCCTCTCAGATCTTCAGTCTGCCCCAGGGAGAGCTGTGCTGTGTGCTGGGCAGGAAGCAGTGCCCTGGGGAGAGCTGTGCTGTGTGCTGGGCAGGAAGCAGTGCTCCGGGGAGAGCTGTGCTGTGTGCTGGGCAGGAAGCAGTGCCCTGGGGAGAGCTGTGCTGTGTGCTGGGCAGGAAGCAGTGCTCCAGGGAGAGCTGTGCTGTGTGCTGGGCAGGAAGCAGTGCTCCGGCGTGCACTGTGCTGTGTGCTGGGTAGGAAGCAGTGCTCTGGGGAGAGCTGTGCTGTGTGCTGGACAGGAAGCAGTTCTCCGGGTGCACTGTGCTGTGTGCTGGGCAGGAAGCAGTTCTCCGGGGTGCACTGTGCTGTGTGCTGGGCAGGAAGCAGTTCTCCGGGGTGCACTGTGCTGTGTGCTGGGCAGGAAGCAGTTCTCCGTGGTGCACTGTGCTGTGTGCTGGGCAGGAAGCAGTGCTCCATGGTGTACTGTGCTGTGTGCTGGGCAGGAAGCAGTGCTCCGGGGTGCACTGTGCTGTGTGCTGGGCAGGAAGCAGTGCTCTGGGGTGCACTGTGATGTGTGCTGGGCAGGAAGCAGTGCTCCGAGGAGAGCTGTGCTGTGTGTGCTGGGCAGGAAGCAGTGCTCTGGGGTGCACTGTGCTGTGTGCTGGGCAGGAAGCAGTACTCCAGTGTGCACTGTGCTGTGTGTGCTGGGCAGGAAGCAGTGCTCCAGGGTGCACTGTGCTGTGTGCTGGGCAGGAAGCAGTGCTCCAGGTGCACTGTGATGATCTCTTTCTGCTCCGCCCATCTGTACTGAGCTGTGAAAGCCCCGACTCAGCCAGTAAAACGAGTACTGAGGAGAGAGACAGTTTTCCAGTTGTAAGCTGTTTTTGTGGTAACAGGAGGCATAGGATTGTGGGCTCTACTAACTCCTGTGAGGACTGCAGCCACCAGCTGTGGAATAAACAGGCAGGAATTATCAGACCCTGCTGCCTCTGTAGCCCAGAGTACCCCTGATACAGCATCCCTGATAGCAGGTGGTGGAGTGATATTCAGCTGTCAGGGATTCTATAGCCGGGACTACAGAGACAGTATCGGAAAATGCGGCTGCTTGCTTGCTCACTCCGCAGCCAGTGGCTGCAGTTATGACAGGAATTTTACATTTAACTAATAAATAGTCACACTGGCAGCGCTATTAGTTAGCAGGGGTGCCAAACTGGAGTTGTCACACATTGTGACAGTGAACAAAAAAAATGGGGTGTGCCTGGGCATTAGGGTGTGCCCAGGCACACCCGGCACACCCTCTGCACACGCCTATGTCAGCAGCCCAAATCCAATAACTGTATTCATCTTCCACTGATTTTTAGGTGAATAAGAATTGCTTCCAAGACTCCATGTTAATGTATGGTGCAATAATAAAGTCCTAAACACGCAATGTCATACATGTATAATTTTCCCACATTTTTTTTACACAAACCTTTTACCTTGAAAACCTTTTAAAAATAAGATTATTTTCTTTGATGTCTGTAGAATATCAGTTTGTCAGCAGAATATTGCATATCCTGTCTACAGAAATTGGCTTTTACTCAGGGTAGAGATATGCGGCTAACTGGATTTTACTATTCATCTGGATCAATTAAATGCTATACACTTTCACCAAAAGCGGGGATCAAAGCAAGCCATTACTATATTACACAAGGAATCAGGGTGGATTTTGTATGTATCAAATAAGAATTATCACGCTGATGAAATAGCATGATGGATTTAAAAACAGGCCATAAAATAAACCAATCCTAAAGCGTCTTTTTTTTCTAGAACAAAAGGAACAAAAAGCAAAACTATATTGAATAAAATCTTTGCTCTTTGCATACTACTGATGTAGCAATTACCGTAGTTGGGGGAACCACACTACTGTAGTGTTTGGCAGTTGAAACAGCAGCGCACAGTAGGGGACAAAGGTCTGATGAATTTATTTTTAAGTGTATTATTATTATTTTTTTCCACGCAATTTTAATATGAACTCTAGCCAGGTGGTATAGAATATCATTATAAATATGCTTCCTTACCTTACCAAAGCTCTTACATTTATTTTTAAGAGCATTTGCACTATTTCTCCTAACCTAAACAAGACCCCTTTGCCTCTTTTTTTAGATAGATGTCTAGACTGTTAAGGCCTGGTTGTACTTAGGACATCTGGACACTGCTGGGAACCAACTTGGAATGCCAGTAGAGCAGGATTTTACAGCAGGGTGTGTGTAACAAAAGATTGCATACCAGGATCCTAGGTGGGTTCACGCAACCCCAAGCGGCGGGTAATGGAGAAAAGAAGGCATCTCCTCAGACCTCCTGGTGATGTGATGTGAGGTGATGTGAAGATCTAAATGACTGACTTTCAACAAGATCAAAGGTGCCAGCTGTGGGCTGGAATGCTGACCTGGACCAAGGAAATGGCCTGCAGTGTCACAACGCCCTCTGCTGGAGGATATTCAGGATGGCACCATATTTCATGGTGGTTTAAAGAGCAGCACCATACATCCTGTTGGTTATCAAGGACAGACCCTTAAAGTTGGACAGAGGACTAAACGGGTGGAGAGAGCATGTCTGTGTGGGTGTGTTTGTGAGGGTTTTTAAAATGTGAAGGCCAGCAATGAACGGACTCTTTTTCTTCTTAGAGCCCAGCCAAGATACAGAGCTTTGAGAAGGACATAGATAACATATCATCTCTGCTCTTTTATTTCTATATATATTCTGCAATCTTCGTTTTGATTTTTACCTTCATGCTTGGTGTATTGGGTATCTGTTGACCTTGTCACTTAAAAGGGTGTTGTTTGTGGGGAGCGGATTTAGAGTGTTCCAGTTCCCACTTCCTCCCAGTGCACCGCGGCACCGGAAGGGAAATTACCTATCCCCCTCCCTCTCTGCAATCATCTGGGACATGTCACAGGTCACAGATGATTGCCCAGCCAGTTGCGCCGCGCCACGGGGCTTACGCATGTGCAATGCCTGCCCGACTGTGAAGCCACAGCTGGGCACCCACAGTGACTATGCCAGCGCTGCAGAGAGGAGGGGGAGACGAGTGGGGCTTCGTTCCCCCACATCGCTGGACTCTGGGACAGGTAAGTGTCCAATTATTAAAAGTCAGCAGTTGCAGTATTTGTAGCTGCTGACTTTTATTTATTTTTTTTTTTTAAGCGGAACTCCGCTTTAAGAAAGGAGATAAAACCTTTTTTAGGTACATTAGTAATAGAAAGAAAAAATACAATGAGATCACTAAAATGAAAACTGGGCATTAAACTTATGTTGAGGGAGACCTGGATGTAGCAAACTATTTAACCACATCCCGCCCGGCATATAGCAGATTAGCGGCCAGGAAGTGGTTCTGTTATCCTGACTGGGCATCATATGATGTCCAGCAGGATAACATGCCGCCATTGAGATCGTGAGTGCAGCATGTCAGTATGACACATAGCATCTCTGATCGTGGTAAGAAGCCTCTGACAGAGGCTTCTTACCACGTGATCAGCTGTGATCATCGCGTGAACCAGGATGTGGCGGTAAACGTCATTCTTCAGTTCGCGCTGACAGGGAGAGCCGATCGGTGGCTCTCCCTGTCAGAGGGGGGGGTGTGCTGATAATCAGCACATTGATTATCAGCACAGCCCCATCAGATGTTCCACCACAGCTGCCAAAAAGACAAACACAACGAACTCCTTAAAAAAGAAGTAGAAAAAACACAAAAAAATCTGAAAAGCCATAAACAGGAAAAGTTTAAACAGAATCTACAAGACTTGGAGCGTGGCGATCTTTTTGATCCTACGATCCATATAGGTAGAAGTAGATCTCGTAGAAGCAGGGGAAGACACAATAGCTCTAAATCAAATCACAATTACCTCTCATCCTCTGACAGCGACGGTGAACACAAAGAACTTTCAGTGACTTTTTTAGACAAAGACCCACCTCTACTAGACAACCCCACCACAACCACGGGGAAAGTGAAACCAAACTTAAAGGGACAAAAAAAACCACACACCAGTCCCCATCTCATCAAGGAAGGGCACGAGAAACACGCAGGAGCCAGCGACAATTAAGGAACAGAACACACAGAACATAATGCACCCCATGACTACATGTGACCAAACTCCCATGAGCTCCCCAGTGGATATGAAGGTGGTCAACCTCACTCAATTTCCTCTAAATGAACATCACTTATCATTACTTAAAAGAGGCCTCTCCTTCTCCCCTAAATCTGGGATGAACGAGTTTGAGGTCTACAAAGACATCTCACTCTATCTCAGAAAGGTGATTTTTAAATATTGGCACTCATCAAAACAAGATGAGTCCCAACTAACATCAATAAATGAGGAAGAGGGGAAGGCCTTGGATGCTCTAGTTTCTCTCCTACAGGAGAATTCTGAGTCAGACTCAGATACAGAGATTTCAAACTATCAGCATGCACTGACTCGTCCTGCAAATTTACCTATCAGGTCTACCAAAATGCCCCCACTTTCCAAATATAAACCCATTGAATTCTTTCTAACACAAGTCAAAAGGGATCTCTCAAAAGTAAACTGGAATTATAGGGGAATGGATAACATCTCACATGAAGAAAGAAAAGCTCTTAGGGAGCTTGAAGAAGCTCCCGGTATTGTCATCAAGGGCAGTGATAAGGGGGGCAATGTGGTCCTCTTAACCAAGAACCAATATGAGAATGAAGTTAAAAGACTACTTGCGGATGAATCCACTTACCGTAAGCTCCATTCCAATCCCTTCACTGCCATTGTCAATGCTCTTAACTACCTTCTAAGTCTCGGCTTGGAAGAAAAACTGATTACCAAAAAAGAGTTCAATCATTTGCGGATACAACAGTTTAACACTCCAACATTTTATATATCCCCAAGCTCCATAAATCCCTGCAGAACCCACCCGGCAGACCCATAGTGTCCGCCGTCAATGGTCCCCTTGAAAAAGTTGGTAAGTTCATTGATGCACTTATTAAGGATCTAGTCTCTGACTTACCCTCATTTGTACAAGACACAAGGGATGTACTGCGGCGACTGGATGCTCTGGTTGTGCCACCTGGGGCCCTCCTGGTGGGGATTGGTGTTGAATCATTGTACACATCAATACCCCACACCTGGGGACTACGTGCAGTCCAATTTTTCCTTGAGCGGAGGTTCCCATCTCTTGGACAGCAGAACGAATTCATAGGTGAAATTCTCACCTTTCTACTTGAACATAACTGCTTCCAATTCCTGGGAACTTTCTATCAGCAAATAAGGGGGACCTCCATGGGAGCCCCCTGGGCGCCCTCGTACGCATGCCTACATCTAGGCATGTGGGAGGAGGAGCTGGTCTATCCCTCATCAATGTACCTCGGCCACTACCTCACGTGGCTGAGGTACATTGATGATGTCCTTATGATTTGGGGAGGCTCTGAACATGAGCTGCAGATGTTCATGAACGAGTTGAATACTAATGACAGAAACATTAGACTCACTTTCACCTTCCATCCTCATACCCTTCCATTCCTTGATCTAACTATACAAATTGACAATGGCCAGATTATGACTAAGACCTTCAGAAAGCCCACAGCAGCAAATACCCTTCTCCAGGCCTCTAGTGATCACCCTAAATCTCTGATTAAGGCAATACCAGTAGGCCAATTTCTCAGAGATCGTAGAAACTGCTCTAATCAAGATGACTTTATTGCTGAGTCCAAAGAGCTCTATAATAGATTCAGGGAGAGAGGTTACTCCCACTCCTGCATCAGGGAGGCCAGAAGGAGGGCAACTCAGACAGACCGGCCAACACTTCTCAAGAAAAAAGACCCTAAACTCCTTAAAGAGTCGCAGGGGCCCTTAAGGATTATCACCAAATTTGGTGCCCACTGGGACCAAGTTAGGACCATACTTAATCAACATTGGCACATTCTGTCTGAGTCGCCCACTTTGGGTAAGATTGTGGGCACAAGACCCCTTCTGACGGCTCGACGCTCTAGAAACTTAAAAGACAGCCTCATTCTTTCTGAGTATAAGAGATCACCTACCCCTAACTGGCTTACTCAACTTTCACCCCTAAAGGGCATGTTTAGGTGTGGTCGCTGTTCGGTCTGCAAGTATGTTGAACGTACAGACATGTTCACCGACTCTGAGGGCAAAAAACGCTTTACAATCAATAATTTTATTAACTGTAATACCACCAGAGTGATCTACATGCTTACCTGCCCATGTGGGAAACACTATGTCGGTAAGACCAAGAGACAGTTGAGGGTCAGAATGGGTGAGCATGTCCAGAGCATCCTTGGTAAGGACGACAAGCGACCCATCCCACTACATTTCATCCAATTTCACGGGGGTAACCCCGATGGGCTTACCTTTAAAGGCATTTACAGGCTCAATCTTCCACAAAGAAGGGGTGACTTCGACAGGATTCTGTACCAGAAGGAGAAAATGTGGATATACAATATTAACAGTATGCACCCTGAGGGGTTAAACAATGAGTGCAATCTCGCTGTATTCCTCACCTCGTAATTCCCTTGACGCTGTGCCTGTACCTTTTCTCCCTCTGGTCAGAATATCCTGTCCTAAGTCCCTCTAGATATCCACATTATTCCGGATTTAAAAATAACCCTAAAATAATTTATCTATTTTCCCCTTTTTTCTTTTCCTTTAACCCTGCTTTTACTTTCTTTTTCTTCCGTGATTATTTTGGTTCATCTCTTTTCCTTTCTTTATTTCTCCTTCCTTCTTCTTCCTCTCGTTTGTTTCTCCCTGTTTTGGTTCTCACATGTGGTGCTCTCTTGTTTCCCTTCTCCTTTGATGTTTGCATTCACGGACCCGCCCTGCTATCTATGTCTCATGTCTTGTTTATGTGTATGGCTGTCAGTGAACAGCGCCGTAGCTTTGACAACCAGACGCGGAAGCCCTCACGTGGTCCCGTCTCGATGCCATATAAGACGGTGATGTCTGCTACTGTGCATGCTCTGATGAAATCCGATCTACGGATGAAACGCGTCAGCATGACGCCATCACGCTATCCTTAGCGTCCTTGCAGATCAACAGACCCACCCACCAGCCCTGATATCACAGGCCTGCAACCACCGTGGCCGCTTGAATTTACCCGCGGAAACTGAACGAGGGGAGGACTGACGGCATCAGCTAATCGGGTCTCGCCCGCTGCATTCTCTGGGGCTTAGCCCCTCCTATTGTTTTCTTGAAACCATCGTTGGAGGTGCACTACAGATGATTCATTGTAGGATGGAACAATACGCAACAATGCACTTTACTAGCTGGAGACGGTGAGAGCATCAACCTCCTCTCCTGACGTGGACTGCAGTCAACACTGGGTGAGATCTTACCTGTTTGCATCCCTAGTTTGGGACAGATATTCTCATTAACACCCAGTATTCACCACATGGTACCTGGTCCACAAAGTCAGCTACACAGCTCAGCCCGGCTTTACCAGCCTTAGTCCCTTGCATCTTCCATTCCTACCTCCTGGCCTCTAGTGCTGTGAGCCATCACTGGCCCAGAGAGACTCCTCTTTCACAGGTCTGCATTTCTCAAAGCCCTGAGGCCGCTGCTGAGTCAGTCCTGTGTCCCTCCGTCCCTGGCCTCTCAACGACGCCCCCCCCCCTTACCTCCCCCATCTCCGGTTCTCCTGCTCCCAAGATTACCTCATTGTGCTTATCAGGACTGTCATCACATCATCCACTACCCTATTAGTTTTCACTTGTTATCAATTGCTGCACTCCTCTGACGCCACAAGGACAGCAAGCAATTCAGTGTATTCTATTTACTTTGAAATCATTCATGTCCAATCATCCTGAATGAGTTCACATGTTTAGTGTGAGTGGTCGGATGTGATAGGTGGCCATCTGTGTCTGTTCATGACCATGTTGTCCTTTTTAACTGGTGATGGTACCTGTTTATACAGTATATTTTTGGATTGGTGTTTTTAGTGAGTTTTTTCAATAAATAGTATTTAATTATTCAACTTGACCATTGCATGTCCCTCATTAATGAATTCACTTCCCCTCTTGTATTTTTGCCAAAAAGGTGCCACTTTTTTCACAGTGCCAATCAGTGACCTACAGTAACACCTGTCAGAACCTCATCAGTACCTCATCATTAGTGCTGCCCATCAGTGCCACCTGTCAGTGCCCATCACAGCCACTTGTCAGTGCCCATCAGTACCACCTGTCAGTGTCCATCAGTGCCACCTATCAGTGCCCATAAGTGCCACCTATCAGTGCCCATCAGTGCTGCCTATCAGTGCCCATCAGTGCTGCATATAAGTGCCGCCTATCAGTGCCCATCAATTCTACCTATCAGTGCCACCTTATCAGTGCAACTCATCAGTGCCACCTCATCAGTGCCCGTCAGTGAGGCTGAAAACACAATTTTATGTTTTTAGTTTGTTTAGCAAAAAATAAAAACCCCAGTGGTGATCAAATACTACCAAAACAAAGCTCTATTTGTGGGAAGCAAATGATTAAGAACCACCCGGTGACCCCGCCCCCCTCTGGCGCACGGGAAATGACGGGACTTCCCTGTGGCATTCCCCGGACATCACAGGGAAGTCCCATCAAGTCACCGTGAGTTAGAGGGGGTACGGTCACCGGGTGGCCCCGCCCCCACGTTGTTTAAGAACCGTCAGAAGAGGAGACGCATCACACAGCGGGAGCCTCCCACCATGCCAGAATAGATGCGGAGTGGCCCGGAGAAGAAGATGAAGAAGAGAAGCAGATGAAGAGAAGATGAAGAAGAGAAGAAAATGAAGAAGATGAAGAGAAGAGCAGGAGCCTCCCTCCATGCCATCATAGATGCGGAGCCCGAGGAGAAGATATGCTGGACAAGAACACCGGAGGAAGAACCAGAAGAACCAGAAGAACCAGAAGAAGAAGATGAAGGAAGATAGAAGAAAGAAGAAGCATTTAAATAAAGGAATTGTCAAAAACTGTCTCTTGTCATTTTTAACATTTTTGACAGTTTTTTAGTGAAATGGTAGGGGTACTTTTGTACCCCCTTACCATTTCACACAGGGGGGGCCGGGATCTGGGGCTCCCCTTGTTAAAGGGGGCTTCCAGATTCCGATAAGCCCCCCGCCCGCAGACCCCCACAACCACCGGCCAGGGTTGTGCGGATGAGGCCCTTGTCCTCATCAACATGGGCACAAGGTGTTTTGGGGGGCTACCCCAAAGCACCCTCCCAATGTTGAGGGCATGTGGCCTGGTACGGTTCAGGAGGGGGGGCGCTCTCTCATCCCCCCTCTTTTCCTGCAGCCTTCAAGGTTGCGTGCTCGGAAAAGGATCTGGTATGGATTTTTGGGGGGACCCCACGCCGTTTTTTTTTATTTTGGCACGGGGTTCCCCTTAAAAACCATACCATGGAATTTAGGGGGACCCCCACGTCATTTTTAAAAAAAATTTTGACTGGGGTTCCCCTTAATATCCATACCAGACCTGAAGGGCCTGGTATGGAATTTAGGGGGACTCCACGTCATTTTTTTTTAAATTTTGGTTCAGAGCACCCCTGTGGGGAATTCCCATGCCGTTTTTATCAATGAACTTTTATGTGTATTGTCGGACCGGCAATGCAATAGCCGCGAGTAGTTTTAAATGACTTTTTTTCCTTTGAAATGTCATTTTGCTGTCAGACTGTTCTAAAAACGGGAAACATGTGCCCCTTTACAGGCATACTATAGACACCCCCCAGGTACGAAATTTAAAGGGATATTACACTTTTATTGTTTGACTTTAAGCATTATTAAAATCACTGCTCCTGAAAAAACTGCCGTTTTTAAAACTTTTTTTTGCATTGATCTATGTCCCCTGGGGCAGGACCCAGGTCCCCAAACACTTTTTATGACAATAACTTGCATATAAGCCTTTAAAATTAGCACTTTTGATTATTCATGTTCGTGTCCCATAGACTTTAATGGTGTTCACGTGTTCGAACAAATTTCTTTCCTGTTCGCATGTTCTGGTGCGAACCAAACAGGGGGGTGTTCGGCTCATCCTTATTGCTGATGATACAAAGGTGTGTAATAGGGTTGATATCCCTGGAGGTGCTTGTAAAATGGAACATGATTTGGCATTGCTGGAAGATTGATCAAAGCAGTGGAAATTTCAGTTTCTAAATGTTTCTAAATGTAAAATAATGCACCTAGGGGAAAATAATTCATTGAGAGAGTTCAACATAGGGGGGTACAGTGTTGGCCAGCACTATAGAAGAAAGATTAGGGGGTACTTATTTCAGATGATTGCAAAATGGGAAAAAAATGTGTGACCAGGCAGTAGAGTGAGCAAATAGAATTCTAGGATGCATCACTAGAGGGATTACCAGCAGGAGGAAGAAGGTATTGATTACCCTACTGTATATAGCTCTTTAGTGAGACCTCATTTAGAATACTGTGTCCAGTTCTGGAGACCTCACTTACAAAAAGATATTGATCAGATAGAAACATATTGAGAGACTTTAGGAACTTAATATGTACAGTCTGGAAGAAAGAAGGGAAGAGGGGACATGATTGAAACCTTTAAATACATCAAGGGGGTAAATAAGGTTCAGAAGGGCAGTTTTTTCAATATGAATCCAAAATCAAGAACACAGAGACATGGCCTCAAACTAACTGGAGGAAAGTTCAAAACTAATACTGGAACGTGTTATTGTACTAAAAGCGTAGTTGATGCTTGGAATAATCTTCCAGCAGAGGTTGTGAGACAGTCAACAGTAAATGGCTTCAAACCTTCTTGGGACAAACATAGATCTATACTCAGACAAAAAAGTTAGCGAAAAAGAAAAACAAACAAAAATTACTGGCAGGCTCAATGGACTACTCAGTCTTTTTTCTGCTATGACTTTTCTCTGTTTCTAGTGTAACCTCATGAATGTGACTTACAATATGGAACATTAGTTTTATTTGCTTGGTGTATTTGTCCGCTACAGAATGTTTGGGCTAAAGTTCCATATTTTTTTTTACATAAAAACATAATCATATTGCTGACACAATCATTCTATTTGTTAAATACTCTCTCCTCTGCATGATCACCTTACCCAGATGACACCGGATATCTGCTAGCTGTCATTCACCACTAAAAACCTAGTAACCTGAAATAGCTCTGTAGGAGTTGCTTAAAAAGGACTCTGTCAGAATCAAAATATGGAAGCAATTTAGTTAACTTTTTCAGGCTTTGGGGCCATCATTTTAACTCCCCCATGACTACTTAGTCAGTCACTGCTATGCACATTTATTCCAGGTCAATGAATTGCCCTAACAGTGAAAGGATGGTGCGAATCTTAGCACCTATAAAACAGTCCAGCTGCTCACAAATTTCTATTTTTTTAATTAATTGGTTTACATTTAAATATTTAATTGCTTTAATATGTATATAACTTTACATATGCATCATCAAAGTTTTATTTTTTTGCCAAATGTGATTATCACTAATTAAACTAATGATTATTTTAAAAACAGGTATTTCTGTAGACCACAATAAGCTACAGAAAACCTTATTTTCAATTTTAGACATAATGTTTCAGTTATGATTAATGACTAAATAGTATTTTATTTCTATTTGATCTTAATTTGAAAAAAAACTATTGACATTCAGGCATACTTAAAATAATTAAATTGAATTAAAAAATAAAACGGATATACCTTAATTCGGTATTTTAGCAAAAACACATATAACTAAACAAACAGGCATGTAATTTTATTTATGTCTTATGCAAAACATCATTGAGACCGTATGCATTACTATTTGAAATTGTTAAGAAGTCATTCAAATCCTAGTTAAATCTTACAATGCCCCCTCAATCAACTATACACATTCTTAGCTTGTCACAGTATGGATCTTTTATATATTTTATATTATAGTTTTCCATTGTTTTTTATCTTCTGTCTAGGCGGGGAAGATGCTGACAATGATCAGATGTGGCCAACACAGAGGGGTTTATTTACTATAGGAATAGAGACTGTTCACTTTGCAAAATTAAATATTTCTGAGCTTTGTAAATAGCATAAACCTGAGTTCACCCCACCTCAATGTTTATAATTTCCCTTGCACATGATTGGATATTTACAGTAAACAAAGCTTCATCTTATTTAGTTTAGTGAACAAATTATTTTGTTAAGTTAATAGTCTTTAATTCTTTAGTAAATCAATCCCAGAGTGTGTTATTCAGGTGTTATATTTTACAGGTTAAACATATTGAGGTTACATAGTAGGTAAGGTTGAATAAAGACAATAGTCCATCCAGTTCAACCTGTGTAGATTGTAGGTTGTAGTAGAGAGTTCCACATCCTTATTGCCCTGACAGAGAAAAACCCTCTGCTCAGTTTAGGGTAAACCTCTTCTCCTCAAATCTCATTGTGTGGCCCAGTGTCCTCTTACACTCCTTCAGACTGCGAATAGTTTTTTCCTATGCTGGGATCGCCATAGAGGTATTTGTAAATCGATATCATGTATCTTGATAGGTTGATGTTGTTCTAGACCTGCTATTACTGGCTCTGGCTCTAAATCCTGCCACTGGTGTTTTAATGACTCTTTCACTCAAATAGAGGCAGTTCGAGATCAGCTTTTCTTGGGACCTGGCTGAATATTTTCAGCAAATTGCACAAGTAAATAAGTCCTCAGGTTACTAGTTTGCAAAATGTTATCCTAAATCGTGGAGGGGGAGTCACCAGTATAACAACTAACATGAAAGCAAATTATAAAAAGAACTGGTTTGGACTCTACCAGCCCCTCCCTACATTAAGGATCAACAAACCATATAAATTAATTCTACAGAAAGTATTCTCATAGTCAAATACCTACACTCCACTGACACATATTACAAAATCCTTTTATTAGAAATAATACACAAATTACAAATAACCCAAGGTTTAAAACAATAATCAATACCTCCCAGCCTCCCCTCTATTCTATCATCTGTGAAGAAGTATATAAACATACGATATGTATGATAAATAAACTTAAGGCAAGTGAGAAGCCAATTTGGTTTGCTTAACTATATGGTACTGAAAAAAAAAATCTCAAAGATAATGGTGAATGGCCTGCAAGGTTCAGGTTTTCCTCCTGAGTGCTTAGTATATTATTGATTACTGACTAAACAAGTCCAAATCCATAAGTCACTCCCAACGTACTTCTCAATATGGTGGCAGGATGGAAGCACCCCTAATCTCCCAATTGGTGCAGTGGTCAAGAGGAAGCCAGACGAAATTTTATTTTAAATACATTTTCATTGAAGAGGAAGCCAGACAGTGCCACTAGCAATGGAATTCATTAGGTATCACCTCCATTCAACATTGTTAGTCATTATGATATATGTAGTGGCATAGCTAGATCTCTCTCTCACACCAGCCACATAAGTGATCCTCTTTCTCACAAGCAGTGGGAGTAGACTGGATAAATCAGTATGCAGAATAATCACACTCCTAGAGCCCCTCCTCCATTGGCAGTTCAAGGTATATCACATAATACGCATGGTATATAATGTACCAGGATGGCAATAATACTTATCAGTTCTTGAAACTGGCTCCTTCACTTAAAGGGGAAGAATGAACATATTGGTTAAAACCCCCCCTGATCAGTTATGCCAGTTCCCACCAGCTACTTCAGAGTCAAGCAGAATATTTAATCGTGGTTCTGTTCAAAAGATATCTACTATGTGGGAGGCACAAAAAGTTTACTTTAGAGGCTTATGTACAACGTTGTATATCTGTTGGCTCTAGATTAAAAGGCAATGCCAGTCTGGCTGAGTTTTCTTTGCTTCAACAACTGTAAAGTGTGGAATTCCACTTGATACACACTCCCACAGTCTCACCTCTCAGGAAGGTTTCTTCTCTATGGAAAAAAAGCATTGGATATGGACAAGATGACTGATTCACTCCCATGGTCAAAACAAAAAATGTAGGAATATTCTAATAAACACCATAAGATGTTGGTGAACAAACTTAAAGCTAGACTATCTCAGTCTATATCTGACTATCTTTTTCAGCAGGATGGCACTCCTACTTACTGCTTCTATGCTCAAACCAGACTCTCACACTGCCTTTACCTCAGAATTTTTTGACGGTATTTTGCCACTCTTAACCACTTGCTGACCGTGCTATAGCTGAATGACAGCTACAGCGCAGCCGGCTAGTTCTGGTAGGTTGTCATATGATGGGCTCCTGTTATCACGCCTGCTCAACGGCTCTTTACCACGTGATCAACTGTGTCCAATTACAGCTGATTACAGATGTAAACAGAAGCTAGTTATTAGCACTCTTTTCCTCACACTGACAGCGTGAGGGGAAGAGAGCCAATCACTGGCTTTTGTAAAAGGGACATGTACACTGATAATCAGGGCACTGATTATCAGTGATCTGATTATCAGAGCAGTCCCAACAGTTCCCACCAGTGCTGCCAATCTGTGCCCATCAGTGCTGACAATCAGTACCCATCACTGCCTCCTCATCAGTGTCACTTATCAGTGCTGCCTACCAGTGCCCATCACCATCTATCAGTGCCCACCAGTGCCACCTATCAGTGCTCATCAGTGCCGCCTATCAGTGCCCATCAATGCTGCCTATCCGTGCTGCCTATCAGTGCCCATTAGTGCAGCCTCATCAGTGCCTCCTCATCAATGCCCACCAGTTCTGCCTCATCAGTGCTCATCAGTGCAGCCTATCAGTGCCCATCAATGCCCATCAGTGCCACCTCACCAGTACTGCCTCATCAGTGCCTATCAGTGCCCATCAGTGCAGCCTAGTTTCCATCAGTGCAGCCTCATTAGCGTACATCAGTGAAGTAGAAAAATCACCCATTTGCAAAATTTGTAACAAACTATGAAAAGTTTGTTTTCTCTTTTCAAAATTTTTGTTTATTTCATGTAGCAAAAAATAAAAAATGTTTGATTTCGGGTTTAATACCGCTTTTTTTTTTTTAAAGATGCTTTTATTGCACCTTTTTGTGAAAAACACAAACAGAGTAAAATATGACACATAATAATAAACATAGTGACTGGTCCCACAAATATAGTAGCAAAGCAGACAGAGTTACACAATCACATAAGAAAGAACAATCCTCCAGGCTGTTTTGAGAATCCATCAAAGAAACCAGTGCCAAAAAAGCAAAAAAAAAAAAGAGACAACTATAATGATAGGTAGCTGGTGAACATACATTATCTCTTAAGCATAACAGTCATTGCGAGTGATAGTACAACCTAGGACCTACATACCAACTCTGCCTAAGGACCAAATCAGCAGTTCGATGTCTGCGGGGATACCCGCGATCGTCTCACGGTGAGGAAGAATGGGGAGATGCTAATGTAAATAAGCATCTCCCCGTTCTGCCTAGTGACACTGTCACTGATCACCGCTCCCTGTAATCGGGAGCACTGATCAGTGACGTGTCACACACAGCCCCTCCCACCCACAGTTAGAATCACTCCCTAGGACACACTTAACCCCTACAGTGCCACCTAGTGGTTAACCCCTTCACTGCCAGTGACATTTTTACAGTAATCAATGCAATTTTTTAGCATTGATCGCTGTATTAATGCCAATGGTCCCAAAAATGTGTCAAAATTGTCCAATGTGTCCGCCATAATGTTGCAGTCACGATAAAAATCGCTGATCGCCACCATTACTAGTAAAAAAAAAAAAAATAATCAATAAAAATGCCATAAAACTATCCCCTATTTTGTAGACGCTATATAATCAATAAACGCTTATTGCGATTTTTTTTTACCAAAAATATGTAGAAGAATACGTATCGGCCTAAACTGAGGAAAAAAATGTTTTTTTAAATATTTTTTGGGGATATTTATTATAGCAAAAAGTGAAAAATAATGCGTTTTTTTCAAAATTGTCGCTATTTTTTTGTTTATAGCGCAAAAAATTAAAACGCAGAGGTGATCAAATACCACCAAAAAAAAGCTTTGTGGGAAAAAAAAAGGGATGCAGTGCCGAATCGCAAAAAGTGCTCTGGTCGGGAAAGGAGTAAATTCTTCCGAGCTGAAGTGGTTAAGGAACTATATTGTATGGTATTAACTTCTACAGCCCCTGACATAGCAGACGTCCAGGAGGGGCAAATTTTATCGACTAAAGCTTTAATGCTTTTACGCTTTATTGACAACCTTGATCCACATTTGTAAGGTGGGACGGTCTGACTGTATCCACTGTAATGTTTTTGCTTTCTTCGCATAAAAGAAAAGAAATCACAACAACACCTTCTGTGACTCTCTCAATGGCTCCTCCCCAAAGTCTCAGAGGAGACAGCGATTCGGAGCACATATATTAGGTAATGCTAATTTCTCCTCTAAAAATGCAGCGATGTTTGACCAAAAAGAACGTATAGCAGGACACTCCCACATCATATGGAAGAAATTTCAGGTAATGTTCTGTCACCCATAACAATCCGAAGAATCCAGCCCCCCATCATTTTAAACAGCCTAGATGGAGTATAATAGATTTGGTGTAAATATTTAACTTGAATCACCTTATCCCCGGCAGCCATAACTCAAGAAGTTTGAGACCCCAGTACCTCCTCCCATGACTCATCTCCCAACTCCGGTATATTTGTCCTCCATTGATTTTTCATTTTGTCTATACGGGATATGGATAAAACTAGCAAAGAAGAGTAATATCTAAAATTAATTTAGAATGATCCTTAGCTATCAGCATATTCTCCAACTTAGAAGAAAAGTAGAAAATCCTTTAACTCAAATTGGACAGCCACTGCATGTCGAGGTTGAATATATGCAAAAAAAAAAAAAAAAGGTAGTGGGAACACCAAGTTCTGCTCTCAATATGCTAAATGATTTAAATACTCCATAGGAAAACCACTGGTGGGCATATTTAAGCCTATACCGTGCCCAGCGATGACCATCCAGGATATGAGTGAGCTCTGCCAAGTTCTCATTAAACCATAGGGGCACATTAGGGGATGTAGTAAGAGGGGTACTTCCCATCCTAAGCTACAGATATGCAATATTTTGTAAGAGAGTTTTAAGATATCCACTCCCATAGGAGGGAAAGGTCCACGTCTATAGAGAGAATTTATTAGAGCTTCATAAGACTGCTTAACCACTGCCTGTGATGCTACAGAGGCATTATCCAAATCCGGAAAAAAACAAGCATGGATATGCGTCAGTTGGGACGCCAAGTAATAAATCTGTAAGTTCAGCAGTGCCAGCCCTCCTGCTGAAATCGGAAGTTGTAGGGTTTCTAGGGAAATTCGAGGAGGACCTGAGCCCCACAGAAAAGATACTAGTAGTTTATTAAAATCCTCAAGGTAAGAGAAGGGAAGGTAAATTGGGGCATGCCAAAAAATATACAAAAACCTCGGGAGAAAAAGCATCTTAAATAAATTAATCCTTCCGAGTAAGTTTAACGGGAAGGACTTCCAGGCTCCCAGACAATCCTTTAGTCTCTGAATCATTGGGAAAACATTATTGGCAATGTAATTCTGCAAAGGCAGCTGAACCTTAATGTCAATGTGCCGAAAACCGAGACACCACTTGCAGCGGAATTGTCGGGGGAAAAAAACTAAAAGACTAAAAGGCATATTATTGGATTTATTCCAACTGACTCGAAAGATAGAGAAATCCCCAAAATGAGAGATAACCTGTAATGCAGTGGAGAGAGAACGGGCAGAGTCCGATAAATAAAGAAGCTGGTCATCCACATATAAAAAGGTTTTTTCCTCCAAGGTATTAATCATACACCCCTTGATATCTGGATTTTGTGGTATAAGAGCTGCCAAGGGCTCAATTGGAACGGCAAAAAGCAGGGCGGACAAAGGGCACCCCTGTCTAGTGTCATGGTACATGGGAAAAGTGTCTGTGATTTTATTATTCACCCTTAAGCAAGTCGTTGGTTGAATATATAACAGTCAGAAAAGTCAGAAAACCTGTACCGAATCCCATGCGCTTAAGTATCGCAAACAGATATGACCATTCAATAGAATCAAATGCCTTATGTGTGTCAAGAGACACTACAATTCTAGTATCAAGATCCGCAGAGGAGATCTGAAGACTAACAAATAGGCGTCGAAGGTTAATAGCTGTAGAACGCCCAGGTATAAAACCCATTTGGTCTTAATAATAATAATTAAGTTTAATCTATGAGCCAGAATCTTCACTAAAATTTTGGCATTAACGTTAATCAAAGAGATGGGACAGTAGGACTTGCAATATTAGGGATCCTTGTGCGGCTTCAGGATCAGCACAACCAAGGCCTCACACATAGAATCAGGCAAGATACTTGACTCATATGCTTCACGGTACATAGCCAATAACCTGGGAGTAAGATATTCAGCATAATAGTGGTACCATTCGAAGGGACCCGGGATGGCTGCCTGAGACGAGAGCTCCCGCACAAGGAGGATGGAAAAGTCTTTAAACAAAGGAATCAGAGGCACATCGATCATGGGCAGATCAAATAGGAGCACCTTGACTCCCCGCAGGATGAAAGAGACCGGGACACAACTGAGCAACAACATACCAGAGATGTTTCGCTTCTGCCCGGCAGGCCAACACGTGGAGACGCAGGCCTCACATGCCTCACAGGCCTCACCCCTGGACTTGCCTAGAAGCGCTGCGGACCTGACAGCGGAGGGTCCCGCGGCCCCTAGCCTTCTAGATCTTCAGAGGGATCTACAAAACATCACCCTGGATATTAAACACACCCTGACGGCAGCAATAGCATAGCTAAAAATGGACATCCATGCGATGAACCACCGCCAGAACCAACGCCTCTCAGCTACAGGCCGCAGCCATCAGGCAAGTACAAAAATCTTATGATTTGCAACTTCCACATATATTTGAGCTCCACAGACAAGTGGAAGACCTGGACAACAGGGGCCGCAGACATAATATTAGACTGAAAGGGGTTCCTGAGGGGGTGGATACAGCAGCACTACCACAGACAGTATGCACCATCTTCAATAACCTATTAGATCACCCAGCCGACTCTCCTATTGAGATGGAATGCATACATCACACCCTAAGACCCCCACCCTGCGATCCCAAACCCCCCAGAGACATTATTTGCTGTATAGTTAATCTCCCCCTTAAAGAGGAAATCCTCAGGAAAGCGAGACAGCAGGGCGCATTTTATTCAATGGGGCATTAATAAAACTCTTCCAGGACCTCTCACAGATAACCCTGCAGAACAGACGCACCTTGCGCCCTCTGCTGGACATACTACGCACACGCAACATCCAGTATAGATCTAAATTTCCATTCTGTCTATCTGCAACTTCCAGAGGCCGCACCACACTCCTCCGAACCCCGGAGGACTTACCCACATTTTGTGAGCAGCTGGATATACTGTCAGTTGATATACCAGAGTGGTGCTCCTTCTACTTCCCCACTGAACCGTGAAAACCAGTGTCACACAATTCACCACCTAAAGCCCAGCGACCACGTTCTAGGCACCGCAGACTGGACCCCACATTGCCTGGAGATCATCAATCAAGAAGAGACCTTCCCCCATAGCGCAAGTTTCGCCGCCACCCCAAGACGGGGACACCAAGATGCATAAAACCCCTCACCCTGACTTCCATGTCTGAATCAGTAAATTGAGACACCTTCTAACCGACGCTACTCCAACTGTCTGCTGAACTGTATGTTGACCTGTTTTTTTTTGTTTTTATTTTTCTTGTCTTTACCTGCTCCCCTCTTTTTCTCCTGTTTTGATTTTTCTTGCTGAAGCTCCGTATTTACCCCAAAACCTTTCCTCCACAATAAGCATGCTATACCTTCACTCAATACCACAGAGCCGAGGTTACCCACGCAGTAGAGCATACTAGCTCGCGCCTACCTCCTTTAGCACTAACTAAAGGCACAATCTAAAACCCTTTACTGTGAGACCACACAGATAGCCTCAGCTATACGTACACAGATATTCTGTCTCCAACCAATATTGCCAGACCTACTTACTAAGCGGATAGTTCCATGTGAGGAAAAAGCAAGTAACGATAACTGCTAGGAGGGAAGAGATAAGAGAATCTTATCATTTCCAACAATATTTACCTACATAAGGTTACTATTTATGCACGCACGGAATACTAATGATTTTTCTTTCAATGTATACCCTAATGTCTCACAAAACTTTGTTTATGCTCTTTGTTATTATGTTCTTAAGCGTTTACTTTAGTGTTTTCAGACCAAAGTCACGCATGGTCGGAATAAACTAAACATATCCCCTCACAGGTAGTGCCTCCGACCTTTAGAAAATACTACTCTACACAACATGCACTATCCTTTGTCGCAGCTGATTAACCTGCTCGTCCTCCTCAGTGCTACAGCACTTTAACCTCTCCAAGTTCACTGTCCCCACACAGCTGGTCATGCCGACCAGGACTGACAATCCGGACCTCCCTCATTAGGTGGATAGGCATGCCTACGACCACCTCCGATAAAAATATATATTAGAAACCCAGTTTGAATACCGGTGTGTCATGAGAGGGTTTACCCGTTGGTGGCGCTATCGGTCTCTTGGATCGCAGTACCAGTGTCCACCAGCGGGTGTCTTCCAACACCTGGGTCCTGCAGTAAGAAGTCTCTCCTGCTGGTGGCACTGTTGCATCCCTGGGCCGTAGTACCGGTGTCCACCAGCGGGTGCACTCCGGCAGTGTGGAGCAAACAGCACACACTGCGCTCAGCTGTGACATGAGTTCAATTACCACAGCCTTATAAATACCCAGCAAGCCCTCATAGGCTTGGCTTGGTATCTCTCTCCCTGCATTCTGACCTTGCTGCCTGTTATTTTGACATTGAGCCTGCATCTGCCTTGTCCTGACCTGATCTGATCCAATCCCTATCCTGAGCCCTTCCTGGTCCTGTCCCTTCTGTTCCTGGTTACCTTGGATCCCTGCCCTGTATCCCATCCATCCATCCTCTCCCTGTCCTGTTCGGTTTCCCGTCCTTGCCCATCTGCTGACCTCCCTGTGTATGACCTTGGCCTGGCTTGTTTACGATTCCGGTATCTCCATTTACTTGTATATATTGTTGTTTGTAGTGGGTTTGTTGTGTTGGTTTTGCACTGTTTATATTCCTTTTACTTGTCACTTATTTAATAAACACCATTATTTCACTTACATGTGTTTCTGGTCTCCTCTGTGCAGTCCACACGGTCTGGTCAATTAGATACCCTGACAGTATACCAAGGCCATCTCTGACCAGAAGTGGCTGCACAAGGGAACCATCTCGGTTCTGTTGCACATTACTGGGATGAATTCAGATATAATTGCTTATTATGCTCTGCTGGCAACAGAGAGTTCTGAATATCTCCGCCAGACATTGGAAGGGTGGTCCAGTGATCAGCTGCTGGAGATTATCCGTTTAGCTCACTCTGTGGTCGATCAGGGCAGTATACGGTTTGAGGATGTTCAGCCTTTGATTGGAATGTGTACAGAGCTGGCTCTGCCTTGTATCCCAAAGGGCCATGATGACTTTTCTCCCCCCTTCAGCATTAACCAGGTTGCGTCCTTAGTATGGCTGTTGGAGGATGACTCTGCATCCTTTTTTAAACATTATTCGGTTTGTCCCAAACAGTTGTTGAAGGATTGTATAGATGAAGTGCCAGGGAATGTGAGGCCACTTTTGTGCTACCTGTACTTCAGGCATGGTTAGACCTGTTATGCCCAGCTTCTGTCAGCTCTCTACAAACCAGACCTGCTACTAAATACCTGCCTGCTCAGATGTCCTTTCTCCCATCGCCCCTGGCAACCTCAGCTGCAGTCCAATATACCCTGCTCCCCACCAAGTATCAATGCCCTGTTTCTGCTTCATGTACCTATCCTGCCTTTAACCCACCTGCCTCTTCCCAAATACCTGCAACTTCCCCACAAGAACTCCCTCTGGCTGCTGTTCCCCCTTCCTTGCCATATCCCAGCCCTTCCTTTCAGTATGCCTCGCCTCCTGTCTACAGTCCTACAGCCACCTACAGATCTCCAGCAGTTAAGCCAAAGAAGAAACGGAAGTTCTTCCCCACTCATACAATTCTGCCAGTAACCCAACCTGCTCCCACTTCCCAGCCTGATGTGCCAGCTTCCCAGTCTGATGTGCCGGCTTCCCAGTCTGACGTCTTGATGCCTGCCTATCAGTCTGATGTTCCAGCTTCCCAGTCTGATGTTCCAGCTTCCCAGTCTGATGTGCCAGCTTCCCAGTCTGATGTGCCAGCTTCCCAGCCTGATGTCTCGATGCCTGCCTACCAGCCTGATGTGCCAGCTTCCCAGTTTGACGTGCCAGCTTCCCAGTTTGACGTGCCAGCTTCCCAGTTTGACGTGCCAGCTTCCTAGTTTGACGTGCCAGCTTCCCAGTATGATATGCCAGCTTCCCAGTTTGATGTGCCAGCTTCCCAGATTGATGTGCCAGCTTCCCAGTTTGATGTGCCAGCTTCCCAGTTTGATGTGCCAGCTTCCCAGTTTGATGTGCCAACTTCCCAGTTTGCTGTGCCAGCTTCCCAGCCTGATGTCTTGCAGCTTGCCTTCCAGCCTGATGTCTCAAAGATTGCCTCCCAGTCTGATGTGCCAGCTTCTCAGTCTGATGTGCCAGCTTCCCAGACGGATGTGCCAGCTTCCCAGTCGGATGTGCCAGCTTCCCAATCTGATGTACCAGCTTCCCAGTTTGATGTGCCAGCTTCCCAGTTTGATGTGCCAGCTTCCCAGTTTGATGTGCCAGCTTCCCAGACGGATGTGCCAGCTTCCCAGACGGATGTGCCAGCTTCCCAGACGGATGTGCCAGCTTCCCAGTCTGATGTGCCAGCTTCCCAGTCTGATGTGCCAGCTTCCCAGCCTGATGTCTCGAAGCTTGCCTTCCAGCCTGATGCCTCGATGCCTGCTTTCCAGTATGATGTGCCAGTTCCCCAGTCTGTTGTCTCAGTGCCTGCCCTCCAGCCTGATGTCTCGAAGCTTGCTTCCCAGTCTGATGTGCCAGCTTCCCAGTCTGATGTGCCAGCTTCCCAGTGCCTGCCTTACAGCCTGATGTCTCAGTGCCAGCTTCCCAGACTGACGTGCCAGCTTCCCAGACTGACGTGCCAGCTTCCCAGACTGACGTGCCTGCTTCCCAGACTGACGTGCCAGCTTTCCAGACTGATGTGCCTGCTGCCCAGCTCGAAGTGCCCATGCCCGCTGCCCAGCCTGATGTGCCTGCTGCCCAGCTCGAAGTGCCCATGCCTGCTGCCCAGCCTGATGTGCCTGCTGCCCAGCTCGAAGTGCCCATGCCCGCTGCCCAGCCTGATGTGCCTGGTGCCCAGCTCGAAGTGCCCATGCCCGCTGCCCAGCCTGATGTGCCTGCTGCCCAGCTCGAAGTGCCCATGCCCGCTGCCCAGCCTGATGTGCCTGCTGCCCAGCTTGAAGTGCCCATGCCCGCTGCCCAGCCGGATGTGCCTGCTGCCCAGCTCGAAGTGCCCATGCCTGCTGCCCAGCCTGATGTGCCTGCTGCCCAGCTGGAAGTGCCCATGCCTGCTGCCCAGCCTGATGTGCCTGCTGCCCAGCTCGACGTGCCTGCTGCCAAGCTCAAAGTGCTCGTGTCTGCTGCCCAGCCTGATGCGCCTGCTGCCCAGCTCGAAGTGCCCATGCCCGCTGCCCAGCCTGATGTGCCTGCTGCCCAGCTCGACGTGCCTGCTGCCAAGCTCAAAGTGCTCGTGCCTGCTGCCCAGCCTGATGCGCCTGCTGCCCAGCTCGAAGTGCCCGCTGCCCAGCTTGGTGTATTCCTGCCCGCTGTCTTCTCGGATGTGCCCGCTGTCTTCTCGGATGTGCCTGCTGTCTTCTCAGACGTGCCTGCTGTCCTTGCCCATCTGCTGACCTCCCTGTGTATGACCTTGGCCTGGCTTGTTTACGATTCCGGTATCTCCATTTACTTGTATATATTGTTGTTTGTAGTGGGTTTGTTGTGTTGGTTTTGCACTGTTTATATTCCTTTTACTTGTCACTTATTTAATAAACACCATTATTTCACTTACATGTGTTTCTGGTCTCCTCTGTGCAGTCCACACGGTCTGGTCAATTAGATACCCTGACACGGTGTTTACACCTCACACTCCACAAACTAACTTTGACTTTAACCTCCTCCCCCTCCCCTTTTCTTGTCTCTTTTCTCCTCTACATACTCCCTTCCCCCCTCTCTCCCCTTCTACACCCTCGTCCTCTCCCTCCCCTTTCAGTTGGGGCCGCTCCTCTCTCCCGCCCCCCCGTAGGGACACATAACCAGCCCTTAGAGAATGCAGAGATTCTTTAGCAGAATAGGCTAATCATACGTACTATTACCCAACGTCCTTCAAACAAGTAACATGCAGAAAGAACCAACCACTAAACAACAACTTTCACTAAAATGTTTGTCCCTCAGTGTGAAAGGCCTAAACCTCCCTGAAAAGGGATCCCAATTCCTCTCTGCCTTAACTAACCACAAAGCCCACTTTTTAATGCTACAGGAAACACACTTCCATTTAGATACTGTCCCCAAACTAGCAAATCACGTGTACAAACAGGCCCTACATTCCACGAACCCAGTCTCCAAGACTAAAGGGGTATCCACCCTCATCTCCAAACATGCTGACTTCCAATTACCTGGCTCGTTAATCGATCATGAAGGTGGATATATTTTAATCAAAGGCACATACACATCCAAACCAATCACTCTGGCACATATCTACTGCCCGAACGAACACCAAGTAACTTTTTTCAAAAAAATATGCGATCTCTTGTCCACTTTTCGGGAAGGAATCTTGGGGGGAGATTTCAATATCCCACTAAACCCGATATTGGACTCCGCCACAGGTACCTCTGCACTCCCATATCGCGCACTACGACAGATCAAAATTCAACTACAGAATCTGACTCTTCATGACATATGGCGCACCACTTTCCCGACAGACAAAGACTATACCTTCTTTTCTTCTCCACATCAGAAATACTCAAGAATAGACTACATATTTCTATCTCAGACTGACCTTGCACTCCTCTCACAAGCCACAACAGAGCCAATGTTCCTGTCTGACCACCACCCCATCACGATGACCCTTACATTCCCCGACTCTATAAAAAAATAACTAAAACTTGGAGATTGAATCCATCCCTTCTAAAAGACCCAGAAACTCTAAGACAAATAGACTCCCAAATCCGTCTATACTTTCAGGAAAACACTACCCTATCTCACCTATCACACTCTGGGAGGCACATAAATGTGTTTTAAGGGGGAAACTTATTTCCTTGACGACAACTGCTAAAAAAAAAACACCAGGAATTGATTATGTCGCTTATCAACACAATCAACAGACTTGAAGCAGCACACAATCAACCTCACAATCTACACTTCAGGACCTTTTACATGCTCGTTCCTCTTTGTTAGACGAATTTGGGAAACACACTAGACGCCGATATATTCTCCAGCAAAAAGTGTGTTACGAACACGGCAACAAAAGTGGGAGACTACTGGCACGCACAATACAAGCAGCCAAAATGTCTTCTATAATTCACCACGTCCGAGATAACCAAGGCACACTCCTTACTAAAAATGAAGATATAGCCGTGCACTTTGAAAATTTCTATTCTAAACTTTACAACTTGCCTCGCAACACCACTGGGCCCTCTGATACACCTGACCGACTGTCACAAATGAAAGAGTTCCATACCCAATATGGCCCCAACCCACTCACCCCGCAACAAAATGAGACCTTAGAACAACCACTATCAATTGAGGAACTGCACCTTGCTAGGTGCTAATCTACTACAAGAGTTTCTCTGATATCCTTTCCCCCAAAATGCTGACAGTATTTAACTCCCTATCGAACCCACATACCCCTATAGGCAACATGTTAGAAGCTCACATAGCAGTCATTCCTAAAGACGGCAAGGACCTCGCACAAGTGTCTAACTATAGGCCCATCTCTTTACTCAATGTGGACATCAAACTCTACGCAAAGATGATAGCAAATAGACTTTCACCCTTGGCCTCATCTCACCTGACCAAGTGGGCTTTGTCCCGGGTAGAGAGGCCAGGGATAACACCATACGCACTTTAAATATTCAACACTGGCTCATCACGATGGGAACCAAGGGATTCCTTCTCTCGCTTGACGCAGAGAAGGCGTTTGACAGGGTGGCCTGGGATTACATGCGGTAGGTACTAAAGGGCATTGGCCTTCCTCCCTGCATGCTCGCATACATCAATGCTCTATATACTAACCCCTCTGCAAGGGTAAAAACCAATGGCCTCCTGTCAAACATCTTTCTTATAAGCAACCGCACCCGCCAAGGATGTCCGTTATCCCCCCTGATTTTTATCCTGACATTAGAACCTCTTCTAAACAGATTACGTGCCAATACAAGCATCCAAGGTATCTGTATTAACCATAAAAAATGTAAAGTAGCCGCGTTTGCGGATGACATTTTATTGTCATTGCAATTACTTAGGACATCTTTACCCAACCTCTTAAGTGATATTAAACAATTTGGTCACTTGTCAAATCTTAAAATCAACTACTCCAAGTCCCACGCCCTAAACATTTCCTTGCCTTCCCAAGAAGCACTCCATTGCCAAGACTCCTTCCCTTTTCGGTGGAAAAGAGAAGCCATTACCTATCTTGGCATCCAAATCACCAGGAAAACAATGGATCTTTACAACCATAATTTCCTGATGGCCCTGTCAAAAATCCAGGCAGATCTGAAAAGCTGGGCCAATCTCAATGTTTCATTGTTTGGGCGTTTGGCCCTAATAAAAATGATAGTCCTCCCACATCTTCTATATCTTATGCAGACAATACAAATACCCCCTTCATTCTTTTTGGCATATAAAAAGACCTGTACAGCATTTATCTGGAAAAGTAATATCCCACGCATTAAATATACTCGCCTAACACGCCCCAAGACTAAAGGTGGAATTGCTCTGCCCGATCTTTACAATCATTACCTGGCCTGCCACCTAACTAGAGTGGTAGATTGGAAAGTCCATAAAGGGGGGAAGACCTGGGTCACATTGGAAAACTCCTTTTCGACATATCCAATACACATTCTCCCCTGGCTCTCATCAAAACATTGGTCCCAATCCATCAATACACACCCGCTTATTTACCCTTCATTGCTAGCGTTCGGGAAAGCAGTTACCTCCTACCACATATCCTCACAACCAGGCCCATTGACCCCCCTGAGGGGGAACCCGGACTTCCCACCAGGGGAGCCAAATACTTTTTTGATACGAGAATGGCCACATGATGACATCCTAACACACCACTTCTTCCATAAAGGAAGTTTGAGATCATATGACAACCTCAAATCCATATCACATACAAAGGACTTCCCCTTTTGGACTTACAGACAATTGAGACACTTTTTTACCTCCAAGAGCCAGAATGGACAAGACAACTTACCCCATTTGAGATCCTTCACTCATGAAATACATCACAGAGACATCTAATATCTCTGATATACTGTATTCTTTCCTCCAAGACGTAACCCATCCCACACAGATAGATTCCTCAAGGCGATCATGGGAAAAGGACTTACAACTAACTGTCATTGACGATGAATGGGAAGCCATATACACATATGCACATAAGGGTTCATTAAACGTAGCAATTCTGGAAAATGGGTACAAGATAATCACTAAATGGTACAGAACCCCATACCGCTTGCACAAATTTTCACCCTCAATCCCAAACACCTGTTGGAGATGTAACAGAGAAAAATGTCTATGATCCACATATGGTGGGAGTGCGCTGAGCTTCAACTATTCTGGAAAGCGGTACACTCCATAACAACATAGGTTACCACCTACACTTTAGACTACAATGCTGCTCAATATCTCCTCCATCACACAACCTTGCCTAAACAATCCTATCATAAATCACTGGCCATGCCCATGGTTAATGCAGCTAGACTCTGCATTCCTGTTCATTGGCAATCAACCAACACCCCAACCATCAGAGAATGGCTGACGAGGATTGCAAAGATTGAGGAGATGGAGGAGTTGATCCACACTTCACAAGATCTCATACAGAAATTTGCCTCTACTTGGGCCTGCTGGACACACTTTAAGTCCACAGAAGGTTATAAATCCCACTTACCTTGGTGATACTCCCGTACTCGATCTAGACACAAGTGACTCTGTCATGATTTAACCGAAATCTGGGGGGCGGAAGAGAGCAGCGATCCCCTACTTCCCTCCCTTCCCTTGTTCTTTGGCCCTTCTCTTCCCCTTATACTGTTCCCCACTCTTCCTTACCCCCCAACCTCTCCCCTCTCACCTAACCCCATCTTTCTCTCCCCACCCCCACTCTGTTCTTCTGCTGATATGACAAAATAACCAGCATATTTACTTCATCCCCTCAACAGAGGCATTTAAACCTTACTATACCCTTCATACAAGTTTCATGCTCTTATCAAGGCCGTGGACGGACCTGTTGATAGTGGTCCCCAGGGTCAATAAACAACTCTGACACAACTTGTTTTGATTATAATGTCTCTTCTTAGGGTGAACAACTGTTGGTATTTCATATAATGTTTATCTGCATCAAGAGTTCCATATGTTCGGTTAAATCTGCAGTTCTTTTCTCCATGACTTGTAGTATAAGAACATTTTCTATATTGCCAATGTATAATACTGTCATGGATGCTCCTTTCAAGTATTTATTCAATGTGATTTACATGCTACTATACTATTTCTTAAAAAAAAACATTTTGTGGAAAAAAAAAGAGTGGTACCATTCTATGGGGTAACCATCTAGACCAGGTGATAGAGGTGATTGATAGAGGCAAAGGAAGCAGTTTAATACCACGTTAAGTAAAGATTTTTAGTGGTTGATAAGAGATGTATATAGCATATTTGCACAATTTTGAGCCCACATAAAGATTTGCAGATTGATTTAATATGCTGATATGTTGGACTGTCGAGTTCCAGTATTCTGTTCTTATAAAACTGCAGGTTGTTGAATCCTATGTCAGACCACCCTCCATGCTAAAATGACTGTCTTTACAAACAATGAATAGAGCACTGAGAAAGTTTCACCATTTCTGAAAGGAGAAAGAATACCTGTCAAAGCTTTATGGTGTGTCTATATTTCGGTCTATCCTTTAACCATGTCAGTCAAAATCTTCTAAACCACATAAAAGTGGTAAAACAAATAGCTGATAAAACCGAAGCAGACCACGATTTATGGATTTTCACTGTTTATCAATTGGAAGTGTTTAGCTGATAATACAAAGCTTTCAGAGGTTATTTATTGCTATTTTAGAACCTGATAAATTAACCTTAAAGCCAACTAATGTTGCATCGGGTGTGGATCCACAGTCACTTTATTTTGCTGATCTCTTTAGAGAATGAATAAAAAGAAAATAATATTACATTCACTCAGACCTGGCACTTCTGATATCAGTAAAGTAAAGAAATGATCTTAGAACATTACCACAAATTACCTTGCCAAATCCTACAGCTCCATTTATGGATAGAACAGCAAGCAAATCAAAAAGCAATTGCATGATTAATGGGCTGTACTTTGAAATGCTACAAAAGCTGTCTGTTAGCCTTGTGTGAGCGGAAAATATATTACATTTTGTATTTCTTTTTCAGATTTTGATATGTGTACCTCAGGGTACGAATAAATTAGTGTTCAATTGGAAACTATTTGCATTTGGAACTGGATCTCCTGTAGGGTAATGCTCCTGAATGCTCTAAAATGTTCCACTTATTACAACTATCTGTTTTACATTTACTTTTCTTCAAAGAATTTCATATTTATCTGTTATATCCTCCACTCTTCAGCTTAAAGCCCAACTCCTTCCGAAACTTTTCGTTTTTGATAGTGGTTAGAGTCAAAACTTCTGCCATTTTTTATTTATTTTTTGCTGACTGCATCCTCATTGTGGAGATTTTAACTCATCCTGTCTCTATGACACCAATACAAGAAATAGGGGATCCAGGTATCACTGGAAGAGTGGGCACAGAAGGCAATAAAAACTTTTTTATAAATTCTAACCCTAATAAGTTTTAACTACTTATCATTTGCCTGCACCAGGGTTATCTTATTTAAGTATACAGACCTTAAAACGTCAGTCCAAAAGTGATATTGTAGAAACTTGTAGAATTGGTAAGCTATCATGCGTGGACTTCATGTAGCTAATTTCTTCATGCAAAAAGTAATTTTTGCTTCTGAACGAGCCTACACTTTACCCTGCATTCTTCATAGTAGAACTATAGGCAAAACTTTTTTTTTTTTGCATTTTGGATAGAGCAAAGGAGAGTTATAACCCTTGTCAATTTTTTTAGCCATCACCATGTCTATTTGCGGAGATTTTACTTCACTTTCTGTCTCATAGCCAGACAGGAAGTGAGAGGAAATCCCTTCAAATTAAGGGAATTCCTGGGGGCCCCCAAGGTCACCAGAACTAGTGTCCCCATTGGAAGATTTCTCCTCTATTACTTTTCTGGGGATAACCCAAAATTTGGGATTTTTTTATACTTTCACTTTCAATGATAATGGTAAACAGAACCAATAGAGAGGGTGAATCTCCTTAACGGAGTTTTGCCTTTAGTTATACTTTAAATACTTAACTGCTGCATCTGGTGTCCAGACCTACAAAACTTACAAACACATGTGACATGTGATTTGAATCCCAACACCCTCCTAAAACAAAATATCAGTTTTAGCTGAACTGATCCTTAAACTTAATGGGGTTCTAAAGTCAGAAGGTTTTTTATCTTAATGCATTCTATGCAATAGGATAAAAAGCCTTCTGTGTGCAGCAGCCCCCCTCGGCCCCCCTAATACTTACCGGAGCCCCATCTCTGTCCAGCGATGTCCACGTGTGTCTCGGCCGTCAGGAAATCTCCCTCTCCCTGATTGGCTGAGACACAGCAGCGGTGCCATTGGCTCCCGCTGTTGTCAGTTAATGTTAGTTAGCCAATCAGAAGACAGTGGGGGCTGGGCTAAACAGCAGCTTCGTGTCTGAATGCACACACGGAGATGCAGCTCGGCTTGGGTGCCTACCAAGCAAGCTGCTTGCTGTGGGGGCACTTAACAGGAGGAAGGGGCCAGGAGAGCCGAGGGACCCAAGAAGAGGAGGATCCAGGCTGCTGTGTGCAAATCCACTGCAACAGAGCAGGTAAGTATAACATGTTTGTTATTTTTATAGAAAAAAAACAAGACTTTACAATCACTAACAGTAATTTTTTTTAATTCCTATTAAAGAGGAAGTAAACCCTGATGTGTTTTACTTCCTCTTTTGCTCCCTGCAAAGCCTGCAAATTAAAAGCTTAATGGGCTAGTATGCATCACATACTAGGCCATTATGTGACACTTACCTGCAAACTAATCCATCGCTGTCCCCTGTGCAGGCTGCATCCATCTTCGCCCCTCTTTGTTCCCGGGGCCGTCAGCATGCGAGCGGGAGCCATCAGTAACTGCACATGCTGGGGAAGAAACGGCATGGACGTCTGTTTCTTCACAGCGCATGTGCCGATTGCATCATCATCACTACAATTGAAATATCTCCTAAACAGCACATATTTAGGAGATATTTCCACTACCTATAGGTAAGCCTTATCCTAGGCTTACCTATAGTTAAAAGTCAGGAGGGAGGGTTTACAACCACTTTAAATTCTCTTAATGCATTACTGTAATGCAGTCAGGCTGAATATAAAGTAACTAAAATAAGCGTTTACTTAAAGTGGAGTTCTACCCAAAAATTCCGCTTTTTGGAATACTCCCCCGCTCCGGTGTCACATTTGACACCTTTCAGGGGGAGGGGGGAGCAGATACCTGTATAATCCTGGTCTAGTATATATATATATACATATGTATATGTACATATGTACAGCCTAGTATATATATATTCCATTTGTGGATGGACATTTTATGGTTACACAATCTATCACATTGCTATAATCTTTTTATATGGACTATAAACTGAAGGATCTATGAATAAATGTTTGTGGAACAAAGCATTTGAGTCTCCATTTTTTCTTATGCCACGTGCACACGGTCAGAATTTCGGCCCGCAAAAGACCGATGAGATTTTTTCGTCGGAAAATGTGACCGTGTGTATGCTCCATCGGTCTTTTGCTGGCAGAATTCCAGCCGGCAAAAGATTGAGAGCATGTTCTCAATTATTCCGTCGGGAAAAGTTCCTATCCGAAAATGTGATCGTCTGTGGCAATTCTGACGCGCAAAATCCCTATGCATGCTCAGAAACAATTTGAAGCATGCTCGGAAGCATTGAACGTCATTTTCTTGGCTCGTCATAGTGTTGTATGTCACTGCGTTCTTGACGGTCGTAATTTCAGCGAACTTTTGCGTGACCGTGTGTATGCAAGGCAAGCTTGAGCGGAATCCCATTGGAAAAGCCGTCATATCTTTTTCTGACAAGAAAAACGATTGTGTGCACGCGGCATTATGGGGAAATTCACGTTGATATACAAGTGCTTTGGATTACAAGCATGTTTCTGGAACAAATTATGCTCGCAATCCAAGGTTTTACTGTAATGATTATATATGTTTTTAATTTTGTTGTAATGTACTTGATGGTACCAAGAAAAATCCTGCTGCGGCTGTATTTTCAATAGTTCATTGTCTTAGGATGTAGGTACCAATGCTTTGTTAAAATCTTTTTAACATAGGAGCACTTGTCTTCCATTATTTACAAAATTACCGTAATTATTTCCAGTTGCCTATTGAATTTCAGAAAAGGAATTTCAAAAAAGGGAAAAATGATAATTCAGCAGCAAAATTGATCTGGTCATCCCATCTAGGGGTAGGTATATTCCTAGGTAGGTATATTATTATTTTTGCCAATTCCACTCTAGATTTATGGTATTCTTATAGTGAGCCATGGTGTTTTGCAGCACGAGAAGTGAGACTTTGGGAATTTCTAATCGCATGGTACTATGTAGCAAGGCCGCCTTAATAATTCTTAATTTTTCTTTTGGATGCAGGTCTGGCTTTGTTTGATGCAGATTCTATAGCTACCCTACTATATCTGTGTGCATTTGAGGTTACTCTCTTTCGTGTTATTATTCAACTCAACCTATTTCAGCACATGGAGTGAGACTTATGGTCTCTATACATTTGCTGTTGTAGCATAGTCTGCCAGCACGTTGATCTATGTGGAAACTGCATTCATTTAATAGTTCATTCGGTTCTTTGTTTTGGTTCCTTTGTTGGGTTTTTCTATGTTTCCTATGTGGTTGATCACATATCTATTCGTTATTGACCGCATAGCTAACATGACATTGTCATGGGAGTTTAATATCAACAACAATGGATATTTATCTATACTTTTTTGTGGTTCATCTGGTGTCTAATCCATTTTCATGCTTCTGCTTGTTTGTTTTTTACTGTTTTTTCTTTTCAGAAAGTAAAGACTTATCCGACACCAGTGCTTTGGATGCGATGCTACATGTTTGATACTTTTGACACATTTGTAACCACTCTTTCGGGTAGTTGGACCGACCCCTTTTTCAGATCTATGTATATATTTTTCACTGCATATATTTTTGTCAACTCTCTCGTCTATAAAATACAAGTGGTTAGGAATGATTGGAGGAGTTGGAGGAGTAATGTGCATAAATCTCTAATTTCATGTTTAATGTACATACACGCTGATCTCATGTCTAATATGCTTGTACTTTGATCTCATGAAAATGTGTGTATATTTCATCTAAACTGCTTATGCACATTTGCTGTTTTAGGGTTGCGAGTGTGCTTTGACACTTTTTTAGCACTCCCAACTACTCAAGTTTGTTCCATTGTTGTGGCTTTACCTGCCAATGGAGGGTTTTAGCATCCAATACCTACCTTTTCTTTTCTCTTATTTTCAGTTATTTTTATGAGTTTGTGCTGATTTTTATTGGCATGACAGTTTTGTCTACTTATATTTTTCTTTATGCATTTTGGTTAGGTTAACAATGGATGTTTTCTCTCCTCTTTTAGCACGTGTAGTTTTTTAATGGGATCAGTATTGTTTTAATCACACTGAGAGGGTGGGTTTGCTATGCAGCGTGGTGATTGGTTGTTTTACTGGCATGCATACCCCGCCCCCCCTTTTACTTTTTCACGTTTCTATTTATACCACACTACTACTATCCCTCTCTAGCTACGAATAAGCATCCAAATGATGTGAAACGCGTTAGCAGTCTACCACCCTGTACGTTTCTGCAATTGACTGTATTGTTGGATTTTATTGAAATAAAGATGTCCTTATCCCAGAGTGCGGCTATCCAGGATTTCTTTCTACCTCACTGCAAACCAGCAAAGCCAGCACCTGGAACCAGTTCTTACTAGGGCGGTGTCATTCCAGAGCAAGAGTGTTTGTGAGCTGCATTTCCTTTTTTCCTGTCTACTTACCCGGATTTTTGCTTTGTGTCTTTGACTGCTCAACACAATTGCCTATACATCGTGATACACCTTGGTCGTTTTGGAGGCAACTTTTTTGCACCATGGATATCCCTTTGAACCAGACATCCATAGATATTACGTCCAACCCAGCCATTCCAGAGCCTGACATGGGGTTTAGCCGGACTCTCATGGCTCCATCCGATAACCCATTTAGATCTAGCCAGTTATGCTCATCCCAAAATTTAGTCTCCAGCGATGTATCACTGCGGGGTACCTTCCGCAAACTTGAAAGCCTTATGGCTAAGGAGATTCGCATTTTTTGGGATATTAAGGCTTTGACCGACTACGTATCATTGAAGCAGATCCCTCGGGGTCTAAGAATAAAAAAGTTTCCTACTTTTGAGTTTACAGATGAAGAATCAAAACTTGAATGGACTAATGCACTTTCCACTTGTTCCTTTAAGTTGATGAACATCATCATAGATTTTAAGCAAAAGGAATTGAATCACATACAGAGTGAAATGGCCCTAATCCAAAAAGACTTTATAGCACAACAACAAGCACCTGATTATGCTAATCTTGATGGGCAGTTAAACAAAAGACTGGACAAACTTGAAAGAAATGTAATTTCCTCTAAAAACGATAAAAGGACAAGGGATCAATTGGATTATGACACCAACAAAGTGTACTTATGGAAAAAAAAACCTTTTCAATCCCACTATCCACGGAGGTCCACCCCAAAGAAGAGGGTCAGTTTTTCTGACACAGAGGGGGAGCGCACTTGTGATACCTTAGCAACTACCGGATCCGATTCCTCTTCTGATGGTAATCACACCACTACCAAAACCAATCCGATATCTTTAAACCCGGGCGGACATGGCCGAAACAAGAAAAAAGGGAAGAAAAGAGGAAAACACGGAGGGGGGGAAAAAGGCACAGAAGAGATAGGTACAAATCGATACCAGATGCGTGGTCGGAAATAATGGACACCCTTAATGTAGTCAACCTTTCATCTCGCCTTCTATCCACCTCCGATATTTCCCTGTTGTCTAGGGGTTTGAATTTTTGCCCTACGAACCACTTTGATTTGTTCAACACTATTCTTGACGTGAACAGATTCGTACGGACTTTGACACTACAAAAACACTACTATATGGAGAATGAAGATGATAAAATCATCCCACATCCGAATCAAATTACTTTACAGCAGAGTCTTTAGCCAACTGGTGAGTCAACTCTTTTTCCCATTTTATTTTCCAATGTATGTACATCAGTTGACCTATCAGATGTAGCTATTGAATCAAGCTCACATACACCAGCAGATAACACCAAGTGTCATACAGTATCCTTTAATTTGAAATCTGACTTTTACCCCATTAACTCCAGTGGAAAGGACATGGACACATATCAGAAATTGGTAGAGAAGGATTTGGCACACCTTGCAAATAGCATTGTCCATAACAAATCTGGGAACCTCACTGCTGAGGAGAAAAAATCTCTTAACAACTTACATAAAGATCCCTCGATTGTAATAAGAAATGCAGATAAAGGGGGGGGGGGGCTGTGGTGATCCTAAATGCCTCCGCATATAGAGAAGAAGCTCTACGCCAGCTGTCAGATTCTTCTACCTACAGCAAACTAAAAGGTGATCCCACCTAACCTTTCAAAAAGGAGTTGGTATGTCTTCTTGACAGAGCGGTCTCTATAGGCATCTTTACCCCTAAAGAGAAAGAGGGCATTTCCAGTTATGCCCATTTTCCATCACCTTCCTAAGCTACATAAAGGCCTTTCACCACTTACAGGAAGACCAATTGTAGCCGGCATTGACTCTCTAAGTGAACGTTTGGGCCAATGGGTTGATCAGCAATTACAGCCTCTAGTGACTAACCTTCCTGGATATTTACGTGACACTAAACAACTTTTGTCCAAACTGAAAGGGATGTCCTGGGAGAAGAACTTTCGCTGGATCACTTGTGATGTGTCCAGCCTGTACTCTTCTATCCCACACAGCTTAGGCCTTCGGGCCGTGGCCTTCTTTTTGGAAAGATCTGGTCTTTTTTCTCTAGTTGTGCAGGAATTTATCATCATGTGTTTAGAATATTTACTTACACATAATTTCTTTATGTTCGACGGGGAGTACTATCTCCATCCTTGGCCAACCTTTACATGGGGTGGTGGGAAAGGCTCCGCATTTTTGGGGATGACAGTCCCCGCCGATTAGATACGGTGTTTTACTGCAGGTATATAGATGACCTGTTATTCATTGTGTCTGACCCACTGGTTGAAATTGATAATTGGCTTCTTTACTTAAATGATAATAACTTGAAATTAAAATTCACGGGTAAAATGGACCCAATTTCTATTGAGTTTCTGGATGTTCTCTTCACATCAGATGGTCCTGAGGTCACTTCTAACCTATACAGAAAACCCAGTGCGGGTAAAACACTCCTTAGGGCCTATTCTAATCATCCTGGACATACTATTAGGAATATCCCACTTAGACAGTTCCTAAGGCTGAGGAGAATCTGCAGTAAGGAGAGTGATTTTGATAGGGAAGCTATCTATAAACCTATGTCCTCTAGGTTTATGGACAGAGGATGTTTTCCAGCTACCATCAATAAAGGTCTGTCCATAGCCAAAAAGACACCCCGTCACCAGCTCCTTGAGGATAATATTAAAGACAGGGAGGATCCTAGGTCCCACAAGGGACCATCCTTTATTCCCACCTTCTCCACACCCTATAGTGTGGAATTCCACAAGATACAAAAAATTGTCACTAAGTATCTCCCGGTCCTGTCCAATGATCCCATCTACTCCAAAGTTTTGGCTAAGGGTATCCGCAGTGTCTCTAGAAAAGCACCATCCCTTGGTAACCTTCTGTCACCCAGCCTCTTTTCCAGCAAAAACAAATCTAAAAATTGGTTATCATTTCAGGGCACTTTTAAGTGCGGTGCTTGTAACTGTAACTATTGTCCATTTGTTTGTTTAATAAATTTTTATTAAAGAAAATAAATACAGAAATAAACAGTTATGTCACAAACTGGGTACAAACATTATGAAAAAGCAAAGTCAATTTCAATGCTCGGATATTTGCAATGAGTAACAAGAAGCCAGAGATACATTAACCAGTTCTGTATATTCAAAGAGGAGGATGAAAATTAATGTAGTGATTGAGTAGAAAAGAGGCTTCTTTCAATGTAAACATAGAAATCAAAGTGTAAGAACAAGATGAAAAACCTTGCTTCAGTTAAATAAGAGAGGTATAATAAAGCGAACAGAAAGCATGAGATGCATAGGACTAGATAATAGGAAAGAAAATGAAAGGAGAGAAAGGGGATAGAAAATAGGATAGAGGGTAAGATGGGAAGGGAGAGGGTACGGGGATTGCTGGCATACATGTGCAAAATATTGAGTTATCGAAATTTTGGTGACGATGTTTAAGTAATAAATTTATGAGATTTGCACTATAATATCCTTATATGAGGGGGTGGACTGAAATTTTACCCAAGGAGCCCAAGTGGCTGAGTGTTTTTCTGAAGTCCCTTTGATGTTATGGGTAATACTCTCCATGAGTTGAACTTCATCAACCTTCTGCAGCCAGGTCCTAATGGGCGGAATTGCCGCCTGGCCCCAAAAGGTGGGTATTAAAGCTTTGGCTGTGTTCAGGAGGTGAGGAATGAGTGAACGTTTATATGAGCCTATGGAGGTGTTAGAGGCATGGAAAAGGACGGTCCATGGGTAGATTGACCTCCGAAATCTGTGAGATCAGGTTGCAGATGGCCATCCAATAAGGGCGAATGAGTGGGCAAAACCACCAGACATGTGCATGAGTGGCTTCGTTCCCACAGTTCCTCCAGCACAATGGGGAACCGGCAGGGAACATTTGGTGAAGTCTAACGGGGGTGTAATGCCACCTAGTGAGTAGTTTATAGTTGACCTCTGCCATTTTAGAAGCAAGGGAGGAGGTATGTGCCAGTTGTAAGACCTTATCCTTTAGATTGTCTGAAATGGGAGAACCCAGATCAGCTTCCCACTTTGCCAGGAAGGGTGGAAACCCAGGGTTTTGAAGGGCAATAATAGCTCTATAAATAAATAGAGAAATACTATGCATGGGAGGGTCTTTTGGGTAGAATATTTCTTCTATTCGATTTAGATCTTGCAAACTTCTAAGCGGATGAGGGAGAGAGCTCAAGAAACATTGTAATTGATGGTATCTCCATTTGTCGAGGAACGAGACAGGTTTGGGATCAATGATCAAATGTAATGGTTTAAGTGTATTTCCACGAAGGGCGTGATGTAGTAAGAGAGGTTCTCTCGGTCTCCAAGATTGGAAACCAGGATCTAATAAGCCTGGTAGAAAATATTTGTGATTAAGGAGAGGTGTTAAAGGAGAGTTATACCTCCATGAGAGTTTTTTATGTAGGGCGTCCCATATGTCTAGTGAGGATATAGTGAGTGCTGAGGCGGATCGGTCAAGATTCCTGCAGGAGCGGGGTATCCAAGGAACCACTGAGAGATCAGCGCCACTCAAAAGGTATTCAAGTTGAACCCACAGTTTTGAATCAAGAGCATATTTCCAATCGGCTATCCTAGAAAGTACAACCGCTTGATAATACGCCTTAAAATTTAGGTAGTGCCAGTCCCCCAGACATCTTGGAGCGAAATAGTATCTCTCTAGATATCCTGGGGTGACTGTTCCTCCAAATAAAACGGGAGATCATGGTTTTCAAAATAGTAAAGAACCCCACCGGAATCCCTAGTGGGAGCATTTGGAAAAGAAAGAGTATGCGGGGTAATATATTCATTTTAATAATATTTATTTTACCTAACCAGGTGTGAGATAAGCTGGACTATTTTCGTAAATCTTCCCTAATCCTGTTAAGCAAAGGAATGTACAGTACCTGACCGCGAGATTGTGTTTCCAGCGCGATAGCATCGCGCTGGTTCTCGGCGACAGGGTACTGTGAATGTCGCGCTGGCTCGCTCATCGGGAAAGGAAAACTTTGTCTTCCTCCCGCGATGAGTGACAGGCAGCGCTGACAGCTGTCTGGTATGAATCCTGAGGCGGGAACACCGCGCCAAATTTTCAATGAAAAAACCGGCGTGGGTTCCCCCCTCGGAGGCATACCAGGCCCTTGGGTCTGGCATGGATTGTAAGGGGAACCCCCTATGCCGAAAAAATCGGCGTGGGGGTCCCCCCCAAATCCATACCAGACCCTTATCCGAGCACGCAGCCCGGCCGGCCAGGAAAGGGGGTGGGGACGAGCGAGCGCCCCCCCCCTCCTGAGCCGTACCAGGCCGCATGCCCTCAACATGGGGGGGTGGGTGCCTTGGGGGAGGGGGGCGCCCTGCGGCCCCCCCACCCCAAAGCACCTTGTCCCCATGTTGATGAGGACAAGGGCCTCTTCCCGACAACCCTGGCCGTTGGTTGTCGGGGTCTGCGGGCGGGGGGCTTATCGGAATCCGGGAGCCCCCCTTAATAAGGGGGCCCCCAGATGCCGGCCCCCCACCCTGTGTGAATGAGTTTGGGGTACATGGTACCCCTACCCATTCACCTAGGGGAAAGTGTCAATAGAAAAAAAAACACACTACACAGGTTTTAAGAGTCATTTATTAGTCAGCTCCGGGGGTCTTCTTCCGACTTCGGGGGTCTCCTTCCGACTTCTCCCGCTGTCCGGCCTCTTCTCCCGGGCCCCGCCGCTATCTTCTTCCAGCTCTATTGCCAGCGAGGGGCCCGGTGTGCTGCCGCTGTCTCGCCGCCGCCGTCCGACCTCTTCTCCCGGTGTTCGGCCTCTTCTCCCGGGCCCCGCCGCTATCTTCTTCCAGCTCTATTGCCAGCGAGGGGCCCGGTGTGCTGCCGCTGTCTCGCCGCCGCCGTCCGGCCTCTTCTCCCGGTGTTCGGCCTCTTCTCCCGGGCCCCGCCGCTATCTTCTTCCAGCTCTATTGCTAGCGAGGGGCCCGGTCTGCTGCCGCTGTCTTGTCGCCGCTGTCTCGCCGCCGCTGTCTCGCCGCCGCTGTCTCGCCGCCGCTGTCTCTTCTTTTCTTCTTCCCCGATGTTGACACGACGCTCTCTCCGGCTCGAATGCTGTGTGCGAGCTGCGGAGCCATTTATATAGGCGGTAACCCCACCCCCTTACGACGTCATGGTCCCAGCATGCGCAGGGACTCTGGCGTCATAAGGGGGCGTGGCCCCAGAGTCCCTGCGCATGCTGGGACCATGACGTCGTCCATGAACATCCATTAGTTGGAGGTCCAAGAGTCTCCTTTTGACAAATTTCAGGCGTTTAAAGGAAATATTAGATCTTCCTTGGGACGTGTCTATTATTGGGTCTAGGGACATGTTGATATCACCTGCTAAGATAGTAAGACCTTTGGCAAAATGTGATAATTTGGTTAGGATTTTTGAAAAAAAGGTAGGTTGATTTTGGTTTGGGCAATAAACGTTTGCTAGAGTACATTGGGTATTACCGATGAAACCCTGGAGAAAAAGAAAGCGGCCCGAATCATCAGCTATCATGTCAGACAAACGAAAGGACACGCTTCTGCTAAACCCAATGGCCACTCCCTTAGCTTTGTTAGTGTCAGATAAACTATAGTACCATTGCGGAAAATGAGGTGAGGTCAGTTTAACCGGTGTTGTATGGGTTAGATGTGTTTCCTGAAGAAAAGCAATAGAACATACGGCTTGTTTTAGTTCACGGAATGTTTGGTGCCGTTTAGCTGCGACATTAAGACCTCTAACATTGTATGATAGAAGCTTCAATGTAGTCATTGTTACATCTAGGTGAGAGCCTTCAGCCTATGCTTCCATGCATGCCAGCAGGGGAAAGGGAGGGGAGGAGGGAAGAGGAAAAAGGGGGAGTGAAGTAAAGAATAGAAAAAAAGAGAAGAAGGGAAAAGTGAACTTATAGAAAAATCATACACATGAATTAAAAAACTTGTGGGAAACGTATGAATTACACGCAGAAATCTGCAGTGGTCCCATTGGGGAAAGGGAGAACCAGCGGGCATCCAAAACCTTAAACAGGGATCGGATAAAATAACTTTTAAGGTCGCACGCACTCGCCAACCCCAGAAGGAGGGGGGGACTGGGTTATGTTGTAGGGGAGGAGCAATATAAGAAACGTGCCCCGACAACACGCGGCCTATAACAGATAATCAACTTGTAAAAAAAAATTTAGTTCCAGTTAAATAAAAAATAAGGGGTTATGTATGCAGGAACAAAAATCAACTTAAACATTGAAATTCCTACTGGGTAGCATAAGTTGTAGATCATTACTGATGCGGCAACAAAACAACAATAAGAACATAAAAGGAGATCAGTGGTCTAACTAGTCATAGGTCAGAGTTTACCAAAAATAGTCAGGTAAGTGTACAAAAAGTTTACATTTGAAATCTGACTTGGCATCAATTTACTGTAGGAGAATAAGCATCTGTACTGATGGAATGTGGTTGAATGAAAAAAGACAAAGGACAAATTTGCGTAATTCAACCATTCTTTTGTGCAGATCCTGGGAGAGAGGAGCGACTTGCCTTTGAAGGGGTTTTTCTCCAAATTGAATCTGCAAGATTCGAGAATTTAGGAATGGAGTCCTGCCAGCCTGGAAGTTCCAAGGGCGGAAGATTAAGAGCCTGCAGAAAGGTTGTTAGTTCCTCCGGGAACCTTAGTGTGTGGGATCGGCCATTTTTTGTGGCAATCAGGCAGGCTGGGAAGCCCCATCTATATGTGATCCCATCTGTACGCAAGAGGTCAAGGAGCGGCTTTAGAGCTCTACGACGGTCTAAGGTATCTTTGGAGATGTCTGGGAATACGGTGATGGTTGCCCCGTCGAAATCTATGTTAGGCAGGCCCTGCATCTTCATCATAATTGCATTTTTATCTTCGAAGTAATGCAAGCGACAGATAACGTCTCTGGGTTGGTCAGAGTTAGCATTGCGGGGTCTCAGAGCTCGATGTACCCGGTCAAAGCGGAGTGGTGCGGTGACAGGATTGCCCATAATGGTGTTGAAAATGCCCCGTATTGATGGTTCTAGGTCACTGTCTCCAGTGGCCTCAGGTAGGCCTCTGACCCGTATGTTATTTCTACGGTTGCGGTTCTCGAGGTCTTCGAGCTTGTATAGGGAGGCCCGATGAGCAAATGCTAGCTGGGTAACAGTGTCCTGCAGTTCTTTAATGGCTAGAGCTTGTGTGTCTTGCCGTTGCTCCGTCTCCTCTACTCTGACCAAGATGTGGGACATGTCGGTCCTGACTGCAGTTATCTCTTTTTTAATAGACTTTTCCAAGTTATGAAACATACCTGCAAGTTCTTTTTTAAGGTCGCTCATCAGCGTAGTCATTTCGGAGCCAGCAGGAGAACTTGGGTCTTCCATGAGATCCGAGCAGTAGGAAGAGGCCGGTGAGCTTCCCCTCACAGAGGCAACGTGAGATAAGGGAGAGGCGCTTAGTCTCGAGGTTCGGTCCTGATTGCCACGTGCGTTAGCCAAATATTGTTGAATAGAGCCTGTAGATATTGAATTAGACAGTGACCTCTTGCCAGATCTTTTACCTGCTGCAGAACGAGATTTAGTTGATTTGGAAGGCATAACTGGAACTGTTAGGCCGGTGGCTGTGTGGGGCACTTCTCACTTACATTTGCTCAGTGTCAGTCATATTTCAACAAGATATGGTTGCTTATGGAGATTTTCGTGAAAAAAAAAAAAAAAAGTTGCAGGTATTGAAAGTTCCACCTCAGCCACAGAGCAAGGGGAGATCTGATTGAAGCAGAGTCTGGATGAATAGGTGCGTTGGCTACAGTGAGCAAGTGAAGGCACAAATGTGGGTAGGGAGTAGTTGGTGTACAAAGATGGCCGCCGGCCTCCGGAGGTAGGCCGGAGCCGCGGACTTTCCTGGTGGTCTAGGCCGGCCGGGTGAGCACCGGTGGCGCGGAGGCCTCGGGCAGCTTCGTATGGGCCCAGGTACAAGATTTTGGTTATTTAGAGCAGCCTCAACACTGATGGGGACTGGCCGAGAGGTAGATGGTAGAGTATCAGGGTACTCACCGCTGTTCAGAGGGTAGGATAGGCCAGGGCGGTAGGCCGCGGGATGGCGTCAGACCTCCGGGGATCGGCGCGCCAAAGGATGGAACTCCGGGTAGTGGTTATTGGGACGGGGGGATCCCAGGTGCGGATGGCCTCGCAGCCAGGGTGCCGTGCAGGAGCTTTTCGGAGGTCTCCGGTCCGGAGCAGCGGAGGCCCCGAGTATCAGGTCCCAAGATGGCGGCAGGCATCCGAGGCTCGGACTGAACTGTAGGCCCTGAACCGCTTCCAAGTGCAAAATAGATTAAATAGTCCCCAGGGGTCGTAGCCAAGAGTGTCTAGATACCCCTGAGATGTGAAGATAGCTACGGTGGGCTGAGGAGGGGTGTAGATGGCTTTGGATGTAAGCAGCCTGGACGGAGCAAGAGTAGCACACGTCCTCCCTGTTGAACGTCCGGACACGCCCCTATTGTCCATTTGTTAAGGGTGGAGACGTGGTGACATCAATGTCCACAGGAAAGTCCCATAAAATTAACTCTTTTGTTAATTGTAACACACGTTATGTAATATACGTTATTACATGCACTACATGTTCCATCCAATATGTAGGGAGAACTACACGCAGGCTGAAAGACCGGTTGTACGACCATCTCTACGACATTGACAAGGACCATGCCACAAACGTTGCACGTCATTGGAACGAAGTCCTTTAGAAGGACACGTCTTGCCTTGTTATACAAGGCATTGACAAAATTCGGACACCACCGAGGGGGGGTGACAAATTTAGAATCTTATGCAGACGTGAAGTCCAATGAATTTTCTCTCTCAACACTAGATGACCCCTCGGGCTCAATTTCGAGTGGGATGTGTCACATTTTTATGAATAACCGTACATGCGTCCTGCGTCTTCGCATACATATAAATACTTTACCTGTAGTTTTTGTTATCCATACCCTCAGTAGTCCACCATCTGGGATTTTACCAACATTAATCAGTTCCCCTAAATTTGTTATCATTAGAAAGTTGCATCAGCCTGCTTATGCATTGTCTACAATTTACTATGTTCCATTGATATTTACATTATACATTTTTTACTGTTAATAGATTAGATATCCGGTTTTCAAAAACTCATATATTCTGCACTCCTGGTAGATTGGAAACACAATTCCCCAGGCCTAAGTTTTTTAGGCTTCAGCTTTATGCCATAACAAGTAGTAGCATTTTTTCAGCAGTTTGAGTGAGACTCCTCAAGAGAGACCCTTTTGAGTCTCCGAATGCACGGCATAATACAGTAAGGCTCAGTATAGACTATTTTGTCTTTTCCGCCTTTCGGCTTTATTTATTTTTTGTCAGTCTCACTCTAGATTTGTGGTGTCTCTATAGCGGGCCGTGGTGTCCTGCAGCACGAGAAGTGAGACTTCGGGAATTTCTAATTGCATGGTATTATGCAGCAAGGCCGCCATAACAATATATAATATATAAAAAAACTAGTCTATCTAGTCAGATATACTAAACTATAGTCCCATTGACATAAATTTTTTTGATAGTTAACTGTGATGTGCTGCAGCACTTCAAGTGAGACCGTTTCGAGTTTCGAATACATGGCATAATGCAGTTACAGTAGGTGACCGCGATATTGTGTCAATCTCGCCGCATTTCTCGGCGAGATTTGACACCTGCGAGCTCCATCGCAGGAGCCAGCGCCGAGATGGCTCACTCATCGGGAAAGGGAAACTTTGTTTTCCTTCTGCGATGAGTGACAGGCAGTGCTGACAGCTGTCTGGTATGAATCCTGAGGGGGGAACGCCGTGCCAAATTTTAAATGAAAAAACCAGCGTGGGTTCCACCCCAGGAGCATACCAGGCCCTTAGGTCTGGTATGGATTGTAAGGGGAACCCCCTACGCCGAAAAATCGGCGTGGGGGTCCCCCCAAAATCCATACCAGACCCTTATCCGAGCACGCAGCCCGGCCGGCCAGGAAAGGGGTGGGGACGAGCGAGCGCCCCCCCTCCCTCCTGAGCCGTACCAGGCCGCATGCCCTCAACATGGGGAGCGGGTGCCTTGGGGGAGGGGGGCACCCTGCGGGGCCCCCCCACCCCAAAGCACCATGTCCCCATGTTGATGAGGACAAAGGCCTCTTCCCAACAACCCTGGCCATTGGTTGTCGGGGTATGCGGGCGGAAGGCTTATCGGAATCCGGGAGCCCCCTATCTTCTTCCAGCTCTATTGCCAGCGAGGGGCCCGGTCTGCTGCCGCTGTCTTTTCGTCGCTCTCTCGTTGCCGCTGTCTCGCGGCGGCGGCGAGACAGCGGCGACAAGACAGCGGCAGCAGACCGTGCCCCTTGCTGGCAATAGAGCTGGAAGAAGATAGTGGCAGAACACCGGGAGAAGAGGCGGAACACCGGGAGAAGTCGGAAGGAGACCCCCCGAAGTCGGAAGAAGACCCCGGAGCTGCCTAATAACTTACTCTTAAAACCTGTGTACTGTGTTTTTTTTGTTTTTATTGACACTTTTCCCTAGGTGAATGGGTAGGGGTACCATGTACCCCATACTCATTCACACAGGGTGGGGGGCCGGGATCTGGGGGCCCCCTTATTAAAGGGGGCTCCCGGATTCCGATAAGCCCCCCGCCCGCAGACCCCGACAACCAACGGCCAGGGTTGTTGGGAAGAGGCCCTTGTCCTCAACAACATGGGGACAAGGTGCTTTGGGGTGGGGGGGCCCCGCAGGGCGCCCCCTCCCCCAAGGCACCCACCCCCCATGTTGAGGGCATGCGGCCTGGTACGGCTTGGGGGGGGCGCTCGCTCGTCCCCACCCCCTTTTCTGGCCGGCCGGGCTGCGTGCTCGGATAAGGGTCTGGTATGGATCTTGGGGGGACGCCCACACCGATTTTTCGGCGTAGGGGGTTCCCCTTACAATCCATACCAGACCTAAGGGCCTGGTATGCTCCTGGGGGGGAACCCATGCCGGTTTTTTCATTTAAAATTTGGCGCGGCGTTCTCCCTCAGGATTCATACCAGACAGCTGTCAGCAATGCCTGTCACTCATCGCGGAAGGAAAACAAAGTTTTCCTTTCCCGATGAGTGAGCCAGCGCGACATGCACAGTACCCTGTCGCCGAGAACCAGCGCGATGGTATCGCGCTGGAAACACAATCTCGCGGTCAGGTACTATAGGTTTGTTATAGACCATTTTGTTTTTCTCGCCTCTCGGCTTTATCATTATTTATGTCAATCCCACTCTAGATTTATGGTGTTGCTATAGCGGGCCATGGTGTTCTGCAGCACGAGAAGTGAGACTTTGGGAATTTCTAATCGCACGGCACTATGTAGCAAGGTTTCTAAATACTCATACATTTTGCATTCTTGGTAAATGGGAAACACGATTCCCTAGGCCTAAGTTTTTTAGGCTTCAGCCTTATGTCATAGCAAGTAGCACTATATATATTTTTTCAGCAGTTTGAGTGAGACTTTTTAAGTGAGACTCTTTTTGAGTCTCCGAATGCATGGCATAATACAGCAAGGCTTGCTATGGACTTTTTTGTCCTTTCTGCCTTTTGGTTTTATTTTTGTCAGTCCCACTCTAGATTTGTAGTGTTTTAATAGCAAGCCGTGGCGTCCTGCAGCAAGAGAAGCGAGACTTCGGGAATCTCTAATTGCATGGTATTATGTAGCAAGGCCACCTTAATAATATATAATATAAAAAACTAGTTTTATCTAGTCAGATATACTAAGCTATAGTCCCATTGACATCATTTCTTGACAGTCAACTGTGATATGCTGCAGTACTTCAAGTGAGACTCTCTCGAGTCTCCGAATACATGGCTTAATGCTGTTAGGTTTGTTATAGACCATTTTGTTCTTTTTGCTTTTTGGCTTTATTATTTTCGCCAATTCCACTCTAGATTTATGGTATTCTTATAGTCAGCCATGGTGTTTTGCAGCGCGAGAAGTGAGACTTTGGGAATTTCTAATCGCATTGTACTATGTAGCAAGGCCGCCTTAATAATTCTTAATTTTTCTTTTGGATGCAGGTCTGGGCTTTGTTTGATGCAGATTCTATAGCTACCCTACTATATCTGTGTGCGTTTGAGGTTACTCTCTTTCGTGTTATTATTCAACTCAACCTATTTCAGCACATGGAATGAGACTTATGGTCTCTATACATTTGCTGTTGTAGCATAGTCTGCCAGCACGTTGATCTATGTGGAAACTGCATTCATTTAATAGTTCATTCGGTTCTTTGTTTTGGTTCCTTTGTTGGGTTTTTCTATGTTTCCTATGTGGTTGATCACATGTCTTTTCATTATTGCCTGCATAGCTAACATGACATTGTCTTCGGAGTTTAATATCAACAACAATGGATATTTATCTATACTTTTTTGTGGTTCATCTGGTGTCTAATCCATTTTCATGCTTTTGTTTGTTTGTTTTTTACTGTTTTTTCTTTTCAGAAAGTAAAGACTTATCCGACACTAGTGTTTTGGATGCGATGCTACATGTTTGATACTTATGACACATTTGTAACCACTCTTTCGGGCAGTTGGACCGACCCCTTTTTCAGATCTATGTATATATTTTTCACTGCATATATTTTTGTCAACTCTCTCGTCTATAAAATACAAGTGGTTAGGAATGATTGGAGGAGTTGGAGGAGTAATGTGCATAAATCTCTAATTTCATCTTTAATGTACATACACGCTGATCTCATGTCTAATATGCTTGTACTTTGATCTCATGAAAATGTGTGTATATTTCATCTAAACTGCTTATGCACATTTGCTGTTTTAGGGTTGCGAGTGTGCTTTGACACTTTTTTAGCACTCCCAACTACTCAAGTTTGTTCCATTGTTGCGGCTTTACCTGCTATGGAGGGTTTTAGCATCCAATACCTACCTTTTCTTTTCTCTTATTTTCAGTTATTTTTATGAGTTCGTGCTGATTTTTATTGGCATGACAGTTTTGTCTACTTATATTTTTCTTTATGCATTTTGGTTAGGTTAACAATGGATGTTTTCTCTCCTCTTTTAGCAGGTGTAGTTTTCTTAATGGGATCAGTATTGTTTTAATCACATTGAGAGGGTGGGTTTGCTATGCAGCGCGGTGATTGGTTGTTTTACTGGCATGCATACCCCGCCCCCCCCCCCTCTTTTACTTTTTCACTTTTCTTTTTTTTTTTTTTTTTTTCCATAATAGTTTTTATTGAAAAAGGGTATACAAAATAATATCTTGTACAGTAGCAAGGGTATCACATAGAAAATTTTGTCACAATACTCGCAAACAAGATATTTTACATAAATACAGACATGTAAATATCAATTCAGGGTTTATACTAGTTATCGACAGATTCAAGTGACTCTCTACATAACCTTTGATGGGGTATGCGTAAAAATTTTTTTTATGGCCCCTTCAGTGAGTTAACGATCTTAAGTAAAAAAATAAGAAAAAAGGGGGGGACAAAAAGGGATTGTGTACAGGATATGGAGGGAGAGTAAAGAAGAAGAGAAGGAAGAATGGCGGGTTGGGGAGAGGGGCAATAGAGGAGTTTGGAGAGGAGAGTGGCGACAGAGTTCTCGGTCCCTCCGACCCCCTCCACCCGGTATAGCCACCCCGACCCGAACCGGACTGTTTTTAATTCTAGATAGTCTAATCAAGAGGGTATTCAGTGGCTATAAGAGCTATAGCGTTGTGAAAATTTAAAATGTGTCCAACAGGCCCATGTGGTCGTAAATTTCTGGATTCTCTCTTGTGAGATGTGTAACAGTTCCTCCATTTCTTCTATCTTGGAAATCCTCCGAAACCATTCCCCAATCGTGGGAGTAGAGGTGGATCTCCAATGCGTTGGGATACAGAGTCTGGCTGCATTCACCAAGTGCATAGCTAAAGATTTAAAGTACTCGTTTCTAGTCAGGTGAGTATGATGTAGAAGGTATTGGGCTGGGGAGTATGTCAGAGTGTAAGTTGTGATATGTGTGATGAGGTCGTGGACCTCTTTCCAGAATGGCTGTATGGATTCGCAGTCCCACCAAATGTGTAGCATTGTACCTTTTGCTTTCCCGCATCTCCAGCAGGTGTCTGGGATGGTTGGCGAGAATTTGTGTAAAAGTGAGGGAGTCCTATACCAACGTGTTTGAATTTTATAGCCATTCTCCTGAATGGCTACATTAAGAGAGCCCTTGTGTATACATTCGTTGATATGTGACCATTCCTCCTCCGAGAAGGTCATCTGGAGATCTGTTTCCCATGTTGTTTGCGCGGAATCTGGAGTGCAAGAGGTATCTTCTACTAGTATGTTGTACATGTACGAGATTAGGTGCCTTTGTGGGGAGGTTCTGGTGCACAGTTCCTCAAATGAGGTTAGCTGTCTAGTCCAAGTCAGTGTCGTTCCTTGAGATGATAGAAAGTGTCTAATCTGTCGGTATGTCCAGAAGGGGAAGGATTTGAGGGGGGATGAGTCAACTAAGTTCTCATACGTTCTTGGGGTCTTGTCTGCATAGAACTGGTAGGCTAACATTCTGTCATGTGGCCATGTCTGGTTTAGAAATGATGGAGAGAGCCCTGGGGTGAACTCTGGGTTGCCTCTCAGAGGGGTTAATGGGCCAGGAACAGAGGAAATTGGTCTAATCTTACTTGTTCGTCTAAAGGATCTTAGTGAAGCTGAGATGAGGGGATGTGTCAAAGTCTCCTGTGGCACCTGTTTTGGGGTGATCCAGGGAAGAGACTCCAGTGGGAGTTGGGAGATTGATTTTTCCAGGGTAACCCAACGCTTACCTGGCTCATGGACATTCCAGTCCACGATTCGGGCAAGGTGGCTCGCAAGTGCGTATTTGTGGAGGTCTGGAAGTCCAATGCCCCCATCAAGTCTAGGTCGCGTAAGCCTAGTATATTTGATGCGTGGGGGGGAGCCTTTCCATAGAAATAGTGTGCACATCTTCCTATATGTTGCAAAGAAGGATGCTGGGAGGTGGATGGGTAGGCATTGAATAATATAAAGAAATCTTGGTAAAGTTATCATTTTTAGAAGAGCGGAGCGACCAAACCAGGAGACATTGAGGTTCCCCCATGCTTTTAAATCAATTTGTGCTTTCTTTAAAACCTTAAGGAAATTGGCCTTGTATATGTCCTCCAGTTTAGTGGTGAGTTGGATGCCTAGATAGGTTATTTCCTGTTGGTTCCACTGGAATGGAAAGGAAGATTGGCAGTGTTTAAGCTCCTGTATTGTAAGGGTGATATTTAAGGCTTGGGATTTCGCATAATTAATCTTTAGATGTGATAGGGTTCCAAAGTGCTCTATGTCTTTAAGTAAGTTAGGTATGGAGATGGTCGGAGAAGTCAGGGAGAGTAAAACATCATCTGCAAAGGCAGATACCTTGTACTCCTTTCCTCGAATTGTCAAGCCTGTAATATCGGAATTGTCTCTTATTCTATTAAGAAGGGGTTCCAGGGAGAGTACAAAAATTAGTGGTGAAAGGGGGCAGCCTTGTCGTGTACCGTTTCTTATGGGGAAGGCGTTCGACAGGTGGCCATTTACTCTCACAGCTGCACTCGGATTCGAGTATAGTGCCGAGATATAGGACAGCATGCGTGGGTGAAGACCGATCCTCTTCAGGACCTCCCCCATGTAGTCCCAGGCCACTCTGTCGAACGCCTTCTCAGCATCTAAAGACAGAAAGAACCCTCGGGTTTTTGTAGTCGTGAGCCAGTGGTGGATATTCAATGCTCTGATGGTGTTGTCCCTGGCCTCTCTTCCGGGGACAAAACCCACCTGGTCTAATGAGATAAGGTTTGGCAGGAAAGTGGACATTCTGTTGGCCAAGATTTTAGCATAAATCTTGATGTCCACGTTGAGCAGTGATATAGGTCTGTAATTTTGTACTCGAGTCCTATCCTTTCCCTCCTTAGGGATTACTGTTATGTGTGCCTCCAACATGCGTCCTATGCTCATCGTGGGGTCCGCTAGGGAATTAAAGGCAGTTAACATTTTTGGGGCTAGGGACTGGGCGAAGCATTTATAATATTGTAGGGTGAACCCATCTGGGCCTGGGCTTTTACCTGGTTTCATCTGTCGCATAACGGTCTGCAATTCATCAGTCGAGAGGGGTTGCTCTAATTCTTCTGCTTGATTTTGTGAGATTGGTTGTGGGCCATACTGGGTCAAGAAGGTCTTTATTGCTTCCGCTCTATTTAATGCTTGTTCCGGGTTTGAAATGGGGGTCCTAAGGTTATATAGATTTTTGTAATATTTTTCGAATTCATGGGCTATATCTTCATTTTTAGATAGTGAAGTGTCCTGTTGGGTCTGTATGTGGTAAATTGTGTTAGACGGTCTAGAGGTGCGTACTGCTCTGGCCAGTAACCTGCCACACTTGTTGCCTTGCTCGTAGAAGATTCGTTGGTGGAGAACATACTGGCGCCTGGTGCGTTTACCTAGTTCTTCTAATAAGGTTGAGCGTGAGTGCATCAGTTCCTGTAGTGTCTGCTGTGAGTGAGATTGTTTATGTGTAGACTCCAGACGTTTGATATCAGCAATCAGGTTGTCTATGGTAGCCTGCTGTAACCTTTTAATTTTCGCAGCCTGGGCCATCAGCTCCCCCCTGATCACACATTTGTGGGCTTCCCACAAGGTGGTCGGGGATATTTCTGGGGTGGAGTTCTCCCTGAAATATGTATCAATACTTGCTGTCAGGCGTGAGGTGAATTCTGTGTCTTTTAGTAGGGAGGAGTTGAGTCTCCATGTTTTCGTTTTAGGTGTCAAGTCTGGGAAGGTCAGGGTAACTGAGATAGGGTGGTGGTCAGATAGGAACATAGGATCGATCGTGGCCTGTGTGAGGTAGGTTAAGTCAGGTTGGGATAGGAAAAGATAGTCCAGTCTTGAGTATTTTTGAAAAGGGATGGAGTAGAAAGTGTAGTCCTTTACTGAGGGGAACATTGTGCGCCATATGTCGTGTAGTGCTAGACCTTGAAGTTCTAATTTAATTTGTCTCAGGGCTCGATAAGATAGCATTGATGATCCTGAGGAGGTATCAAGGTTTGGGTTGAGGGGTACATTGAAGTCCCCTCCTAGTAGCACAATACCCTCTTTGAAGGAGGTCAAAAGGTCACCTATTTTCCTAAAGAACGATACCTGGTGTTCATTTGGAGCGTATATGTTTGCCAATGTTATCGGCTTAGAAGCGTAGGTGCCTTTAATGAAAACAAATCTACCCTCAGGGTCCGAAAGCGAGTCTGAGAGCTGAAATGGGGCCTGCTTAGAGACAAGTATGGAGACTCCTTTTGTCTTGGCTATGGGATTGGTGGAATGGAAGGCAGTTTGGTAGACATGATTGGAAATTTTTGGAATGGAATTAGAGCGAAAATGAGTCTCCTGTAGGAAGATGAATTGGGCCTTTTGCTTGGAGAGGGAGGACAGTACCTGTGAGCGCTTTTCCGGCACATTCAGGCCTTTTGCGTTGAGAGAAACGCATTTCAACACTAGGGGAGCGTAGTGAGGCATTGTGAGAGATCAGGACCCTTGTGTTTATTTATTTCCTCTACGGAGTGTCCGTTCAAGTCGGGGTGGCCCAGCCAATAGCTGCGAAATGTGTTGGGGCGCCGCGAATGGGGGGGGAGGGAGGGAGGGGGAAGGGTTCCGCCAAGGATAAGTAAAGTTAGAGGGGATAGAGGGTCAGAGGGGGTAGACAAAATATAAGGTGGAGAGAAATACCAGAGGTGGAAAAGGAAGTGCCAATCCACCTATAAGAATAGAGATCTGGTTGGTCAGCAGACTAACTCTTAGTACTGCTGCTGGGGGTTGGTGAGCGTGTCCGGGATCCTACTCCTTGGCCATAAAGAGGAGTGTGCAAAAATGGTAGTGTAAGAGAGAATAGTGCAAATAAGAAAATATAGATGGGGCGATTGCATCTTATCGACATTAAACTTAACATAAGTATCTTGAGAGCCTGCCAGTGGGGAACATGTATAGGTCTTATAACTGGAAACCGAGAACTGAGAGAGATTCAGAACATAAGCTATACAAAAAGAAAACATAGATATCATGACCCATAGATCCATATACTCGCCTCCACGTCTAAGTTTTATAGGGGTTTCACATCGTTATGCATGTGCATTCTAATTGCTCCTCCCTTCTTTTAAAAGCATATAGGGACATGTAACCATAAGTCTTCGTTGCTGGATTGAGCGATGGGGATAAGGGCATGGGATATGGGGTTACTTCAATACCTGGAGCCCTTTCTTTTATTCTGGGGGGATACCATCTTAGTCATGTTATACAAGTTTCTGTGTTGATGGTGCTTATTAAATCTTATGACATTATGGTATCATAGCTCTATGAGCCCCCGAGGCATAAACTGCGTCTCCCTGGGAATGCACATTAGGATAGTACGTGACATCCTGGGATATTGATCATTTATTATGGCTCAAAGCCATTATCTGCTTCGTTGAGTGGCAGGTAATAATTGTGTTTATAGGGGGAAACCAGGGGAGCCGCATGTGTCTGCCTCGGTGACTCCCAAAAGTCATACATATTTATACGGTAATGTTATATTGAGATCGTTAGCGTATATATCCATATGAAAAGAGATTGGGGAGCGGAGTATGGGAGGGGGAGAAGAGGGGGGGGTAAGAGGGTAGGAGAAGGAGGGGGGAGGAAAGGGAGGTGATGGGGAGAGGGAAAAAAAAGAAAAAAAAGGGGGGGATACAGACATTTCGAGTCCCAGATATCTAAGAGCAATGTAGGTATTCAGTATATACAAACGTTGTCATCCAGAGCGTTGGTATGTGTGCGATCCTCAAAGATCTGGTGTACAGGAAAAGTCTCAGGAAAACAAGGTGCTAGCTGCTGAGAATTCTGGTAAGCCGCATCTGTCATAAAGGAGGCAGGAGATCGTGTCCGCAGTATGCTCGCAAGCCGGAGGAGATGTTGCCCAGATCTCAAGAGTCCGGTGAGATGAAGGTGTTTCGATTCTTTGCTGCATGGCCAGAAAATGTTCTGTCCGCGTGGGTCTATAAGGGTTTTTCATGCTATTCTGGTTACTCCGTTCTGATCAGGAGAATTCTGCCAAGCCTTGGTTAGAGTCTTAATGTCAGGAGTTTTAAGAGGCATAACAGCGAGCTGGGGAGTCATGGACCTCTCCGCACAGGTGAGGTTTTGCATGGATCTAGCGTGTGTAATGGGGGTGGGTCAAAAATTGAAAAGATGAAAATCATGAACCAAAACGTGGAGATGGATCTCTCAAAAACAAGAAAAAAAAACAATAGACCTACTTTGATATTGTCCCGCTGCCAGGGCGAATTGACCATGACTCTGTCAGGCCTCCTGATGATTCCTGCGTGGGGTTACAGGTTGATCCCTGGCTTGGTATTCCAGGTCTCGCCGGGAGGAGTGTGCTCCGGGGGATGAGGGTCCCAATCTCCTACGTCTAGAGCGGTGCCTCTGTGCTTTGGGTGAGGGGTTGTGTGTCACCGGCTTCCACGGCTCAGACGGGAAGTGGAACGCGCACCAATCCGGAAGTTCTATCGCTGGTAGATCGAGTTGCTCACAGAAACCCTGAAGGTCATCTGGTGATCTCAAGAGGGCAGTGCGACCTCTGGCGGTGGCGGACAGGCAAAACGGGAATTTCCATCGATATGGTATATTCCTTGTTCTAAGAAGATCCAGTAGGGGGCGCAGGGCGCGTCTGTTCTGTAGTGTGGTAGGGGAAAGGTCCTGAAAGAGTTTAATCTCAGTTCCATTGTGGTGTAAATGGCCTCTTTCCCTGGCCTTTCTCAGGATTTCTTCCTTAAGCGGGAAGTTCACTACACAACAGATGACATCTCTCGGGGGTTCATTATCTCGAGGGGGCGGTCTGAGGGCCCGGTGGAGTCTCTCCATCTCAATGGGGGAGTCTGGCGGCCGGTCTAATAAGTCATTAAAGATGTTACAGATAGCCTGGGGTAGTGAACCTGCCTCCAAGTTCTCCGGTACCCCCCTCACTCGAATGTTATGTCTCCTGCCCCTATTGTCGAGATCTTCGACTTGACGGTGTAAATCATAGAGATAGGAGAGTTGTGTATCGTACGTGTGCTGCACTTGCCTGATGGCAGCTGTATGGAGCTGCGTGGTCTGCTCCACGTCCGTTATGCGAGCCGCCACCGCCTGAATGTCCGTCTTGAGGTCTAAGATCGCGGCCTTCAAAGTGCCCGTTATATTGTTAGTGATGTCCATTGCGACATGGTGCAGGTCCGACAGACTAACTACTGAGCTGGGGCGACGTGCTCGAGTAGGCTCGTCTTCCATCTGTGAGTCCGAGTCTTGGCCGAGGCCTGAGGCCTGTGGTGTCTGTTCGGCCTCGTGGTCCCCGGAGCGAAGTGTCCGGAATATCTCCGGAATGTTGCGGCTGAGCTGCGTGGTCGGCTCTTTCGGTGTCCGGGGGACCGAGACACTTCTGTTGGGTTTCCCCATCATGGGTTCGGGCGGTTGTTTCCCGTTGGAAGCTACTTTTACTCCTCAGATAGCCGGAGCTCTGAATTCAAGCGGCCATTCCGGATTCCAGCCAAGCCACGCCCCCTTTCACTTTTCTATTTATACCACACTACTACTATCCCTCTCTAGCTACGAATAAGCATCCAAATGATGTGAAACGCGTTAGGAGTCTACCACCCTGTACGTCTATGCAATTGACTGTATTGTTGGATTTTATTGAAATAAAGATGTCCTTATCCCAGAGTGCGGCTATCCAGGATTTCTTTATACCTCACTATATTCCTCAGCTTGCAAATAGTGACACAACCATGTGTCATATTAAAATCATGGTGACCATGTTGTTTATTGTTATTGATTCTGATTTTATTTATGGAGAAAACAGTATAAAGATGTTTGCTGCATGTTAATCTGACAGGAAATGATACAGTTGATTTACGATACATATTTTTAATTTTTCTATCACATGCTAAATATCACAAATACTTGCATTATTTGTCAACAATTGCAATATTTTCAAAGTCACCACCTTGAGCAAGCAGATAATTATCAAATGAAAGTATTAAAAACACATGGTGACCCTTTGAACATTCACTTTCTTTATTATATACCTTTTTGGAGCAGGAACTGGAAATCATTCATTTACCAAATGTTAAAAAGTGGTAAATCGAGACAAGACATGCATTGCATCCTATGTGCATACCCAGCAATATATATGCATTTAACATACATCGGAAAAAAAAATCTCTACCAGGCTGCAGTCTGCATACACAATTACGCTGAAAAAGACACACATTCATCGAGTTGTCCAATAGAAAATTATTAAATAAATCAAAACCTGCGTTTGCAGAACCCTAAACCTGCAGTTGATTCAGAGGAAAACAAAAAACATTTATAAAGCATGGGCTACCTTGCTCCTTAAGGTAAAAAAAAAAATCTTCCTTATCTCCTAAGGCAATTGGATAATTCAAAGATCAACTATTTATAAATATCATTAACCAGTTTTATTCTCTATTATTTTTTAAACAATCTACTGAACTGGCTAGAATCAGCTCCTGAGGAAGTCTATTCCACATATTCACATCTCTTTTTTAGAAAATTATTCTACAATATTGACAAATAGCAAATATAAAAAGGTATGCTTTTTAATAGTTAAAATTCTACCAAGGGAAAGTCTTCTATGAAAGTGGAGAATATGGCTTTGATGACCAGTGAGATTTAAAATGTTATTCTTTGGGAAATGGGTAATAAAAGCTAATTTTCTGAGCACACAGGAAGTCACTACAAGTAATGTGTATACCCCAGAATACTTTTTATTTTTGACATTTGGTTTCGAAGTTTTTATTTTCAAGAAAATCCAATAAACAAAGATACAGAAATACAAAAAAGGGCCAATAGCCCTGTGGCAACCAACATAGTTGGTTGACTAACTAATGAGATAAGGAGGGTTATACATTATACATTCACAGATGTCGACCTTGTCTTGCTGTACATAGCAAACATTGTTACCTATAAATGAATGCTTACATGTTGTCGAGCAACTAAACACATCAGAGGGGGGAATGACCAGGGGGGAAAGGGGGGAAGCCCCCCACCCCGATTGGGATCATACTGTGGTCAGGGCTCCCCAACCCCCCCGTCCGGTGGTTAACCATGTGTTGCTCAACTTTGTAAAGACGTATGACTAAGCCCAAAACAGAGAATGACTAAACATTGCAACAAGAAATAATACAAAAGTGGTATGTCAAGTCCATTACCTGAGATACTACTACTTTTGACATTTTCATGAGTGTCTCTTTCACTTGGGCTCAGAGTTCTGTTTTATGTTACCTGTCAACTATGGGTAGGTTCTCCAGCTTTGTGTAGAATTTAAATTTATTCAGGTTTTATGCATATTCTTTACAGAATTTAAAACACGGCTGTCTTTTATAACAGATCATAAAATATAAACCCTCATGTGACTATTTAAGCATATTTTTTGTACACAGTAGAACCAATAAAAAACCCTCTTGGTAGTCTTTAAATCTACCGATAAGTGTAGCTATTTTTCTAATATTTCTCATAGTTCCTTATAAATACTCCCCATCATCTCTATGCAGTTAAATCACTCCAATCAGGTTTAACAATATAGCCCACTGTAAGAGAAGGAGAAAATTATTTTTCTTGTTCATTTTTAAATTTTGTCTCATCCATATTCTGCTTCCTGATTTGTGTTTATTATCTCACTTGATCAACTTCCTAAAGCCCGACTCCAAGAACATTTAAAAATCAACCGTTGCATTGGGGTCGCCACTCTGCAAGGGTTAACCGCTTGTTTAGTCTAGTAGCAGAGGAACAAGGTGTAAATATGTACCTTATTTCTTTTTCCAGAAGACCCCCCCCATGCTGTGACCATGCCCCCACTGCTGCGCTGTAAGCTGCGACCAGCATCAGTTGCACTTCGGCCTCCTAAATATACTATACAGGGTTAATGTCCCTGCATTGTATGTGATGACTCCAGGGCTCTCCCTATAGGTTTGAGCTTCAAGACTGCACTGGAGCTGGCTGGAATATGTAATCAGCTAAGTGAGACAACCTCTGCTGCAATCCCCTAGACATAAGAAGCAATTAATCCTTGGGTGGACCTTTTTTAAATTCAGATGACTTGGGCTTTAAATCTGACCTCTGTCTTTTTCATCTGGCTCCTTCTGTATGACTTCTTCTTCATGACCGGGCCATTTTTTGTGATACACCACTTCGTTACTTTAATGCAGCGTACACGGTCGGACTTTTTAACCGGACTGGTCCAACGGATCGAATCCGGCGGACAATCCGACCCTGTGTGGGCTGCATCGGACTTCTGACGGACCGTTTCGGTCGGAAATTCAACGGACTTTAGATTTGAAACTTGCTTCAAATCTTCCCGCCAGAACTCCGCCAGACTCAGTTCCTATCGGAAAGCCCATTCGCCTGTATGCTGGTCTGATGGACCAAATACGACGCAAGGGCAGCTACAGTACCTGCCCGTGAGAATGTTTCCAGCACGATCCTATCTTGCTGGTTCTTGGCAACAGAGTGCTACATCTCAAGACACATTTTCCTACTGCAGCGAGCACGGGGGGAGGCGACAATGTCCCTTAGGTCTGGTATGGAGTTTAAGGGGAACCCATATGCCGAAAAAAATGGTACAGGGTCCCCCCAAAAGCAATACCAGACCCCTATCCGAGCACGCAGCCTGGCCAGTCAGGAAAGTGGGTGGGGACGAGCGAGCGCCCCCCCTCCTGAACCATACCAGGCCGCATCCCCTCAACATGGGGGGTGTGGGTGCTTTAGGGGAGGGGGGCTCCCTGCGGCCCCCCCACCCCAAATCACTTTGCTCCCATGTTGATGAGGACAAGGGCCTCTTCTCGACAACCCTGGATGTTGGTTGTCAGGGTCTGCGGGCAGGGGGCTTATCGTAATCTGGGAGCCCCCTTTAATAAGGGGGCCCCCAGATCCCCGGCCCCCCACCCTATGTGAATGAGTATGGGCTACATCGTATCCCTACCCATTCACCTAAGGAAAAAAGCATCAATAAAAAAACACACTACAAAGGTAATTTATTAAGCAGCTCTGAGGGTCTTCTCCCGACTTTGGGGGTCTTCTTCCGACTTCGGGAGTCTTCTTCCGACTTCTCTGGCCTCTTCTCCCGGTGTTCAGCCTCTTCTCCCGGTGTCTCGGTTCTTCTGCCGGGCTCCCCTGCTATCTTCTGCCTCTCTTTTGCTAGCGGTGGCCCGGTCTTCTGCGCCGCCTTCTTTCCTCTTCTCTTCTTCCGATGTTGACACAACGCTCTCTCCCGCTGTAATTCTGTGTGGACGGTGCGTAATGACTTATATAGGCATGGGGCGGGGTCACCGGGTGATGTCATCTGATGACCCCGCCCCCGTATGACGTCACAGTCCCAGCATGCCCCGGGACCAAAAAAAGGGTCCTGTGCGAGTTTGGTCCAAATGCGATGACAATTTATCTTTATGGCTGAAATCGCATCGCACAGAGACTGCATGTTATTTGCACTGCAGCGCAAATCACATCCAATGTCGGACATTGCATCAGTGGGAACCAGCCCTTACTAACGATAGCCGAGTGCTGGAGAACATCTAGTCCCTGTGACCCTCAGAACGACTTCTGCTGTGAAATATCACAGCAGAAGCGGCCCTCCGGCGGCAAGCACACCCCCTACAGGCGGGAGTGCAGAATCCCATATACTTTATATAAATGATCCTGCGCACAGCTGCCACCCTGTAGCAGTAAAAGTGCTATAGGGCGGTCAGCAAGTGGTTAATACCATGTTTATACATCTGATGTTGATTTAGCTCCAAAAACTGGTAATAATGCACGGATTTAATTTCACATATCCCTTTTCCCATGGAGGGCAAAGGGAAAGAGTTACTTCAAACACTTGCCTACTGGGCACTTTTACCCCCTTCGTGCCCAGGCCAATTTTCAGGTTCCAGTGCTGTCGCACTTTGAATGGCAATTGCGCGGTCATGCTACACTGTACCCAACAAAATTTTTTATAATTTGTTTCACACAAATAGAGCTTCCTTTTGGTGGCATTTCATCGCCACTGGGTTTTTTTTATTTTTTTGCTAAATAAACGAATAAAATAAAAAAAATGTCAGTTGGTTCTAACATTTTGCAAGCAGGTAATTATTCTCCTTCACTGATGTGCACTAATGAGGCTGCAATGATGAGCACTGATAGGCTGCACTAATGGGCACTAATGAGGCGGCACTGATAAGCATTGATGGGCACTGATAGTCTGCACTGATGGGCACTGAGGAGGAGGCGCTGATGAGACTGCACTGATAAGTGACACTGATGGGCACTGATAGGTGGCAATGATGGGCACTGATTGGCAGCACTGGTGGGCACAGTGTACATGTCCCTTTTACGCAAGCGGTTATCGGCTCTCTTCTCCTCTCCTGATGCTGTCAGCATGAGGAAAGGAGTGCCAATAACAGGATTCTGTTTACATCCATGACAAGCTGTGATTGGATACAACTGATCATGTGGTAAAGATTGGCTCTTTACCTCAATCTGTGATCAGCAGTGTCTGGAGGACACTGCTATCACAGAGCCTGCTGCCCCACGGCGAGTGTGATCATGGGACGCCGTCATATGACGGCGTCCCAGAACTAGCCGGCCGCGCTGTAGCTGTCATTCAGCTATAGCATGGTTGGAAGGTGGTTAAGCAATCCTGGTAGGTCTCTAAAGAAATCCAGAAGTCAGCTCAGTGTAAGAGAAGAAGTGTTATACTCCCTTCCCAGATACAGTGTTGGATGCCTGTATCTACTGTACAGGAATCTGACTCCTAGAGACATACGCTCCAACATTTATATAACTGTTGAGTACTGCAATGATGTAGGGGTTGGAGGAAGTGTGCAAGTGGGGGACAAATGCATCCAAAACTCCTGAGAGCGTTGAATGCCAAAAGGCACGGACAGAGGTTTCAATGCTGGAACAGAGGGGTGATAGAAGACACAGGTCACCAGAGGTTTCTGAGGCTGACATCTGGCTTTTTGTATTGGAAATCTTAAAGGTTTTTTTTTTAACTCCTCCCCATCCAGCAGATCATACCTTTCATCCCCACCTTTTTTTAATACCAATACAATAATCTTTTGCTTAACTCTTAAGCCTAACCTTTAACTACTTGCTGACCGCCCCATAGCACATTTACTGCTACAGGGCAGCCACGCTGTGCGGGATCACGTATACATACATGATTCTGCATTTACGAGTGTCAGGCATGAGGGCGCGCTGCTGGCAGCTTGCTCCCGCTGTGATTTTACACAGCTGATCAGCGGATTTCTGTTGATCGTTCGGTACACTGACAGAATGGCAGTCTGCCTATGTAAACAAGCCTTAAACCTAAGCCTTAAACCTAAGCCAAACCTAAAGATATCCTTAAACATAACTATATCCCTAAAGTGAACCCCTAGTGTTAATATTTATAACAACATCAATGGAAATAAAACGAGTATGCCAATAGTAGCCTGGGAAAACCACCAACATGTTTAGTATGGGAAAACCAGCAATGAAAACTGCATGCCAAATCTACTGTAACAAAAATTTAAGTAGCACTCAAGGCAGACAGTTCATATATACAGTTGAAAATACATATATGTTTAAGTATTTATCTGCCACAGGATTTGTAACTTTTTTTACCAGTCTGTAATTTACACAAATCTGCCACTGTACATCTAGACAAGTGACAAACGTATTTCCTGGTTCAAGAATGCACTTTACTTTATTGACTCTCCTCTTCCAGTCACCATAGGCCACATCTGAATTGTAAAATAATAATAGATAAACTTGATAATAGATGTTTTAAAACATTACACATAAACCGTTTCTGTTACCAAAAGATTTATAATTCTTGTCAGCCCATGTACTCTTGCAATATGTCACAGCCGGGTCCAGCATCTCCTGCAACTAGACTGCAGTTTGGGAACAGCAGCATATTTGTAAGGTTACCCTGTGTTATTCTCTCTTGTAATCATGTTCCCTAAAGCAAAAAAGGCTTGGCTGGCTCCCTTTCCATGAGTATGTATGCTGCTGTGAAGGATTAGGCACTTACACTAGTGCTATGTGTACGCTAGTCAAAGTACAGACCTCAATCCAATAGAAAATCTGTGCTCAGACTTACAGATTGGTGTTCACAAACGCAAACCATCCAACTTGAAGGGGCTGGAGCAGTTTTGCAAGGAGGAATGGGTAAAAATCCCAGTGGTAAGATGTGGCAAGCTCATAGAGACTTATCCAATGCGTCTTGGAGCTGTGATAGGCGCAAAAGGTGGCTCTACAAAGTATTGACTTTAGGGGTGAATAGTTATGCACATTGACTTTTTCTGTCATTTTGTCCTATTTGTTGTATGCTTCACAATTTAAAAATAAAAAAAAATCTTCAAAGTTGTGGGTATGTTCCTGTAAATTAAATGATGCAAATCCTCAAATAATCCATGTTAATTCCAGGTTGTGATGCAGCAAAACACAAAAAATGCCAAGGGGGTGAATACTTTTGCAAGGCACTGTATGTTTTTATAACAGAATTCAAGCTGACTTTGGAGGTTTTAACATAGCAAGCCTTTTATTGCAGAGTTATTTATGGCAAATCTGAACTTTTAAAGCACTTACTATAATTGCTATGGTCTTCCACACAGCATATACCAGCAGAGAGCTAGACTACATCATTTTTGCTATAAGATTCCTCTAAAGAATTGAGTGTGCATTTTCAGAACAAGAAATGCTGATAACATTTACAAGAAAGTATCTCCAGCCATGAAAATAACACATTTGCATTGTTATAAGTGATACATCCGTCATGATGTTCGGGGCTGGAGAATAAATGTTGGACAGAGAAGATGGCATTTATAGTGGAAGTGTAGGCAAACAGATACATTTACCATTAAAGTGTGCATTTTTTTTTCTATGGTGTTTATAGCATGTTTATTAACTTTGTCTTTTTTTGTAAATGAGTAACAGAGATAGATATCCGGGCCTCTTTATTTTGAATAGGAATTTCCAATTCCAAGTTTTCCCTTCTCTTTGCAGAACCCCACATTAGTTGCATAGCTCCCAACTGTCCCTGATTTGGAGGGACTGTCCCTGTTTTGGAGCAATGTCCCTCTGTCCCTCATTCCTCCTCATTTGTCCCAGATTTTGCTCTGATCTATATAGTTGTATATAAAATGCACTTTTTATCTTTCAAAAAGTGTTTCCCAGTGCTATAACCTTTCATTCGATTTCTAAATTGCTGCATTTGTACATTTTAAAAGCCAATATAAAGGAATAGTAGTGGTAAAAAAAAAAGTCCTTGTGGATTTAATTAATCTTATTTTTGGTTAATTCTCCTTTAAGGGGGTGTGGTGGGGCGTGTCCTATGCCTAAATACATTTGTTAGTAGATTTCCCTCATTCCCATCTCAAAATGTTGGGAGGTATGTAGTTGGGTCAGGGATGTTACCCTCACTGCCACTTCCTTTCCTGGCCAGCCAGGCTGCATACCTGAATAAGAGTCTTGTAAAGAGGTGTCAGTGAGCATGCACCCCCCTTCCTAAAACATATCAGGCCACATGCCCAGCAGCAGAAAAAAATGGCCTGGGATCCCCTTATGACCCAACTAGACCCTTATACTAGATACGGTTATTGTATTGATATTTAAGGTGGACCCCACACAAAAAAACAGGCAGGGTGGGTGAACTGGCCAACCCTGCTGGTGCATCCATAAACACTGGAATTGACTTAAAGATACTACAGAAAGTTAGCAGCCCTGATATGCAACAATGGATAAAAAAAATTCAAAAAACATATTTTATTTAAAATAAAATTGCAATTGTTTATGATATACAGTACTTAAGCAGATATTTCAGTAAGGATTTACATGTATTTTCCTTGTCAAAAGAAGTTTATTGAGTATACAATATTATAAAGATACATAAAGTAAGTTTACAAGGATCTATAAAGTAAGCTCATTGTTTTACAGTAGGGTTTATATAGGTAAATATCATGAAATTTCAAATATTAAACATTGGGTTCACGTAAACCTAAATTAAAGATATATATCATTTCCTTAGTTACTTTTGTAAGTATTTAAATGATTTATTCCTACTATACATATTGTTTACAAGTAGAGTGTATATAGGTCAAATAAATTCTGATAATGAGCTTTAATCGTAAGGTGGAGAAAAGGAAAGAGAAAGAAGAAAAAGGGTTGAAAGGTAGAGGTATGGTCCACAAGGTTGTCCCGCTCATCAGTTTATTATTCTTTTTAGTTCTCTTTGAAGCCTTAGAATGGGTGTCTCTGTAAGTCATTTAATCTGTTACCATGGCAACAGGACAGAGTCATTGAAGTTTGACAGGAACTGTTGTTTTATCCAAGGATGCCAAAGTTTTTCAAATTTTGGAATTTGATTTTGATCGATGGCTACCATCTTAGCATGGGACATTGTATTATTCATTCTGTGAATTGTTTCTGCTAGTACCAATGTAGGAGATTTCCATTCCTTGGCCACTGTTTGTTTTGCAGCCGTTATTAGTTGGATCATAAGTTTGAATTGAGAGAGTGTTAACCATTCCGGTTTTAGATTAAGTAAAGTTATATATGGATCTGGTTGTATTATTTTTTAAAATATTTTAGATGCAATCACGAAGACTTCCTTCCAGAAGGTTTGGATTACTGGGCACGTCCACCATATGTGTAAATATATGCCTATTTCTGGGCATCCTCGAAAACAAAGAGCTGAGGTATTAGGTGAATATTTTGCCACTCTAGCGGGTACAAGGTACCAGCGAGTTAGGACTTTATAATTTGTCTCCAGTGCTAAGATGTTGGGTGAAGATGACTTAGATGTGAGCCATATGTTAGACCAGTCCATGTCTTCTAAAGTTCGTCCCAGGTCCTCCTCCCACCTCTGAATGTAAGAGGGTCTATTAAGATTTGCTACTCCATATAATTGATTATAAAGTGATGAAATTGTACCTTTAGCAAATGGATCTTTTGTACAGATTGATTCAAAAATGGATAATTGGGATAATGGTGTATCCCCCTTCAGGAATGGTGTATAGAAATTTTTGATTTGGAGATATCTAAATATCTCAGAGTTTGGTAGATCATATTTTTCTCAGGATTTACATGTATTTTAAGACCCCCATTTGTGGTAGCTCCAAAGCCTTGAGAATGTGTGTATGGGTCAGCATATAAATAAGGATGATCTAAGGGAAACTGTCACATGACAGCGCTGCCAGCCTGAAATAAATATTGTGTAGTTATGGAATCCCTCTATTTATTCCATATATATGTATTAAATTGTCTATTCCTATAGTTAGCTGGTCTGGCAAAGCTCTGATATTGTTAATGGTGATGGTACAATAATAATGTTAGCTGTTAAAATAAACACACTGCTTAAAAAAAAATGGGGTTGATTTACTAAAGGGAAATACACTTTGAAGTGCACCACACTTGGAAGTGTAGTTGCTGAAGATCCGTAGGGGACATGCAAGGAAAAAAAAAAATAGCATTTTTGCTTGAACATGATTGGATGATAAAATCAGCAGAGCTTCCCCATGATTTCAGAACTTTCCCTCAGATTTACAGCGACTGCACCTCCAAGTGCACTTGGAGTGCAGAGATGATTTGTCTTTAGTAAATCAACCCCAATGTCTGATTTATTTCCCAAGAAAATAGGAATGTTAACATAAAATACTAAAATAAAATGTTACAAAACATATAAAACAAAGAACATAATATACTTTACGTGAGGTCCTCCTCTGTATTCAGTAGCTTTCAGCTGGGCTCAAAATGGCAAGAGAAAGTTTTTCCTGCTGGTCAGCACTTTTAAACTCCATTCAGACATTGCCCACACAACCCCATTGCCAGCTCTCTCTCAGAATTCAGACAAATCAACATCAATAAGAGGCAGTCCTTCTAAATATCTGTTCATCCTCCAGGAAGCTTGCTGTAGTGTCCACTAGGGGCAGCGTTTGTCCATGAATCACCACTATCTGACCCAGGTCAAATCTTCATAGACATGAGTGAATAGACAACCGGTCCCCACAGGCAGAAGTGCAGGTGCAGCAGAAGGGATGGTGGCACCCTTGAGGCTGAAGAGAAGGCAGGTACAGGCAGGCCGGGTCATACACAAAGGGGCACGTCAGGAACAGAGGCTGAAGCGATAGCGGAATCAGATTACAGGCCGGGTCGTCAGAAGACTGGCAGCGAAGTGGCGGAAGGAGCAGGCAGATGCAGAGTAGAGGACAAGCCGGGGTCGGATGCAGGCAGGAAACAGGAACGTCAGGAAGCAAGCCGGGTCACAACAGGAACAGAAGTCAGGTAGGTAATTGCAGGATACACAGGGAACGCTGTAGAGCAGACAGCACTGAGTCTGGAAACTGGCTGAGTTTAAGTAGCCTGTTTGGGTGTCAAAAAGCTGTCACAGGGTGTGTGTGCACCAATGGAATTTTGACAGGGGCAGAGGTAACAGGTCATCTTCTTCGGCAGCCATCTTGGGTGCTGGCATGCCCTTCCTGACAGGCAGAGGTAACAGGTCGTCTTCTTTGGCAGCCATCTTGGGTGCTGGCATGCCCTTCCTGACACTCCCCCTGCCAGGGGGCATAATTCTTCTTTCAGAGGAAGGTTCTGATATGTTACAAAGCCCTAAAGGGTAACCTGTTAAATAGCATTCCAGGCAGCCCCCAAGAGTGATGAGGCTAGGAGGCTAGGTGTATCCAGATTTCATATTCAAACACATCTTGTACTATGAAAAAAAATATGTTGCCTTCCAACACAGCCCACCCTCTGCAGCAATGGAATTCTCCATGGAATCCCCAAGTTGTGGGGATACTGGTGACATAATTTACCTAATATAGCAACGTGGCCATATTTGGTCAATGACATTAGGTCAACTTAGTTTGACCGAAACCTTATCTCATCCCTTACACAAGAAATAGTAAGAGCAGTCAAAGCTAGCTCCTACTGCTCTGCTACTGCTCCCTGTCATCTGGAGCAGTGATCGCTGTCATGTCAGTGGTAGCCCATCCCACCCACAATTAGAATCACTCCCTAGGACACACTTAATCCCTTGATTGCCCCCTAGTGTTTAATCCCTTCCCTGCCAGTGTCATTTACACAGTAATCAGTGCATTTTTATAGCACTGTTCGCTGTATAAATGACAATGGTCCCAAAATAGTGTCAAAAATGTGCGATGCGTCTGCCATAATGTCGCAGTCACAATAAAAATCACAGACCGCCACCATTACTAATAAAAAAAAATAATAATAAAAATGCCATAAATATATCCCCTATTTTGTAGACGCTATAACTTTTGCGCAAACTAATCAATTTACGCTTATTGAGATTTTTTTTTTTACCAAAAATATGTAGAAGAATACATATCGGCCTAAACTGAGGAAAAAGTTTGGATTTTCATATATTTTTGGGGCATATTTATTATAGCAAAAAGTAAAAAATATTGCTTTTTTTTTCAAAATTTTTGCTGTCTTTTTGTTTATAGTGCAAAAAATAAAAAACGCAGAGGTGATCAAATACCACCAAAAGAAAGCTCTATTTGTGTGAAAAAATGACATTAATTTTGTTTTGGTGTAACGTCACATGGCCGCGCAATTGTCAGTTGAAACAATGCAGTGCCGAATCGCAAAAAGTGCTCTGGTCAGGAAGGGGGTAAAATCTTCCGGAGCTGAAGCAGTTATAGTATACTAAATAAGATATAAACTACAGTGCTCGCAAACACAACATCAATGAATAAACATGTGATGAAATAATAAAGTGAACGATGTGCTCCCCCCCGTGTCCCCACTCACCAGATGGAATGGACCCTTAGCTTTTCAGTCTAGGGGTTACTTCAGGCTTATAAAGGTGGCCAGGAATGGCAGCTTTACATTAATTCATCAGGCAAATCTCACATCTTTAAGATACTCATCCGAGATATTAGTACCCAAAAACGAAATTAAAGGAGGGAATCATAATGAAGTAGTAGTTGGCAATAGATGGCAATAGATTTATTGCGCATAAAAAAATGGATACTTACAAAAAGCAAGATAAAATCAGGCATAAAAAGTCAGAGAGCTGCAAATACGAAACCCCGCTATTTGCATGCGTTCCACCAATAACCGGAAGTTACGTCTGTTGATTGTGATGCAATTTCCGGTTCCGAGACCAACAGACGTCACTTCTGGTAATCGGTGGAACGCACGCCAGTAGCGGCGTTTCGTATTAGCAGCTCTCTGACTTTTTATGTCTGATTTTATCTTACTTTTTGTAAGTATCCATTTTTTTATGCGCAATAAATCTAGTGCCATAGGTATTTCCCTATAGTTCCCTCCTTTTATTTCATTTTTGGGTACTAATATCTCGGATGAGTATCTTAAACATGTGAGATATGCCTGATGAATTGATGTAAAGCTGCCATTCCTGGCCACCATTATAAGCCTGAAGTGACCCCTAGACTGAAAAGCTAAGGGTCCATTCCATCCGGTTAGTGGGGACACAGAAGGGGGTGTTTTGCGCACCTTGAAAACTTTGGAGCACTTTGCACTTTTTTGGATTGGAGCACATCATTCACTTTATATGGACATTCACTTTTTATTGAATTTCATCACATGTTTATTCATTGATGTTGTTTTTGCGAGCGCTGTAGTTTATATCTTATTTTGTTTGTCAAGTGAATAGCACCTTGTGTACAGCAGCTGCACCTTTTACCTTTATTTGTTATTGTTACATTTGCTACACCATTAGCGCGAGTATATATATTTTGTGTTCACGGTTAAAGTATACCGACAGCTATAAGGTTACCTGTATTATAAATGTATGTAGCGCCACCCCCGAACAGCTGCTTGGTCAATTTGGGTTCTCCGATCTCTGCCTCAACTCCAAGAATGACCTCAACCCCTCTGACACACCTGGTAGTGATAAACAAGTTGAATATATTAGCACGGTTTAAAGTATATGGAAACTTACAACACTGTTAAACCTTGCTACAAATAACTAATACATTAGAAAAGACAACCTTTAATATTTAGCAACTGCAGGTATAGAAAGAGCATTAATCTATATGCCCTTAACATAGGCACTGAGAGGGAGGAGAGAGAACTTGTCAACTTCTCAGCTCCTTCTGGGCTGCAAACACCTTTGAGAGGCAAACACACAACGAAAAGAAAAGGGTTACACAAGCACAGTAAGCACAGTTCTGTAATGTTGCAGGTGCTGAGGTAAAGAATACTAGTGTCTTCTGCTAGAAAACGGTGTGAATTGTAGGTACATGAAAAGTATTATACAAGGGAGCAGCCATATTTGCCATAACAAGGTGTGCATATTGCATAGACTTTCTGTATCAATGTTTGTACTACATTGTTCCCCTTTTACAATACAAGCCTGTTAGCCAGATGACAAGGATAACTTGCCACAAATGTGTGGCAGTGTTGAATTGTATGTCTGTTAACTTGCTGCACATTTTTACTGGCAAGTTGTACACTTGTAGAGCACTTGAAGCACAAGTTCTAGTTTACCCTTTCCAATTTCTAACAAATTTGCATGGCAAGTCTCTAGCAAGAGCAAAGTTGCAGTGGTGAGTCTACAGAAAGAGTTCTGCAAGTCTACAGCAGTGTTTCTCAACTCCAGTCCTCAAGGCGCACCAACAGGTCATGTTTTCAGGATTTCCCTCAGATGAAACAGCTGTGGTAATTACTAAGGCAGTGAAACTGATCAAATCACCTGTGCAAAATAATGGTAAGCCTGAAAACATGACCTGTTGGGGCGCCTTGAGGACTGGAGTTGAGAAACACTGGTCTACAGCATGAACATTCGACCACAGTGACCCCTGTGGTGGGATGACTATTGCACAACATAATTGAACCAAAACTTGCAGCAGACTTGCAGAATGTTTGCAAAGAAAGTTGATCTGGAGTCATGCAATGCAGACTTGCTGCAATTGTGCAACACATTTGTGAAGCCTGGCGAGTCTAGCAATAGCTTAGCAAATCATTTTCAAACTTGCAGCTTAATTGCTTGCTATCTGGGCAGATGCATCTGACTGAAAACAATATAGTCTCTCTATAGTTAACTGTTTTTTTCCAGCAGCCATTCAACATGCATGGTAATTATATTATCTGATTTTGTCTGGATTCACACTGTTGTGGTGGATTAATGCAAGCATCCATTATTTCTCACATTAATGTGTGCTGCTTTATGGCAGCCACATCACAAACATGGTTCACATCTGTGTGTTAACTTGCAATAAAAAGTGTGTGTTGTGGTGCACTGGCAATAGTGTTTCATGGTGGTTCATTCAAAATGAATGGTACTGCAATGCACTACACAATATTTTGTGCATTACTATGTGATGTAAAGATCTAAATTGACCCTTAAAAGGTAGTAACTACTGAGGAAAATACAAAAACATGTGTATGAAATGCAGTCACTAAAAAATGAAATAGCCAGCATAAAATTTCAAAGGTCACATCAAGAATTCTTTTGAAGGAAATGATACTATAATGATTCAGTTTGTACTCACTGAAAACACAGTGCAGTTTCTATTTAACCCTTTTCAATTCATTGTCTTTAGAAGATCGATGTCCCTTTAGATTGCTCTTCTGTGCCTTTGATTGTGAACGCCTGTTTCCTAAGATTAGTTTGTAGTGTTGAATTATATTTTGAATCAAGCATTTTCCATTTGATGTGTTTATCAGACTAGTAACTGTGGTATTTTGTTTGATTTGCATTTCAATGTGACCTGGGTGATCACAGGATATGACAGTGATAATGATATCTCTTGCATTGCCACATTAGGTTACCTGGCCCAGCTTTGATTAAGCATAAATCATGACAGAGTACATGCTTTTCACATTACTCAGCTCATACTACACATAGCTGAAAGTAATTTTATAGATTGCAGTAATTCTAAAGATATTAAAGTTTTTATTTTCTAGTTATGGTCACTCACTACATTGATTTACTAAACAGCAAGTCCCGAAGTTTGCATGTTTATAAAAATACTCAACTGATTTAAGAAAATATTCAGTCATGTTCATCAATAAGACACAAAGTACTGTGCATTCATCTGCCAATATAGTTTCCATGCAAACTTTATTCCGTGCAAACTGGGCTGTGTATATACACTTCCTCATGCTGAAATGCCAGAAAGAACACAAATGTGCAATACCAGAGAGGAGAGTTCTTGGATTGCTGGACGTTAATGCAGCTTGACAAGTTAGGTGCCATCGAAAGCAGGGATAGCCTACAAAATGTAGTAAAATACTGAATAATAAAAAACTGATTGAGAACAAGCTATCAATTGATATCTGATCACCCCAACATTATTATGAACCGTGATAGGCTCAATTGAATGTTGTCCATGACGTTGCATCCCTATGTACCCTCAGCAAAGATGGATGGAGAGGGCAGTTGGTGGTGATCCCACCCCCTCCCCATTCTTTATCCTTTGTTCTATGCTTCCACTTTCTTTTCCTTCTCCTCTCCCCCCCTCCCCTTTTCTTTTTTCCTTTGCCCCCCCCCCCCCCCCCCCGTGGCTTGGCACTGGTGAGTGTGAGTAGCAAAATTGAGAGGGACCTGAGATATCTACAAATTTTATTCAGGTACAGTAAACAGGAAGATGGCAAGGGCACTCAGGGCTTCAAAGTAAAACAATGTCTCTAAGAAAGTCCAATAATAGTGGTGGTGGCAGAAATGTGGAGAATTCTTCAACACTTATGGCAGCAGCTGACAGAAAGAAGCAGTTTCTACGAAGACATAAACAAAAACAAGATAGGTTGATAAAGGAACCCGTTTGCGTTCCGAAACGCATCCCTCTTTTATGACCACATCCGCCCTGCGCTGCGATCCAGGTTGGTTTGCTGTCTCTTCTGACTGACATCACTTCCAGGTTTTTTCCTCCTCTCCTTGGGCGACATTTAAAAAAGTTTTAAAGTTTGCTGTCGAAAAATACATACAGTATAACGTGTGACATATACTGTACACCACCTTGTTTACAGCTAAATTGATTAAAAAAGATATCTTGTGTTGGAAAATGGGCAAAAAAAACAGTGATCCAGCCTACACTATTTTTAAACTTACATAAAATGCTCAGTGTCGCTTATATGAACTGCAATCAGCAGGAAACACTGTGCCATCTAATTTTCTCACAATTAATTTTCACTTGCTTAAACTTCCATTTTAACAACTGAAACTATCTAATGAATCACCTGCAAAATGTACATGACACTTGTGCACTTGGCACACTCTAATTTTTCAAGCGCATTTTTTTGCATGACCTTTTAAAAAAAAAATCACATATGACATCATCATAGTTCAGTTCAATTGTGATAAATGTGAAAATGTGAAAAAGACCAAAATTAGACATGCAGAACATACTTACTGTACTGGTGGTAATCCTTTCCTGTTCTATTCAAGACAGAGTAAAAACATTTTCTCTGGAGTTAAAGGGGAGTTCCAGCGTTTTTTGTTTTTTTTTAAACATCCTCATGTTGTTTCTAGGGAATCTTACATTAGTTAAGATAACATGTCGGTTTAGTAAATGTACATTTGTTTCAACAACTTACTTGCAGTCCCCCCCCCTGAGCAGGCTCCCATCTTCATTGTAGGCAGCTAAAGCCCACTTCTATCTAGTTCCGGGTATGGCGCTGCTGGCTACCCAGCATGCACCTCCCAATCTCGTGAATGCGCATAAACAAAGTGCAGCGGCAGGTTGCCATAGCAGCGGAGACACATTGACTCCTGGGATTTATGACACTCGTATCCCAGGAGTCAATGCGTAGCCAGACCTGACGTACCTTGCCGCGGCAAAGTACTGCAGAAGTAGGGGAATCTAAGAAAAAAAAAAGGTATTTGGAATGCTGGGGAAAAAAATACTAACCAATGACCATACAGGAAGCGATGATGAATGCAGGTTGCCATAGCGGCGTACATGCATTTACTCCTGGGATTGATGACACTCATATCCCAGGAGCCAATGCACAGCTGGACATGACGTACCTTGCCGCAGCGAGGTACTGCGGAAGTGGGGGAATCTAAGATAAAAAAAGATATTTGTAATGCTGGGGGAAAAAAAAATAATCATTGACTATACAGAAAGCGGGGACTTGTGAAAAAGCCTGGAACTCTGCTTTAAGCTTTAAGTACACACCAGTCTCCTGCACTGTCACTGTCAACCACCGTATGACAAAAACACTGATGCAGTTTAATAGTTTATATATTTGCTTTATTAGTATACACACTTGTTATGCCCTAAAGTTGGAAATACATGTATGTCAATTGAAGTTCTTGGCTTTTCACTCCTTGTTAGTTTAATAATTAAGCATAAATGGTGCTGCGCTGTTTTCTAATCACCAATGGAATATTTGAAAAATGTGTTCATCATTTGAAGTGATAGTGCGTGAGTATCTTCTATTTTTAGATTATATTATTATATTATTATATAAAAAAAATACTAGGTGTCAGCATAATCAATCACTGAATTTAAAAACTGATGTCTTTTATTTTGATACTGGCAGGTCTACAATCTTTGAGTCTGTAATTACTCGGTGTGTTTGCTAAATTAAATAAACACCCTGCATCTCCTAAGTGAATTTAAATGAATCCATCCAAAAGGTGTTGCTTGGGAACATTTAACTGTTCTAATTAGTTATAGGACATTTACATATATTGACGAGCTGGAGTTTTCCTATCTCCCTCATTCTTACTTTAAACCTGATTATGGTAAACTCATTAAAAAACAAACTAAACATTTAAAAAGAAAATTATAGTGATGAATAAAAAGGTTATGATTAGAAAAGAATAGAAGGATGGATAGATAGATAGATAGATAGATAGATAGATAGATAGATAGATAGATAGATAGATAGATAGATAGATAGATAGATAGATAGATAGATAGATAGATAGATAGATAGATAGATAGACAGACAGACAGACAGACAGACAGACAGACAGACAGACAGACAGACAGACAGACAGACAGACAGATAGATACAGAATGATATTGAAGAAGCCCCTGCATAAAAAGGAAACCGCAATATGCTGTCAATTAAAGAAGTACTTATACAACATGAAGAATAAATGACATTAATTAAATACAATTATGCAGCTCAGTGTAACTGGCATCATTTATGTTCTATATATACCTTAGACATGAACTGCATATTATATAGAACGCATTACTGTTAGGGAATTCAGGAAACCAGTTCACTCAGCCGAGGAATCTTTCTGTTCCCATATTGAGTGTTATACTTACAGAAAGTGGACAGTAAATTAATGAACCTGTCAATTAGTTATGGAGCTTCAGTAAACTACCTAAATTAAATTCGATTGGAGTCAGAGGGAGAACACTGTCAGCAGGAATGAGCACAATTTATGGGGATCTTTATTCATCTCCTACCAAAGGAAAACCTTCATTTGACACTTGATGCATTGGCTCTGAGCAGGAAAAAGAACTGACTTTTCATTACGCTTTTGATTAGCGCTCTGTTTAATATGCAGCTCTGTAAATAAAATATAGTAATCCGCTTTTTCAGTGATATCACTTTACACATATATTAACTGCCATAGCCAGCAGCAGTGTGTAGTGTGCAAATGGATTGACCACATTTCCTTAAAGATGAACTCCTCAGAGGGGAAAGTAGTTATTTGCGAGGGAATGTAGAGTAATATAACTACTTTGTCACATACAGGGAGAAATCTGAACAGTCTGAGCATCCCATAAGTTAGCATTGAGAGTAATATTAATACCTCAGATAAATCATAAAATAAACTCAGAAAAACACTTTAATTAATGAGTAAAACCATTTAAACATATTAATACATTTATCTATGTATGGATTTTATTTTTATCAATATGCATTCAGTCCATGTTTGTGTTTAAATTGTCTCTGCATGCTTCATAAAATTAAGCTCATTTATTAATACCATTATACTACTACTTTCTTTATTCCATCATAGAAAGCATAAAAGGCAATATTTTTTAGGGCCTGTTTACACTGATGTACCTTAACCACTTAAGCTCCGGAAGGATTCACCCCCCTCATGACCAGGGCACTTTCTGCTATCCAGCACTGTGCTAATTTAGCTGACAATAGTGTCATCATGCAACACTGCACGCAAATTAAATTTATATGCAGTAATTATTTTTCACACAAATAGAGCTTTCTTTTGGTGGTATTTGATCACCACAGGGTTTTTTTTATTGCTTGCTATATAAACAAAAAAAGACTGAACATTTATAAAAAAAATATATATTTTCTACTTTTGGTTATAAAACATATCCAATAAAATCAAATGTCTTCATAAAATTAGGCCATAATGTATTCTGCTACATGTCTTTGGTAAAAAAGAAATCCCAATAAATGTATATTAATTGGATTGTGTGAAAGTTATAACATCTACAAATTATGGCATGCTGTATATAGTATATTAGAAAATTGGAAGTTTTAGGCATTTAGTAAGAGGGGGGCATGGCAAGTTTTTTGAAGCTGTATTTTTTTTTGTCACAATTTTTCAGAAAATGAAGAAAGTCTTTTTTTTTCTTTTTTTTTTTTTTTTTTTACATACTCTCACCAGTGCAGTACAGTATCATCATATGATGGTGTGGCGGTGATCAGGTACTGTATACTGAACTGGTGACAGTATGGAAATAAAAATATAATAATTTTTTATTCAATTTTTAAAACTTCTTTTTAACTTCTTTTTTCTTTTTTTACGCCCTGTTATCAGAGCAATTCACTTACACCACAGTGACACTGTGCTACTCTGGGGTTATGATCAGGGATTTTTTCTTTTAAATTGTTATTGCTTTTACAGTGAAGATCAATGTATAAACAATAGTTTTAGCTGTCATGAATGGGTTAACCATCCATGAACAGCTTGGTTTTGGTTGTCATCTGTGATTGGCAACAGCTAATCACATGGTACAGGTAGCTAGGTGTCATGCGATAGGCCAACAACAATCACAGATCACAACAGTAGGCAACCTGATAGGTTGTTTACATTAATATCATGTGATCGCTATGACAGTCATGCAATTACACGGTCACAGGAGGAGCGCGTTGTGTGTTCCTAATCCAGAGCAGGCACAATGATGTACATGTGTGTAATTGTGCCTGCACATGCCCCAACCCCCATCTTCCCCGCCGTAGTATAATTACTGTGCCGAGTCGGCATGTGGTTAAAAAAAGTGCATTTTGATCTGTGTTATTCATGAATTTATGCATATTTTAAATGACTCTTTTTGTTTATGTATTAGCAATGTACTGGACAGGAATGAATGAGATTACCATGAAGACTGAGGAGAGGAAGCACTATTTAAGCTCCAAGTTGCAACTACACTACGATATCGTATAGCCTTATATAAGGGCCTGTTTTTTTACAATCTTTTGTTCAGTTTAAACAGGTATTGCATTCCCATCGTTGTTGTATTTGAATTTTTATTTAATGATATATTCCCTACTACACTCCACTCTCCCTTCTGACCTGAATATTTCTGTGTTCTATTTGTTCCACATTGTGATGTTTGTTTAATTCTCCGCGTGGCTTTACTTTGCCCACTAAGCTATACATTTTATATTTCACACAGCTCCACTTTGTACACTGTTGTACATTATAGATATTGTACCAATCCACTCTGCATACTTTACTGTCCGTTTTATAATTTACACAGCTCCACTTTGTAACTATGCACACTGTGTTGCACATTACATGGAGGCACTCAGCAGGGCGAGGAGCCCAGAGCACCAACGGAGCACCCAAGAAGAGGAAGATCTGGGCTGCTCTTTGCAAAACCATTGTAAAGGACAGGTAAGCATAACATTTTTGTTTGTTTTTATTTCCTTTAGTATCACTTTAAATATGATCAATTTACTTTTTTCTCACCCCACCCACCCTCTTAATTATATACTGCTAATCTATGCAACAGAAACCTTGGACACCTTGAAAGAAAATGTTAAAAAATGTGACCTTTAACATTTTAGTAAACATTTCTTTGTACAATATGATTCTGCTTGACATAAAATGTAGACTTCCTTTGATTAATGCTTAAACAAAACCCTTTGGTATATATAGATGATCCTCATTAACCTAGACATACAAGCTACATAGAAATGTTCACACTTTTATACCTCACGTTTTCACTTGTTGGGCCTTTTGCAGATTGTTATAAATCATTGTCAGTACTGACCAGACGGTATCCCAAAAGCTTTTGCACTTGTTATTTAAAACATTGATTACAGGTCTGAATAATTTATGAGACTTGCTATGTAAACCATTGCAGAAAAAATTAGGTACATAATGGTCTCAATGAGATCAACTATCTCCATTTGTTGTGTGTCTGAAGAATGATAACAGTTAATGCACCATAATTGTAATTTATGAATGCATATATATTGGTACTACAAAATCAGGTGATTGGAGTAAAGGTCATTTTACAGGCTGTATTAACATAATGTATTTTTTTCAACAGTTGTGCAGCATGTTTGTGGGTTATAAAAATTCTATAAATAAAAACAGGAAAATGCATATAATCTGTTACCACATTTTGGATTAAAGTATTTAAAGCCCAGCTCAGAGCACATAAATCTTACCACGTTTACAGCAGTAAGGCTGGGTTCACACATGTCCAGTGCGAATTGTATGTCAGTTTTCACTGAAAAAAAAAGCGTAATCCATGTTGAAATCCTGAACTGGATATTGAATTGAATCCTGAAAACAACTGAACACATGCGCGATTCAGAAGTTTTCCCATAGAACTCAGTGAGCCTGGAATTCACACCTGAACCACATCGCAGAGCTCAGAAAATGCACAGGACACTTTTTAACCACTTACGCCGTCATTATACGTTGGTACTTTGAAGAGGAGTATCGTTGTTATGGCAGCAGCTAGCTACCATAACCCCGGTATCCTCTTCTTCAGCGGGCAGTCCGATTTCAGATAAAAAGTGGTCTCTGCAGCGGATTCGCTGCAAGATCAATTTTATCGGTGGCGGAAGAGGGCCCTCCTCCCGCCGCGCTCTGGTGCCCTCTGCAGCATACCGGAGCCATCAGTAGCAGCAGAGGTGATCAGGTCCTGTCAAGTCTGTGGTATGGAGATGAGTGAGGGGAAGATGGCCCCCACCCATCTCCATACCATTGCAGGGCGGAAGCGACATCAAAACGTCACTTCCGCCCATAGCTCTTAAAGAGACGTTTTTTTTTTTTAATTGCATTTTAGTGTAAATATGAGATGATTTAGATCAAAGCATATTCATGTGTGTTAGAATGGCCCAGTCAAAGTCCAGAACTAAATCCAATTGAGAATTTGTGGCGAGACTTGAAAATTGCTGTTCACAGATGCTCTCCATCCAATCTGACAGAGCTTGAGCTATTTTGCAAAGAAGAATGGGCAAAAAATGTCATTCTCTAGATGTGCAAAGCTGGTAGAGGCATACCCAAAAAGACTTGCAGCTGTAATTGCAGCGCAAGGTGGTTTTACAAAGTATTGACTCAGAGGGGCTGAATACAAATGCACCCCACACTTTTCACATATTTATTTGTAAAAAATGTTGAAAACCATTTATCATTTTCTTTCCACTTCACAATTATGTGCCACTTTGTGTTGGTCTATCACATAAAATCCCAATAAAATACATTTACGATTGTAAAATGGCAAAATGTGGAAAATTTCAAGGGGTATGAATACTTTTTCAAGGCACTGTAATTCACATACAATACCCTATTATATGCGGCATTAGACAATTTGTGGTTCCAATCTGTATTAACAAGCTCTAACTTGCCTACGACTAGAGAATTTTATTTTTATTTACCTACAAGTACCAAGTAATTCCATAGTTTTTTTTTTTATTTCAATATTTCTTTATTTCTTTTTCAACATAGTGAACAAGTTATACGTTTGTTACAATAAGTCGGATGTTCCGACTGGAGCAAGTAAAACCGAAACCAACAAAGTAGAGTTAGGTAATGTAGAGATATTCCTACAAGTTAAACTAGACAGTGGGAAATCAAGCTCAGTATTTTAACATTTTAACATAACTCAACTCCAGACGGGGGGGAAGGGGTGGTGGTGAGGGTGAGGAAGCACCAGCTAGGTAGGCAACTTACTTACATCAGTAGATGGGGGTGAATAGGAGAATAAATATAAGAATGGGAGGAAGTTACAGCAGGGATAGTACATCATGTGGTTACAGTACATTTTGGATGCGTGAGCCAGGTATGCCATTCATACAGAAATTTTTCCATTCTCAGATTTTTCCTAGCAACTAATCTCTCCATTTCACATTGAAGGTTTAAATCTGTAAGTGTGTTGGTAATGGATGGGGAATCTGTGGTTTTCCAGAGTTTGGTGATGTTTATTTTTGCCGCGAGTAGTAGATGGACTATTACTACTCGTGTCTTGGGTGAGAATTTTTCTATTCCAAGGTGTAATAATGCTAGCGAGGGATTAGGGGTAGTTGGGACCTGCGATATGATGGAGATTAGGGCAAATATTTGTTTCCAGAATGAGCTCAGGGATCTGCAGAACCATAGGACGTGAGCTATAGTACCAGCACTTCCACATGACCTCCAGCAGGTAGGAGGATGACCAGGGAAGAATTTAGAGAGACGGTAGGGTGTGAGATACCATCTGTGTATTGTTTTTTGGTATGATTCCCAGTGATTAGAGCAGTGGGAGGCCGTAAAGGTTTGTTTAAAGGCACGTGTCCACATGTTGGGGGTGACAGTAATGTTTAATTCTTCTGCCCATTTTGAGAGAGATGGTATTTGGGAGTAGGGCCGGTTGTCGTTAAGTGCAGAGTACATTGTAGAGATGCCATGTTTTGGGTATGTTGTGTGTGCGTAGAAGTTGTGGATTGGTTCAGGAATTTTTGCCGTAATAGAGATTTTAGACCGTTGAAGAAAGTGGGAGATCCTCAGGTACGTATAGGCTTCCGTGTGGGGGAGGTTGTATTCAGTTTGGAGGTTCTTAAAGGTTTTTAGAGTGTTGTTTGTGTTGTAGAGGTCTGAGATATTAGTTATCTTTTGTTTCTGCCATTTTAACAGGTTTAGATTTGGTAATTGCAACATTAGTGTTCTGAGAGGGATTTGTATTATATGACACGGGTGGTCTAAGGTGGTCGTCTGGGTGAGTTTTTTCCAGACTGTCAGAGAGGCCGTAATTGATGGGGGAGTAGGCAGTGTGTGAGGAGGAAGGCCTGCCGAGGTGATAAGGAGCATATCACACAGTGTATTTGGTTTGAAAGTCGATGATTCTATGATTGACCAGGATTTATTGGGATTCGGGTGCCACCAGTAGTAGAGCTGGTCCAGGATGGAAGCATAGTAGTAGGTTTGTATGTGGGGAAGGCCTACCCCTCCTTTTTTGTGATGTCTAGTTAAGATGTAATGAGCACATCTGGGTGGTTTAGTTTCCCATATATATCTGGAAAGTTGTTTTTGTATGGAAGCAAAGAAGGAATGGGGAACAGGTAGGATTACTGTGCGAAATAGGTAGAGTAGCTTGGGGAGAATTAGCATTTTAAAGGAGGCGATCCTTCCTAGTTTAGATAGGCCTGTTGTGCGCAGCTGATTTAATAGTTGGGGAAGCATTTTTTGGAAGGCACGGTAGTTAAGGTCATAGAGTTGATTTAGTGAGGGGGCTAATTTTATTCCTAAGTATGGGATCGAGTTCTTCGTCCAAGAATAAGGAAGAGATCCTTCCATGAGGGACTGTTGTGTGTGTGTTAGATTGAGCGGGAGGATCAGAGATTTAGAGGAATTGATTTTGTAGAAGGAGGCAGAGCTAAATTGAGTAATGATGTCTTGAATTGCAGGCATGGATTGGGCTGGGTTTGTGATCAAAAGTATGACATCATCGGCAAAGAGGCTTATTTTGTGTTCAACGTCATTGTGTTTAATGCCTGAGATGCGCTTGTCCCCTCTAATCTTTGCCGCAAGGGGCTCCATAATTAGAGCAAAAATGAGAGGGGAGAGCGGGCAGCCTTGGCGAGTGCCGTTAGAGATCATGAATTGTTTAGACAGGGTTCCGTCAGTTAATACCCTAGCCGTGGGGTTTGAGTAAAGTGAGAGTATGGCCTTTTGGAACCACCCAGTGATTCCAAATTTGGATAGCACTGCCCTCAGAAATCCCCAGTGGACCCTGTCAAACGCCTTCTCTGCATCCAGAGACAGAAGCAGAGAAGGCGTTCGTGTGTGGGTGACCTGGTGAATCAAATCAATGACTCTTCTGGTTGCATCCGGGGCCTGTCTGTCTGGCATAAAGCCAACTTGGTCCGTGTGGACTAGAGAGGGGAGACATTTTGACAATCTAGAAGCAATCACCTTAGCAAATATTTTCATGTCTGTGTTGAGGAGCGAAATGGGTCTGTAATTGGTAGTGAAGGTAGGGTCTTTCTCTGGTTTAGGGATGGTGGTGATGATTGAACGCAGCATGTCAAGCGGTATAGAACCAGAGGTGGCAGCAGAGTTGAAGAGGTCAGTGAGGTGAGGGGTGACGAGTTTGTCAAATGTTTTGTAGAATTCGTTAGTGTAGCCATCTTCCCCAGGTGATTTATGGAGAGGGAGTGTTTTGATGGCTGTTAGGACTTCTTCGTCTGAGAATGGTTGGGAAAGGCCTTCTAGTTGTGTATGAGTTATAAGCGGAAGATCAATAGTGGATAGGAAGTTTTGTATGCATTGGTCAGTTGGTTGGAGAGTATTTGTGTCAGTTGAAAGGTTGTAGAGAGAAGAGTAATAGTCGCTAAAGGCGTTAGCGATATCCTGTGGATTCGTCAGGAGTCGTTTGGTGGTGGGATGGTGAAGGGAAGATATTTTATGTTTAAAGCGTTGAGCCTTGACCTGTTGAGCTAGTAAGGCTCCAGCTTTATTGCCTAAGGCATAGTATTTGGCTTTAGTAAATTTAAGGTTGTTTTCAAATTTAAAGAGTAAAAGTGAGCGGAGTTTTTGTCGCTGTTCTAAGAGCTCACTGGCTAAATTGTGGGAGGGATTAAGTTTGTTTTGGTTTTCAAGAAGGGTAATTTGGGAAAGGACCCCGTCAACTTGCTTAGACCTCTGGTTTTTAACATTACTATGGAGTTTAATTAGGACGCCACGCATGTAGGCTTTATATGCCGACCAAAGTACAAACCTATCAATGTCCGGTTGATTGTTCGTTTGGAAATAGGAGTGGTGTTCGATATTGAGTTTTTGAACTATGCTAGGATCAGAGATGAGGGAGGCGTCTAGTCTCCATATTCGGTGTGGTCTTGGTCTGCAGTTTCCCACAGTAAGGGAGATGGGTGCATGGTCCGACCATGTTATGGTTCCAATTTCAGAGTTCGTCACATCCTGGAGGGTGAGTTTGTCAACAAGGAAGAAGTCAATACGGGAGTAGGAAAGTTGAGAAGAGGAGAAGTAGGAAAAGTCACGCTCATTGCTGTGGTGGCATCTCCACGGATCGTAGAGATTGTTTGCTTGGAGGAAGGGGTTCAGAACAGTTCGATGGTTTTTAGTCGCGGAAGTAGTATCCAATGTGGAATCTCCAATTACATTGAAGTCACCTCCAAAAAGAAGCCTCCCCTTTCGGAGTCGTAGAATTTTTTTGTAGAGTTGTCTGTGGAATCGTATTTGCTGTTTGTTTGTTCCATAGACGTTGACCAGAGTGTAGGTGATTTGATTAATGTCGCATAGGAGGATCAGGAAACGGCCGTGGGGGTCTGCGATGGATTGATGTAGTTTAAATTGTAGTGTATTCCGTACGGCAGTGAGGACCCCGTTTTTCTTCTTCAGGCCTGAAGCTGAAAAAACTTGGTCGTAGTTTTTCAGGATAAATCTGGGAGTTTTAGCAGAGGCGAAATGGGTCTCTTGCACTAGGAGGATATCGGCTTTTTGAGTGTTGGCTTCTTTGAGAAGTGCAGATCTTTTCTGTGGAGAGTTTAAGCCCCTGGCATTGATAGAAACTATTTTGAAAGCCATTCTGTGGGCTTAAAGTTAGGGTGGATTGATCCCAGGTGAAGGTGACAATTGGTAGGTATGGATCAAATCGCTAGCCTTGCTCTAAGTGGTGTGAACAATGTGAATTGTCACTTGTGTAAAGAAATAGAGACTCAGGTGTAGTTTGGCGGAAAGGTTAGTGGGGATATGCTGGTGCTGGGTTAGGGTGAAAGGTCTTTGATTAAAAAGGGAGAGTCCAGTAACAAAGGGGCCCTGGACTCAATGTGCAGAAAATACTGCAAACAGATGGTGGGGGAAAGAGAACTTATGTCCACAACGTGGGACAGGGATCTCTTAGCAGGCAGGCAGGTACTGGATAAAGCCGCTGCAGTATCCCAGCCGTTTGGCTAGTGCAGAGAAGGAGATATACTGCAGCCTTCAAGGATCTGGAGGTTCTCCTCCTGTCTCCATGAGAGTTGGAAGGTGAGCGGAAGGGCACGGTGTTTCCTCTGGTATGATATGCCAGTTTCTCAAGAGTGTGAGACCCATAGGGAGGGTGCGCACTGTGTGAGTTTTGTTTTGGTGCGTAATGAGTAATTTAGTGGGGAAGCCCCATTTGTAAGGGATTTTATGGTTTTGAAGTGCTTTAGTTATAGTCGCCAGCTGCCTGCGATTTTCCATTGTTGCTTTGGATAAGTCAGCATACAGTGCGATGTTGGTGAAAGGGTCAGGGAGTCTTGTTGCACGTTTGGCTGCGTACATGATTTTTTCCTTTGTAGTGAAAAAATGAATGCGGGCTAAAACATCCCTGGGAGTGGAGGCAGGGAGGTGAGATGGCTTGGGGAGCCTGTGTGCCCTGTCAATTTCCATGTCACGGGTTGTTAGGTCAGGCAAAAGGGCCCGCATCAGGGATTGCAAAAATTGAACGATATCAGATTGTTGGATCGACTCAGGGATGTTACGGAATTTAATATTATTTCGTCTGGAGCGATCTTCCAGGTCTGCGATTTTCAGATTAATTAATTGGAGTTCATCGTCATGATCCGCAAATCCATCTACCAGTTCATTATGGGCAGAGAGTAAGTCTCCCATCTTAGTTTCCATGTGTGTAATAATTTGATCATGCTGATTTACAGTCATGGATAATGAGGAGACAGCAGAGGATAAGTCAGTATATAGAGTTTGCCTCAGTGACAGCAGCATATTCTTCATGGTGCTTTCAGAGAGTGGCTGGTCAGAGGCAGGGAAGGCATCTAATACAGATGATGGCTGCGGTGGGGGGAGAGAGAACAGGCAGGGAGCTGTGACATGCAGGGATTGCTGAGGCTCATCCGTTCTGAGCCTAGTCTTAGCAGGGCTGGACGTAGTGGGCGAGTTGGGGGGAGAGCACTCACCCTGTGTGTCAGATGAGCGGTGGAGCCCTGGAGACAGCGCAGGGCTCTGACTGGAATGTGAGGAGGAGAGCCGCGCTGTTGTTTCTCGGCCGCTGCCGGCGCCATTTTGGCCGCTTGCCAGGTCTGGCGAGGGATAGTAATCCGTCAGTTTTCTGGGGATTTTGGAGCCTTTCCTTCGTTTCAGCATGGCCACTCACTGTGTGGGAGTGTTATGGCTGATTGTGGGGTAATTTCTCCTTCTCTGGAGCCGCTGGAGAAGTCGCTGTGGCCGGTTATGCTGCGGAGCTGTGAGTCTAGGCAGCCATCCGCACGAGCCTTCAAGCCACGCCCCCCTAGTTTTTTTTTTTTATGTACATCTTTCTACACCAATTATTTGAAGTTAATATCTACCTATGATGTCGTTAGAGATGCGTTTACTTTCCTTTTGGGTGTTTGGTACTTTCTTTTTCTGGTCCTCATTTGGGCAGTGCTTTCATCAGCCTGGGAGATTGCCAGGTATCATGGATCAGCATATGACCAACGTTCTGACAAAATTGTTGCATGTATTGTATATATCGTACTGTACATATTATTATATATAATATATAAATGTATAAATATATACATTTTTGTTCTTTTGATTCCTTCCCCACCATCCCCTACTGCTCCGGAGGAAGAGAAATTTTCTTATCCAAGAAGTTCATAGAACTGAATATAACATCTCTAAAACTGTTATATGGCAAATTTAAAAAACGTTGTCTGTTTAACCACTTCCCTACCGGGCCATAGTAATATGACGCCGGCAGGAACATCTCATCCCTCCGGGTGGACGTCATATGACGGCCTCAGGTTCTCACCACTACTATGGGCCCCTGGGGTCCTGCAGCGTGGCGATCAGGGATCAGGCTTGTTTCTTGGGACACAGCCCCTTCCCGATCAGGGTAAAGAGCCAATGAAATTGGCTCTTTACCACGTGACCGGCTGTGTCCAATCACAGCCGATCACATGTATTGTGCTCGTGATCGCACACCCCTGGGGGCATGCAGCTATCGGGGATGAGGCGTGTCCAATCACAGCCGATCACAAATGTCAACAAACGGCTGTAGCGCCGTTTCCGGGTTCTCCTCCTCAGTGTGTGAGCCCGTCACAGCCCATCTGAGTGCCTGTCACCAGCTCATCAGAGTACCCGAGTACCTGTCACCAGCCCATTAGAGTACCTGAGTACCTGTCACCAGCCCACCAGAGTACCCGAACACCTTTCATCAGCCCACCAGAGTACCCGAGTACCTGTCACCAGCCCACCAGAGTACCCGAGTACCTATCACCAGCCCATTAGAGTAACCGAGTACCTATCACTAGCCCATCATAGTACCTGAGTGGCTATCTCCAGCTCATGAGAGTACCCGAGTACCTGTCACTAGATGGGATGTTTTCCTTTCAAAATTGGGTCATTTTGTGGGTAATTCCATTATCCTGGTGCTCCAGGACCTTCAAAAGTGTTATAGGTAGTCAGGAAACTAAATGTGTAATATATGCTCCTAGAATGCCTAATGGTGCTCCTTGCGTAGCAGAATATTTTTTGGGGTATCATTTTTGGTATGTACATGCTGTGTGTTAGAAAAATTAAATAAACTGACAACTTTGTGTAAAAAAAAAATACTTCTTAATTTTCTTCCCACATTTTCCAAAAACTTTTGGAAAAAAATGAACTGTTCAAAAGATTCATAATGCCTCATAGAATATACTTTGGTGTGTTTGCTTTTCAAAATGGGGTCATTTGTGGGTAATTCCACTGTCCTGGTGCTCCAGGGCCTTCACAAATGTAATAGGTCATTAGGAAATTGTATGTGTAATTTATGCTCCTAGAACGCTTGACGGTGCTACTAAAACACCTGATGGTGCTCCCTGCATGTTGGGCCTTGGTATGTGGACAGGTTGTGAAAAAGTCTCACACATGTGGTATCGCCATACTTGGGACGAGTAGCAGAATGCATTTTGGGAAGTAATTTTTGCTATGTACATGCTGTGTGTTTGAAATATCTTATAAATTGACCACTTTATGTAAAAAAATATAGGTTTTCATTTTCTTTCCACGTTTTTCAAAGACTTTTGGAAAAAAAATAACTGTTCAAAAGACGCATTATGCCTCATAGATTATGAGTTGAGGTGTTTGATTTCCAAAATGGGGTAATTTTTGGGTAATTACATTGTCCTGGTGTTCCAGGGCCTTCAAAAGTGTGATAGGTTGTTAGGAAATTAGATGTGTAATTTATGCTACTAGAACACCTGATGGTGCTCCCTGCATGTTGGACCTCTCTATGTGGCCAGGCTGTGAAAAAGTCTCACACATGTGGTATCACCATACTTGAGACAAGTAGCAGAATGTATTTTGGGGTATAATTGCAAGTATGCATATGCTGTGTGTGAGAAATAACTTGTTATTATGATCATTTTGTGTAAAAAAAAAAAAAAGGAAATAATAATTTTTTTCATTTTCCCAAGAATTGTGGGAAAAAATTACAACTTCAAAAAACTCACCATGCCTCTTTTTAAATACCTTGGAATGTCTACTTTTGAGACTCATGAGATAGGCCATCAGTACACCAGGTGTGATCAATTTTCAATGATTTGCACCATAGCTTGTAGACTCTATAACTTTCACACAAACCAAATATTATACACTTATTTGGGTTATTTTTACCAAAGATATGTAGCAGTGTAAATTTTGGCCCAAATTTATGAACAAAAATTACTTATTTGCAAAAATTTTCAGTGTTTTTTTTCAATATTTTTGCTCTTTTTTAACTTATGTCACAAAAAATAGAAAACCCAGTGGTGATTAAATACCACCAAAAGAAAGCTCTATTTGTGTGAAAAAAAAATATACATTTTGTTTGGGTACAGTGTTACATGACTGAGTAATTGGCATTCAAAATGCGAGAGCGCTGAAAGCTGAAAATTGGTCTGGGCAGGAAGTGCCCTGTATTGAAGTGGTTAAGTAAACATTGAATTGAAGAATTGTAATTTTGAGAAAGATTGTTACTCAGTTTTGCCTTAATGGGTAGGTTCACCTTTTGAAAAAAAATTATAAATGCACATTTTTTTGCAGGTAAAAAAATTAGCATTTACTATTTTTTTTCTAAGGAGCCTGCAGAGCATTGCACCTATGGTCAGTGCACAGGTAGGCAGGAAGAATCAATGAACTACCAGAGCGCTCAGTAGCGCCATCATACTTCATTGAGAACTACAAGACAGCAGCTGCAATGGCTGATGGTACGTGTAGTCTAGCCATTCAGAGGAAACTGTGAATGAATGATGTGGCCATATTGGTGGAGCCCCGCATGTTTTCAAATTGTGACAGCAGGTGTGGGGAGAGGATCTCCTGCCCACTATCACGGGGGGGGGGGGGTCGACTGTGCAGGGTGCAGATGCATAAAATGGATGGAACATACAACATGTTCCAAAGGTGAACTTATCCTTTAAAAAGTCCCTGTATTCTTGCTATCACTTTATTCATAAATCTAGATCAGCCTTTGAATGTGTCTGAACAGAGCTGTGATATTTCCTCCAAAAAAAGTGTTAAAAGCTATATTAGCTGCACTTGTTTGAATTAAAAATTGTAACCTTTGTTTTACAAAGATGGTAATACAAGAAGAAACTTTACCAGGGTTATGATACATTTTACAGTGACCTTGCATAAAAATAGAACTTTTTTACATCATTAAAACTGAATGTGTTAACCGGCTAGTCTAGTTGCCATGGAGTTTGACAGTAAAATTGCAATCATTCTCACCTGTCATGTATATATATATATATATATATATATATATATATATATATTATAATTTTTATAACTATTTTATTATATCTTTTTATATGACAACACTGCAAAGATGACACTTTGCTACAATGTAAAGTAGTGAGTGTACAGCTTGTAAAACAGTGTAAATTTGCTGTCCCCTCCAAATAACTCAACACACAGCCATTAATGTCTAAACTGCTGGCAACAAAAGTGAGTACACCTCTTACTGAAAATGTTAAAATTGGGCTCAAAGTGTCAATATTTTGTGTGCCCATCATTATTTTCCAGCACTGCCTTAACCCTCTCGGGCATTGAGTTCACCAGAGCTTCACGGGTTGCCACTGGAGTCCTTTTCCACTCCTCCATGACAACATCACGGAGCTGGTGGATGTTAGAGACCTTGCGCTCCTCCACCTTCCATTAGAGGATGCCTCAAAGATGCTCAATAGGGTTTAGGTCTGGAGACATGCTTGGCCAGTCCATCACTTTTACCCTCAGCTTCTTTAGCAAGGCATTGGTCATCATGGAGGTGTGTTTGGGGTTGTTATCATGTTGGAATACTGCTCTGCGGCCCAGTTTCTGTAGGGAGGGGATCATGCTCTGCTTCAGTATATCACAATACATGTTGGCATTCATGGTTCCCTCAATGAACTGTAGCTCCCCAGTGCCGGCAGCACTCATGCAGCCCCAGACCATTACACTCCCACCACCGTGCTTGACTATAGGCAAGACACACTTGTCTTTGTACTCCTCACCTGGTTGCTGCCACACACACTTGACACCATCTGAACCAAATAAGTTTATCTTGGTCTCATCAGACCACAGGACATGGTTTAAGTAATCCATGTCCTTAGCCTGCTTGTCTTCAGCAAACTGTTTGCAGGCTTTTTTGTGCATCATCTTTAGAAGAGGCTTCCTTCTGGGATGACAGCCATGCAGACCAATTTGATGCAGTGTGCCGCGTATGGTCTGAGCACTGACAGGCTGACCCCCCACCCCTTCAACCTCTGCAGCAATGCTGACAGCACTCATACGTCTATTTCCCAAAGACAACCTCTGGATATGACGCTGAGCACGTGCACTCAACTGCTTTGGTTGACCATAGCAAGGCCTGTTCTGAGTGGAACCTGTCCTGTTAAACCGCTGTATGGTCTTGGCCACCATGCTGCAGCTCAGTTTCAGGATCTTGGCAATCTTTTTTTAGCCTAGGCCATCTTTATGTAGAGCAGCAATTCCTTTTTTCAGATCCTCAGAGAGTTCTTTGCCATGAGGTGCCATGTTGAACTTCCAGTGACCAGTATGAGAGAGTGAAAGCGATAACACCAAATTTAACACACCTGCTCCCCATTCACACCTGAGGCCTTGTAACACTAAGGAGTCACATGACACCAGGGAGGGAAAATTGCTAATTTGGCCCAATTTGGACATTTTCGCTTAGGGGTGTACTTAATTTTGTTGCCAGCGGTTTAGACATTAATGGCTGTATGTTGAGTTATTTTGAGAGGACAGCAAATTTACACTATTATACAAGCTGTACACTCACTACATTGTAGCAAAGTGTCATTTCTTCACATGAAAATATTTAATAAAATATTTACAAAAATGTGAGGGGTTTACTCCCTTTTTTGAGATACTGCATATATATATATGTAGGAGAGGTGAAGTATATCTGAACCTGAACTACCAAAATGCAGACCTGTAGTATGTTTAAATGTTTGCATAACTAGATGTTTAAAATAAGAACATGTATATGTGAAATCACTTGGCATTTCAACATAACAAGCGCAGGTTTGCTTGGTAACATGTGGTGCAAACTAGGAGGTACAAACATTTCCCAAAGCTAATCATGAACAATTATGCAATTCACTTCCTTCATATATATAATTGATAAAGAGTGTCATTGACACTCTTTATGATTCCATCAGGCCGCCGCACCAAAATTGCTGGTGCTTGCACCCGATTCAAATACTTGTCAGAGACAGGTGCATGAATGTGTCGCTGCCCATTACTGAGGTTGGAGTGTTTATATCACAGCACCGGAGCACGCAAAAATACAAAAAGCTCCGGGAAAGATGTCGGCCGAGACAGCGGTGTGCAGGGCCCACTGTAACAGCTTAGTTTTAAAGTGATTGTAAAGGTAAAATAAAAAAAAAAAAAAACATATCATACTTACCTCCACTGTGCAGCTCGTTTTGCACAGAGCGGCCCCCGAACCTGATCTTCTGGGGTCCCTCTGTGACTCTCGCGGCTCCTCCCCAAATTTGATAAACCCCACGCAGAAGCGCTTCCCCGAGGGGGTTACCTTGTGGGTGCGCTCCCGAGTCCAGCATTCGGCGTCCATAGAGGCTGATTGCTGGACTTGGCCCGCGCCCCCTGGCGCTCACGTCATTGGATTTGATTGACAGCAGCGGGAGCCAATGGCTGCGCTGCTATCAATCTATTCAATCAACAGCCGAGAACCCCGGGCAGAGAGACAACACGTCCCTGTGGGTCAAGTTCGAGGGGTCAGGTAAGTACAACGGGGGGGCTGGGGGGCCAGTCACTGACAGGTGTTTTTTCAACACGAATCTTTACAATCCCTTTAAGATAAGTATTTCATAATGAGCTAGTATGTAATGCATACTAGCTCATTATGCCTTTGTCTTGCAGGGTTTTTTTTGAGGGGGGGGGAGCTTTTTTCAGAGGTTTACAACCTCTAAGTCTTTAGTAGTCCGGTGCCTATGGCTTTTTTTACGTAAAGCACATTGCTAAAGTTAAGATATAGTTTATTCTCTAACAAGCCAGTTACCTGTTCAGTAAATTAGGTCTGTTCATCTTTAATTTATCACCATTCCATTTTCCGAACTCTCTTATACAGTAATAGGATAGGTAAGATAAGAGATTATTGTCTGTTATTGTGCAAATATAGCGTACAGTAAAGAAATATAGGGATGATGGTTTTAAGATGTCAGGATTAATATATCATGAACTGTAAGGATGACCATACACTGTACAATCTGATTGTGCAATCTCCTTTAGATTAGGATTTTTTTTTGTGGCCATACAGCATTTGCACCAGGCTCTGCATGTTCACAATTCATGGAGCTGTGCTACTTGTGTCTTAGTAACCAATGACACTGGGCTGGCCAGCTGGCCTTGTCTTAGCATTTAATGACATTATTAGTTTCTAGGATGCTGCTGGGCACACATTCATTGCTTACAGTGCACCATAGCAACCAATCTTGTTCTAAAAAAAAAAAAAAAAAGTATGGGGTTTCCCAAAAAAATACATACCAGGCCCCTATTCTTGATGAGGGTCTCGTATGGATTTTAAGGGGGTATCCCACACAAAAGGCAAGAAAAAAAAAGCTTGGGTCTGCCTGCATTATAAACACTGGACACTTCTCTGAGCATGCCATGCACCAGGTAGGTCAGAAAAAGTGGGTGGGGGGTCAACTAGCATGCACCCTCTCTTCCTGAACCATACCAGGCCACATGCCCTTAACATGGGTGTAGGCCCTCCTTGGCAAAGCTCCTTGTATCCATGTTGATAGGGACTTGCAATAATTGTTTGCAATGTGTGGATTTGTGGACATGTTTGCTGAACCTGCCCTGGAAATGAACTCATCACTACTATAGATCTACTGTTAACTATTAAGTACCAGCTCCTACCTGATTGGATACAAATTAAAAACATTGTTTAGGTCCTCCTGCTAGTTTGAGGTCATGTCCCTATATTCTTGATCTTAGCTTTATATTGATACTGCCTTCCTTTACCTAATCCTCACCCTTCATTTGATTACCCTTTTGCTCCCATTAATGTAAAGTTTAGATTAGCAGCAGTGGTAGCATTTACACACAATGTCAGCCGACTGCTGCCCCCCTCCTTATATCTTGGGCTCTACTGACCCTTACCCAAGACAGACATGATAGGTAAAGGCAGGGAGAGTTGAAGATGATCAGTGAACACAGATTCACTGATTGTCTCTGCACTGAATAAAGTCGTAAGTGACAAGCTTCTCGTCACTTTGAGTTTCAGAGTTTGGCTGGGAAAACAGCTGATCAAGCTTAGATCATGGGGTGCCAACGTGACATTAGGGGTATAATGCCCTATACACACGATCGGACTTTCCGACAACAAAACCGTGGATTTTTGTTTGAAGGATGTTGGCTCCAACTTGTCTTGCATACACACGGTCACACAATTGTTGGCCAACAATTATGAACGCAGTGAAGTACAGGACGTACGTGATATCTGCATTACGAAAGCTAGTTATATCTCCGGCTCATACTTGATTCCGAGCATGCGTAGACTTTTGTCCGACGGACTTGTGTACACACGATCGGAAAGTCAGACAACAAACATTTGTTGGCAGAAAATGTGAGAACCTGCTAGCCAACATCCGATCGTGTGTGCGGGGCATTATGAATACCCAATGTCTCCTTAAAGAGGACCTGTCCTGTACATTATGTTAGCATATAGGGGCTTTTCAGCCCCCTATGAGATGGCAAACAAATAAGGTAAAAATCAATAGGAAAAAAAAGGAAAAAAACAATAAACTCCCATCCCCATTTCTGCCTACATACAAAAACAATGATTGCACAACAAACGACTGTGCAATAACTCTAAGGTCATCGATTGTGGTCAACACTAAATTGGTGACCTTTAAAGAACTATAAAGAAGAAAAATTCTGTGTACCATAGGTTGTCACCTATTAATGAGTGTGCACAACCTGAAAGTAGAATTCCAGTAGTGACCAGACCAAAGTAGACTGAAAATTGATAAGTATCTACATCTTTTTTACACGTTAGTCAGCATAGGCGTTAGGAGGAGGGAGGGGGTATCTTTAAGGCTAGTTAGGTTTAGCCTGGAATTCTTCTTTAAGGCTTAACATGTTTAGTATCTATTTACTCAATGCAACCTCATTTTTTATGTAGCACCCTCTAGTGCGCTACTGGTGTAAGTGCAGGCAAATTTATATTTTGGCTCACAGTAAAATGAGTCTTTGAATCTGGGTCAAAGGTTTACTGCAGTTCAGCTCTGGTATACAAGTGACATCAGCGTTAAAACATGGGCATATGTGAATGGGGGAGAGAAAGCATGGTTAATGGCGTGGAGTCTACACCCAGTGCAGCTGGACAACAGCCATCGCTGGAAGGTATGAATAAACAGTACACAGTAAAACAAACAGACCATTGCTCAATCGGTTAATGAGTAATCACAGTCTCACAGCAGGCAATTGAACGTGAATAGTCCTAGTTTATTTGATAAAGCATGTGAAAATATACTCCTGTTATCAAAGAGGAAGGAATGTGAGGTAGATAAAAAAGAGAAAACAAAAAACGGCTTACAGTTTCACAGAAAATCCATGGAGCAACAAGGAGCTGACGGCATGGAGGGTTTACAACCAACCTCTGCAGCATGGAGGGGGCGCCAAAACCCCTGCTTTGCTATGCCCGAATATGGAACACACTCACCAGCATGTGGAGAGGGGCTGGATAGGCTGGGAGAGAGAGCGGAGATGACCATCAGCGGGAGGGTGGCATACCGAACTGCAGGCTGCTCGTGTATGAGATGCCAGGTCCGCTGGTGTGCTGACAGGTGGAAGAGAGAGAGCGCCGCAATGCTGCAGTGTGTATCATGCTGTTCGTTCAATGATGTTGTTCCCTGCTGTGTGGGAGTGTCCAAAACCAGTGTAAACCTCAGAGAGATGGGAAACCAGGGCTGGGTTAGCTGATGTAATTGACAGTCAGCATTGCTGGGGTTCTAGGGGTACTGATCATTGAGACCCCTCTTGGACCAAGGTGAACTGTTAGCGTTGTGGTTGCCTTGAAGACACGCTTTGCGAGCATGCGTGCAAAATGCGTCTTCAAGGCAGCCACAACGCTAACAGTTCACCTTGGTCCAAGAGGGGTCTCAATGAAGTGTATCCAGGAGCTGGCTATTGTGCCTGCAATTCAGGGACAGTATGCACTGCTGTTAATGTGGAGCTGACTCCCTCTAGTGTTGGCTTGGACGCCATGTGTCATTTTCTAAAGACAGAACTTAGAGCAGAGCAAAGCATCGTGGGATGTGTAGTTCAGAATGCTGGGGTTTCAATTTTAGCAGGACTGGCCTGAACTACAACCACCAGATTGCTGAGGAGAGAAAAACTGGGCTCAGCCCTTCCTTCTCTGAGCTGGCGGTTCAGCTGTCGGCTAATTGCCAGCTCCCATCTCTCTCGACAGTTACCCAGCTGTTGTTGATTCTGCACATCAGTCCTGCCTACTTAAAGTCGTCCAGCTCACTTGATCTCTGCCTTCGCCTTTGTCAACATCACAGAAACTTTCTCCTGCGTTCCTGTTAAAGACTTGCTCGGCTGACATTCCTTCTGGCTCCTGATCCTGCTTGCTGTACTACTACGTTTATCTCTGGCTCTCTGACATTTGCTTGGCTGACTACCTGATCCGGTTACTGAACTCTGGCTTATTTTGACTACGCTTACTCTGTTTATATTATTATTATTATTAAACAAGTGTGATTTAACTTTACTTCTGTCTTGGTCTGATTCATGGTTTCTGATAGTAGGCGAAGGCCATGAATTCAGAAGATACAGTCAATCCACTTGTTGGATGAGTAAGATCACCGCATGGATCAGTTTGCCATAGCGTTACAAACACTCCTGAGTCACACGGCTCACCTGGAAACTCCCACTGTGGCTGCTCCGGTTCAACCTGAGTTGCAGGCCGTCCCTGCTGCTGCTCCAGTCTCTGTGCAGGTACCCGCCTCGAGTATTACCTCTATAAGGAGGTATGTCTGGTTCCGCTCTGCTTCCCCAGCAATTTGGGGGTGATCCAGTTCAATGCAGAGGGTTTCTCAACCAGCTTGAGATTTACTTTGAGATGCTGCCCCAGGCTTTCCCACGGACAGAAGCAAAGTAGGTTTTCGTGATATCTTTGCTTTCTGAGAGAGCCTTGGCCTGGGCAAATCCTCTATGGGAGATGCAAAAACCTGTTGTCTTGAGTTACCCTGACTTTGTGGCCTCTTTTAAAAGGGTATTTGACGTTCCCGCACGCTCCGCTTCTGCTGCCAAGTGCCTCATGCCCATCAAACAGAGTACGAAAACCGTTGCCGACTACGCCATTAAATTCCATACTCTGGCAGCAGAGGTTGCTTGGAACAATGAGGCCCTCGTGGCTACTTTTTCTCATGGTCTCTCAGATTCCATCAAGTATGAGATAGCAGCCAAAGATATACCCACTGAGCTGGAGAGGTTTATCACATTTGAAATGCTTATTGACTCCAGACTCAGAGAGACTCTTTTTTAAGGAGCACTTGCAGAAGCCTCCTGTACGTTTGCCTCCGAGCTTTGCAGTCTCACCCGTGCCTCCCTTACCTCCCATGCCTCCTGGTACCGAGTCGATCAGTGAAGATGAACCCATGCACTTGGGCTTCACGCGTCTCTCTGCGGATGAGAGAGCCTTTAGGAGGAGGGAGAGATTGTCCCTTTATTGTGGCCAGGCAGGTCACTTTTTGAAGTCTTGTCCTACCCATCCAGGAAGCACCCAAACCTTGAGGTCCTGTCACATCGAGATACAGGCTCTAATAGACTCTGGGGCTGCAGGCCTGTTCATTGATGCTGCCTTTGTATTGCAGAACTCGATTCCACTGCAGCTGAGTGACACTTCACTTGCCATTAAAGCTCTTGACGGGAGACCTCTACAGCCTGCCCATGTGACTCATGTGACGGTTCCGTTGTCCATTGCCGTAGGGGCTCTTCATTATGAGATAATCCAATTCCAAGTTATTTTCTTACCTAGGTTTCCGCTGGTTATTGGTAATTCTTGGTTACAGAGGCACAACCCCTCTTTTGATTGGCTCCGTGCTGAGGTTCTCTCCTGGTCACTACAATGCAGTGAGACATGAGGAGTACAGCGATTTTAGCGATATCTTTGATAAAGGTTAAGCCGGTATTTTGCCTCCACATTGGCCTTATGATTGTGCAATTGACCTTCAACCTGGTGCCATACCCCCTTGTGACCGGGTTTATCCTTTGTTGGCCTTGGAGGATAAGGCCATGGAGGAGTATGTTGCAGACGCACTTTCTCGAGGTTTCATCCGCAAATCCTTGTCTCCTGTTGGTGCTGGTTTCTTTGTGAAGAAGAAGAGTGGTGAACTAAGACCTTGTATTGATCATAGGGGTCTCAATCGTTTCACGATTAAGAATGCCTACCCGATTCAATTGATTACAGAGTTATTTGACCACCTCAAGGGAGCAACGGTTTTCACGAAGCTTGGTTTGAGAGGGGCATACAATCTTGTGCAGATTAAGGGGGGCGACGAGTGGAAAACTGTGTTTAATACCAGAACAGGCCATTATGAGTACCTCGTAATGCCTTTTGGCCTTTGTAACTGAAAGGGTGTAGGGATGCTTTAGGAGCAAATGAACCCTCGTATGATATCCTGCCTAGAGTGTTCCTTCAAACCCATTCAGGCCTGGAGACCACTCTGATAAGAAGTTATGACATGCAGTCAATACATGCAGTTCTCAGAATGGTCTGAGGATTTTATTTCCGTGTTTCAACTTATATAAGCAAAATGACATCACAACAAAAGTCCAACCCTTACATAAATATATAGTAAAGATACAGACATACAGGATGTTTTATAACAAGCAAAAATAGAATATTAATAACTCATATAGAAACTACAACAGGAAAAGGCTAACAGGAAAGGACTTCGTACATCATTTCGGGGAGATCAGACCATTTACAAGAAATTGAAACTTAACTTCTCATAGAGGTCACATATACATATTGTTTTAAAATGGATACACATTTTTACAGGGGTGCATAGCTAAAATGGTGGACAGCAAGCTAAAATATCCCTTCAGTAATGCCCCGGCAGTTTTCCAATTTATTAACAATGTCCTCCGAGATTTGTTGCAGTTATGTGTGGTGGTTTATCTCGATGATATCCTCATATTTTTCAAGTCCATGGAGAGCCACCGCACAGATGTCTGTCATGTGCTTCAGAAACTAAGAGAAAACAATCTCTATTGTAAACTGGAGAAGTGCGAGTTCCATCGTGAACAAGTTAAATTCCTGGGCTATGTCATTTCCACTGCTGGTTTTTCGATGGACCCAGAGAAACTTTCGGAAGTCCTACAGTGGCCCCGACCCGCGGGTTTACGGCCTCTGCAGCGTTTCCTGGGCTTTGCCAATTATTATCAGAAGTTTATTCGTAGCTTCTCGTCTCTGGTCAAGCCCCTGACTGATATGACCAGAAAGGACGGTAACCCACAGAGTTGGTCTCCGGAGTCCATTAAGGCCTTTGAGAGTCTCAAGGCTGCCTTTGTTTCTGCTCCTGTGTTGGCACATCCTGATCCTATGTTGCCTTTTATTCTAGAAGTTGATGCTTCTGAGACTGGAGTTGGCGCCCTTCTGTCTCAATGTCCTAACTCTGAGAGCGCTATGCATCCGTGTGGCTACTTTTCCAAGAAATTGTCACCTGCAGAGTGCAATTATGAGATTGGGGACAGAGAGCTGTTCATTTTAGCCCTGAAATAATGGAGACATCTCCTTGAAGGTACCACAGTGCCGGTTCTCATTCTTACTGACCATAAGAATCTCACATTCTTGTCTGAGGCTAAGCGACTCTCTCCCAGAAGGGCGGATGGGCTCTTTTCTTGTTGAGTTTTAATTACATTGTCTCATTCTTACCCGGTACTAAGAATGTAAGGGCTGATGCCTTGTCACAACAATTTTCCTCCACTTCCATGTTGGAGTTAGTTCCGGTTCCTGTGATTCCTCCTGACTGTATCCTGGCTACGGTTCGCACCAGTCTTACTTCTCCTTTGGGTGACAAAATTCTTGCTGCTCAGGTCCATGCTCCTCCTGAGAAACCTTGTGACCGCTGCTTTGTCCCAGAGAGTTTCCGTACTGCCGTGCTCCAGAGTTACCATTCTCCCAAGGCAGTTGGCCACCCTGGGAGGATTCAACTTGTTTGGGCCATTTCCCAACAATTCTGGTGGACTACGGGCTGATGTAACTGCCTTCGTAGCTGCCTGTTCTGTGTGTGCTTAGAGTAAGACTCCACGACACCTTCCAGTGGGCCTCCTACAACCCATTCCCAATGGAGAGAGGCCCTGGACCCACCTGTCTATGGATTTCATTGTGGAGTTACCCAACTCCCAGGGCAACACAGTTATCCTTATGGTGGTTGACTGGTTTTCAAAGATGTGTCATTGTATTCCACTGAAGAAGTTGCCCACTTCTAAGGAACTGGCTTCCATTTTTTGCTCGGGAGATCTTTGGACTACCCAAGGTGATTGTCTTGGACAGGGGTAGTCAATTTGTGTCCCAGTTCTGGTGAGCCTTTTGTGCACAGTTGGGAATTCAGCTTGCTTTCTCCTCTGCGTATCATCGCAGTCTAATGGGGCCGCAGAACGAGCCAATCAGTCCTTGGAGCAATTCTTACATTGCTATATTTCTGACCATCATAACAACTGGTCAGACCTATTACCGTGGGCAGAGTTTGCTCACAACAGTGCCTTGAATTCTGCTTCCCGATTGTATCCGTTTATGGCAAATTATGGCTTCCAACCTTCCATGTTGCCTGACTAGTTTGTTCCGCAGAGTATTCCTGCCTTAGAGGAGCATCTCTATGGTCTTTGTTCCACTTGGGCACAAGTTCAGGAGGCTTTGCAACATGCTAACAATAGGTAGAGACTCCATGCTGACCGCAGACGCCTGCCTGCACCTTCCTCCCAACTTGGGGACAGAGTCTGGCTGTCGTCTCGCAACCTCCGACTTCGTGTTCCTTCTTTGAAGTTCGCACCTCGTTTTATAGGGCCTTTCCGTATCCTTCGCAAGATTGACCCAGTGGCTTACGCCTTGGACCTTCCTCCTAGTATGCGCATCTCAAATGTGTTTCATATCTCCTTATTGAAACCTTTGGTCTGCAATCGCTTTACCACCTCGGTGCCACGTCCTCACCCTATACAGGTTCAGAACCAAGAGGAGTATGAAGTACAATCCAATGTTGACTCCTGTAGGTTCTGTGGGTGCATACAGTACCTGGTGCATTGGAAGGGGTACGGTCTGGAGGAACGCTCTTGGGTCTCATCCTCGGACGTATATGCCCCTGTCCTCCTCTGTGATTTCCATAAATGGTTTCCCCTCAAGCCCAGTGGTCCTCTGAGGGGGAGGGGTCATTGAGGAGGGGGTACTGTCAGGGCTGAGCTCAGTCCTTCCTTCTCTGAGCTGGCCGCTCAGCTGTCGGCTAATTGCCAGCCCCCATCTCTCTCCACAGTTACCCAGCTGTTGTTGATTCTGCTCATCATTCCTGCCTACTTAAAGTCGTCCAGCTCACTTGATCTCTGCCTTCGCCTTTGTCAACATCACAGAAACTTTCTCCTGCTTTCCTGTTGAAGACTTGCTCGGCTGACGTTCTTTCTGGCTCCTGATCCTGCTTGCTGTACTACTACGTTTATCTCTGGCTCTCTGACATTTACTTGGCTGACTACCCGATCCAGTTACTGAACTCTGGCTTGTTTTGACTACGCTTACTCTGTTTACCTTATTATTATTATAAAACAAGTGTGATTGAATTTTACTTCTGTCTTGGTCCGATTCATGGTTCCTGATAAAAACAGACTGCTGGGAAAGGATATAAAAAGGCTGGTTTAGGCCTAGATCGCTTTCTTGGGACGTTGGCCTGGATCTGCCAGCAGGAGCTCTGTGCCAGGTACATCTGTGGACAGCATCACTTCATATCTACAGCGGTGCAGAAGCTGTTCCTGATCCTTCAGCGCTACCTGCATTTCAGATTCGGGTAGACCATGGCACGGTGTGACGGAGGTCAGATGCCATTCCCTGAGCCAGGACCTATAGAGAGAGATCCTGTAAGAACCATCACCATCTGCATTACTACCAGCAACTTCTGTTACACTGTCAGTAAGTGGGCACCTGCCCATTTAATCCTATAAGACACTGCATATAGACATCATTGTCTCTGCTCAGATTTCTGATACTTGGAGTGCCACTGGAAGCAAGTTAATTTACTCCAATAGACACTGTATGCAGACATATGTGCTTTGCTCACATCCCTGTCATCTGTAATCCTGCTGGATAGAATGCTATTAAAATAACATATATGGTGACCACGTGGTGTTAGGTCATACAGGTAGAGTCTGCAATTTAAAAGGGTTAATAACATACCAGCTCAATTTGCTTTGCTTTACCAGCAAGGATTATTCCATTCATCATACTTTAAAGTGTAGTTCCACCGAAAAAAAAAAATAAGAGTCAACAGCTACAAATACTGCAGCTGCTAACTTTTAATAATCAGACACTCACCTGTCCCAGGGTCCAGCAATGCGGGGGAACGAAGCCCCGCTAATTTCCCCCTCCTCTCTGCAGTGCCGGCATTGTCACTGTGGGCACCCGGCTGTGGCTTCACAGCCTGGCACACACTGCACATGCGTGAGCCGCACTGCGACTGGCCCAGTAATCATCTGGGACCTGTGACGTGTCCCAGATGATTGCCTAGAAGGAGAGGGGAAAGGTGAACTTTCTTTCCAGCGCAGCGGTGCCCAGGGAGGAAGTGGGAGCTGGAACCCTCTAAAAAGAGGGTTTCCACCCCCCCTCTAAAAAAAATTACATTCCAAATGTGGCATGTCAGGGGGTCACCTTCCCTTAAAGTGGAAGTTCCATTTTTGGGTGGAACTCCACTTTAAATGCTAGCTGAAGATTCGCCAGATTCCACAGAGTTACTATTTTCCCCTTTTGTTCTCTCCTCATCTTCCCAAGTAACTAGTGTTGTTTAGCACAAGGGGTCTGCTCTAATTTCTCTGGAACTCTGTTCAAAGTAGCCAGCCAATTTAAACACAACAGTTTGCTTAATGTCTTGTCAGTTGTTTTGATGTTAATAGCCTGTGGGCTGAGGAGACAGAAAGAAGTGGTCTGACATAGAACACAAAGTGCCAGTTCCCTACTTTTCTGCTGCCTGTTAACATAGGTGTCTGTGACTGAAATAAGGATTGATTAAATTTAATCGTACTTTGTTCTTTGCATTTTACTTTACTAACAAAAATCTCTAAATTGCAAAACTGTATTTCATATTGGTGCTATATTGTTCAGATAAAACATATTTATGACTTACAGTGTTATGTTATGCACTTTTATATGTCACTTTTACCACAGTAAACAAACTTGAGCTGCTTCACTGGTATTGTGTAAGTTTCATGTTATTGGTGTCAACGGTAAAAATGACTGGGCCCAGGGTGTCAGAGGTGTCAGAGTCAGGAAAACCAGTGGGGTACAGATTCTACCAGCGGCCTTCAAGAGGGTAGTGCTACATTTGGGAGCTGGTCTGGGATACCCCATCTGGGATGCTCAAGTAAGTTAGGTGACCTGTCCAGGGCAGAAGAGAGAATGGACTCGGTCACCACCACTAGGGATGAGCTGAACACCCCTCGGTTCGGTTCGCACCAGAACCTGCGAACGGACTGAAAATTTCCACGAACGTTAGAACCCCATTGACATCTATGGGACTCGAACGTTCAAAATCAAAAGTGCTTATTTTAAAGGCTAATTTGCATGGTAATGTCCTAAAAAGGGTTTGGGGACCCGGGTCCTGCCCCAGGGGACATGTATCAATGCAAAAATTTTTTTTAAAAACGTCAGTTTTTTTGGGAGCAGTGATTTTAATGATGCTTAACCACTTGCCGACCGCCTAATGCAGATATACTGCGGCAGAATGGCACGGGCAGGCAGAATCATGTACCCATACGTGATCTGCCTCCCAATCGGACCCCCCCCCCCCGGTGCCAGCGGCAGTCGGCATTTGACTGGGAGCGTTCCGTGATGAGGGGGAGGCCATCCGATCGTGGCCCCCCCTCGCAATCGCTCCCAGCCAATGAGAGACATCCCCTGCCTGTGTATAGTACACACAGGCAGAGGATGTGATGTCATCTCTCCTCGGCTCGGCAGTTTCCGTTCCAGCGCCGAGGGGAGAAGACATGTAAGTGCACAAAACACACACACAAACACAGTAGAACATGCCAGGCATACAAAACACCCCCAATCCCCCCCCGATCGCCCCCCGATCCCCCCCCAGTCACAAACTGACACCGAGCAGTATTTTTTTTTTTTTTTTCTGATTACTGCATAGTGTCAGTTTGTGACAGTTAGAAGTGGTAGGACAGTGAGTATTAGCCCCCTGTAGGTCTAGGGTACCCCCCTAACCCCCCCTAATAAAGTTTTAACCCCTTGATCACCCCCTGTCACCAGTGTCGCTAAGTGATCATTTTTCTGATCGCTGTATTAGTGTCGCTGGTGACGCTAGTTAGTGAGGTAAATATTTAGGTTCGCCGTCAGCGTTTTATAGCGACAGGGACCCCCATATACTACCTAATAAATGTTTTAACCCCTTGATTGCCCCCTAGTTAACCCTTTCACCACTGATCACCGTATAACTGTTACGGGTGATGCTGGTTAGTTTGTTTATTTTTTATAGTGTCAGGGCACCCGCCGTTTATTACCGAATAAAGGTTTAGCCCCCTGATCGCCCAGGCGGTGATATGCGTCGCCCCAGGCAGCGCCAGATTAGCGCCAGTACCGCTAACACCCACGCACGCAGCATACGCCTCCCTTAGTGGTATAGTATCTGTACGGATCAATATCTGATCCGATCAGATCTATACTAGTGTCCCCAGCAGTTTAGGGTTCCCAAAAACGCAGTGTTAGCGGGATCAGCCCAGATACCTGCTAGCACCTGCGTTTTGCCCCTCCGCCCAGCCCACCCAAGTGCAGTATGGATCGATCACTGTCACTTACAAAACACTAAACGCATAAATGCAGCGTTCGCAGAGTCAGGCCTGATCCCTGCGATCGCTAACAGTTTTTTTGGTAGCGTTTTGGTGAACTGGCAAGCACCAGCGGCCTAGTACACCCCGGTCGTAGTCAAACCAGCACTGCAGTAACACTTGGTGACGTGGCGAGTCCCATAAGTGCAGTTCAAGCTGGTGAGGTGGCAAGCACAAGTAGTGTCCCGCTGCCACCAAGAAGACAAACACAGGCCCGTCGTGCCCATAATGCCCTTCCTGCTGCATTCGCCAATCCTAATTGGGAACCCACCGCTTCTGCAGCGCCCGTACTTCCCCCATTCACATCCCCAACCAAATGCAGTCAGCTGCATGAGAGGCATTTTCTTTATGTCCTCCCGAGTACCCCTACCCAACGAACCCCCCCAAAAAAAGATGTTGTGTCTGCAGCAAGCGCGGATATAGGCGTGACACCCGCTATTATTGTCCCTCCTGTCCTGACAATCCTGGTCTTTGCATTGGTGAATGTTTTGAACGCTACCATTCACTAGTTGAGTATTAGCGTAGGGTACAGCATTGCACAGACTAGGCACACTTTCACAGGGTCTCCCAAGATGCCATCGCATTTTGAGAGACCCGAACCTGGAACCGGTTATAGTTATAAAAGTTACAGTTACAAAAAAAAGTGTAAAAAAAAAACAAAAAAAAAAACACATACAAAAATATACAATAAAAAAAAATAGTTGTCGTTTTATTTTTCTCTCTCTCTCTCTATTCTCTCTATTGTTCTGCTCTTTTTTACTATATTCTATTCTGCAATGTTTTATTGTTATTATGTTTTATCATCTTTGCTTTTCAGGTATGCAATTTTTTATACTTTACCGTTTACTGTGCTTTATTGTTAACCATTTTTTTGTCTTCAGGTACGCCATTCACGACTTTGAGTGGTTATACCAGAATGATGCCTGCAGGTTTAGGTATCATCTTGGTATCATTCTTTTCAGCCAGTGGTCGGCTTTCATGTAAAAGCAATCCTAGCGGCTAATTAGCCTCTAGACTGCTTTTACAAGCAGTGGGAGGGAATGCCCCCCCCCAACGTCTTCCGTGTTTTTTCTCTGGCTCTCCTGTCTCAACAGGGAACCTGAAAATGCAGCCGGTGATTCAGCCAGCTGACCATAGAGCTGATCAGAGACCAGAGTGGCTCCAAACATCTCTATGGCCTAAGAAACCGGAAGCTACGAGCATTTTATGACTTAGATTTCGCCAAATGTAAACAACGCCATTGGGAAATTGGGAAAGCATTTTATCACACCGATCTTGGTGTGGTCAGATGCTTTGAGGGCAGAGGAGAATTCTAGGGTCCAATAGACCCCAATTTTTTCAAAAAAGAGTACCTGTCACTACCTATTGCTATGATAGGGGATATTTACATTCCCTGAGATAACAATAAAAATGATTTTAAAAAAAATGAAAGGAACAGTTTAAAAATAAGATAAAAAAAAAAAAATAATAATAAAGAAAAAAAAAAAAAAAAAAAAGCACCCCTGTCCCCCCGCTCTCGCGCTAAGGCGAACGCAAGCGTCGGTCTGGCGTCAAATGTAAACAGCAATTGCAGCATGCATGTGAGGTATCACCGCGAACGTCAGATCGAGGGCAGTAATTTTAGCAGTAGACCTCCTCTGTAAATCTAAAGTGGTAACCTGTAAAGGCTTTGAAAGGCTTTTAAAAATGTATTTAGTTTGTCGCCACTGCACGTTTGTGCGCAATTTTAAAGCATGTCATGTTTGGTATCCATCTACTCGGCCTAAGATCATCTTTTTTATTTCATCAAACATTTGGGCAATATTATGTGTTTTAGTGCATTAAAATTTAAAAAAGTGTGTTTTTTCCCCAAAAAATGCGTTTGAAAAATCGCTGCGCAAATACTGTGTGAAAAAAAAAAATGAAACACCCACCATTTTAATCTGTAGGGCATTTGCTTTAAAAAAATATATAATGTTTTGGGGTTCAAAGTAATTTTCTTGCAAAAAAAAATTATTTTTTTATGTAATCAAAAAGTGTCAGAAAGGGCTTTGTCTTCAAGTGGTTAGAAGAGTGGGTGATGTGTGACATAAGCTTCTAAATGTTGTGCATAAAATGCCAGGACAGTTCAAACCCCCCCAAATGACCCTATTTTGGAAAGTAGACACCCCAAGCTATTTGCTGAGAGGCATGTCGAGTCCATGGAATATTTTATATTGTGACACAAGTTGCGGGAAAGAGACAATTTTTTATTTTTTTTATTTTTTTTTGCGCAAAGTTGTCACTAAATGATATATTGCTCAAACATGCCATGGGAATATGTGAAATTACACCCCAAAATACATTCTGTTGCTTCTCCTGAGTATGGGGATACCACATGTGTGAGACTTTTTGGGAGCCTAGCCGCGTACGGGACCCCGAAAACCAAGCACCGCCTTCAGGCTTTCTAAGGCCGTAAATTTTTGATTTCACTCATCACTGCCTATCACAGTTTCGGAGGCCATGGAATGCCCAGGTGGCAAACCCCCCCCCAAATGACCCCATTTTGGAAAGTAGACACCCCAAGCTATTTGCTGAGAGGTATAGTGAGTATTTTGCAGACCTCACTTTTTGTCACAAAGTTTTGAAAATTGAAAAAAGAAAAAAAAAATTATTTTCTCGTCTTTCTTTATTTTCAAAAACAAATGAGAGCTGCAAAATACTCACCATGCCTCTCAGCAAATAGCTTGGGGTGTCTACTTTCCAAAATGGGGTCATTTGGGGGGGTTTTATGCCATCTGGGCATTTTATGGCCTTCAAAACTGTGATAGGTAGTGAGGAGTAAAATCAAAAATGTACGCCCTTAGAAATCCCGAAGGCAGTGATTGGTTTTCGGGGCCCCGTACGTGGCTAGGCTCCCAAAAAGTCCCATGTGGTATCCCCATACTCAGGAGAAGCAGCTAAATGTATTTTGGGGTGCAATTCCACATATGCCCATGGCCTGTGTGAGCAATATATCATTTAGTGACAACTTTTTGTAATTTTTTTTTTTTTTTGTCATTATTCAATCACTTGGGACAAAAAAAATTAATATTCAATGGGCTCAACATTCCACTCAGCAATTTCCTTGGGGTGTCTACTTTCCAAAATGGGGTCATTTGTGGGGGTTTTGTACTGCCCTGCCATTTTAGCACCTCAAGAAACGACATAGGCAGTCATAAATTAAAGGCTGTGTAAATTCCAGAAAATGTACCCTAGTTTTTTGGCGCTATAGCTTTTGCGCAAACCAATAAATATACACTTATTGACATTTTTTTTACCAAAGACATGTGGCCGAATACATTTTGGCCTAAATGTATGACTAAAGTTGAGTTTATTGTTTTTTTTTAGAACAAAAAGTAGAAAATATCATGTTTTTTCAAAATTTTCAGTCTTTTTCCGTGTATAGCGCAAAAAATAAAAACGGCAGAGGTGATCAAATACCATCAAAAGAAAGCTCTATTTGTGGGAAGAAAAGGACGCAAATTTCGTTTGGGTACAGCATTGCATGACCGCGCAATTAGCAGTTAAAGCGACGCAGTGCCAAATTGTAAAAAGTGCTCTGGTCAGGAAGGGGGTAAAACCTTCCGGGGCTGAAGTGGTTGAAGTAAAAAAAAAATGAAATATTCCTTTAAATATCGTACCTGGGGGGTGTCTATAGTATACCTGTAAAGTGGCGCGTGTTTCCCGTGCTTAGAACAGTCCCTGCACAAAATGTCATTTTTAAAGGAAAAAAAGTCATTTAAAACTGCTTGCGGCTTTAATGTAATGTCGGGTCCTGGCAATATGGATGAAAATCAGTGAGACAAACGGCATGGGTACCCCCCAGTCCATTACCAGGCCCTTTGGGTCTTGTATGGATATTAAGGGGAACCCCGCACCCAAATTAAAAAAGGAAACAGCAGTATACAGGCTCTGTACTCTGAACAGCAGTATACAGGTGGTGCAAACAAGACAGGGACTGTAGGTTTGTTGTTAAGTAGAATCTGTTTGTAATTTTGAACTGGTACATTTTTAACGTGTTTAGCTCCAGCCAAAAAATCTATTTTAAGCTTTTTGGAAAACATAGGGAAGGGTTATCACCCCTGTGACATTTGTTTTGCTGCCTGTGCTCCTCTTCAGAAGATTTCACCTCACATTTTGTCACAATGACAAATGTTTTTTGAAAATGTGGGTTTTTTTGTGAAACAAGGATTGGTGATAAAGCATCAGTGGAAAGGAGAAATGTTTTTCCCATATTAACTCTTACAGGAGAGAATTTCCCTTCCTAGGGGTAGATTTCATCTCACTTCCTGTTGTCTCCTTCCGTTTGCAAGTAGGAGTCGTTTGTAAGTTGGATGTTTGAAAGTAGGGGCCTACCCTATATACTCAGCAGAAATTTGGGCCTTAGGTGTTGTTGTGGCCACAACACTGTAAGCCCTCACAGGGCCCTGCTGTGAAATATTAGATCAAGAATTGTAATTACATGCCCCTGTTGAACAGGGGCAGAAAAATTGGGCCTTTGGTGGTGGTGGTGCCTGTGCCACAACACTGTAAGTCCTCACTCGCTCTTGGTGGGTGCAGAAACGGGCCCTGCTGTGAAATATTAGATCAAGAATTGTAATTACGTGCCCCTGTTAAACAGGGGCTGAAAAATTGGGCCTTAGGCACTGGTGCTGGTGCCACAACACTGCAACCCCTCACAGATACTCTAGTTGGAACGCAGGAACGAGCCCTGCTGCAAAGTATTGCGTCAAAAATTGTAATTACATGCCCCTGTTATACAGGGGCTAAAAAATTGGGCCTTACGCACTGGTGCCACAACACTGCAACCCCTCACAGATACTCTAGTTGGAACGCAAGAAGGAGCCCTGCTGCAAAGTATTGCATCAAAAATTGTAATTACACACCCCTGTTAAAGAGGGGCTGAAAAATTGGGCCTTAGGCACTGGTGGCGGCGCCCAGAACCAAAAATATTCTTACAAGCTATCAGCGTAATCATTGAGGAGGAAGAGGATAATTACTCAGGATAGTCACTCAGCATCAGCATAGGCAGTCTTTGAAGGGATCTGAGATTTCAAAAAAAATTATTCGGTTACATCAGCATCAAGTGCTTGGTAGCTGGTGGAGATCCAAGACTGATTCATTTTTATGAAGGTCAGTCGATCGACCGAGTCGGTGGACAGACGCACCCTGTGATCGGTTACAAAGCCTCCAGCAGCACTGAATGTGTGTTCCGAAAGAATGCTGGATGCAGAACAGGCCAGTAGCTCAATTGCATACTGTGCAAGCTCTGGCCAGTGATCCATCCTCAAGACCCAGTAACCAAGAGGATTTTCGGTGGGAAAGGTGTCCAAGCCAGATCTTGCCCCTAGGTATTCCTGCACCATGTAAAACAGACGCTGGCGATGGTTGCTGGAACCGATCATACCTTGGGGCTGCGGACTAAAAAATTGTCTGAACGCATCGGTCAGACGGCCACCTTCTCCACCGCTCCTTCTTTTACTGACCGAAGCCTCAGCAACACGTTGTCCAGAAACAGGAGTTTGTAACCTCCCAGTCTCTGGGAACGCGTTGCACAGACCTTTCTGCAAGGCCTCCCGAAGATGTTTCATCCTCTGCTCCCTCTGCGATGGCAAGATAAGGTCCGCAACCTTACCCTTGTAACGTGGATCAAGGAGGGTTGCCAGCTAGTATTGGTCCTTGATACCACGAATACGAGGATCCTTCCGCAGGCTTTGCAGGATCAGGGAGGCCATGCAGCGTAGGTTTGCTGAGGCATTCGGTCCGGAGACCTCTGGGTCACTAAGGATGACATGGTCCGCAGCCACCTCCTCCCAGCCACGTACAAGTCCATGCGTTTCTTGGGACTGATCCCTTAAAGACTGCTGCTGATGCTGAGTGCCAGACTCCACCTCCATACTGACACAATCCTCCTCCTCCTCCTCCTCCTCATCCTCTTCCTGTGTGATTGCAGGAACAGGAACACTGTCTGGATAAAGGGGGCCTTGAGAGCTAAGGAAGTCCTCCTCTTTCTGTCTCTGTTCTGCCTCAAGTGCCCTGTCCATTATTCCATGCAGCGTGTGCTCCAACAGGTGGACAAGGGGGACAGTGTCACTGATGCATGCACTGTCACTGCTCACCATCCTCGTGGCCTCCTCAAATGGTGACTGGACAGTGCATGCATCCCTGATCATGGCCCACTGGCGTCGGGAAAAAAAACCAAGCTCCCCTGACCCTGTCCTGGTACCGTAGTCGCACAGGTAATCATTGATGGCCCTCTGCTGCATGTGCAGCCGCTGCAGCATGGCCAACGTTGTGTCCCACCTGGTGGGCATGTCACAGATTGGGCGGTTCTTGGGCAGGTTAAACTCATTTTGGAGGTCCACCAGCCGAGCACTGGCATTATATGACCGGCGGAAATGCACACAGACTTTCCTGGCCTGCCTCAGGACATCCTGTAAGCCTGGGTACCTGCCCAGGAACTGCTGCACCACCAAGTTAAGGACGTGAGCCAAACAGGGCACATGGGTCATTTGTCCCTGTTGGAGGGCAGAGAGGAGGTTGGTGCCATTGTCGCAAACCACCAGTGTGGTTTGCGACAACCCCCAGTGTGGCTCCTGTCCCCCAAGCATACCAGCTCAAGCATCGCATGGCATCTTTTGGCCTGCATACTTGCGTAGCCCCTTGAACGGCTATGGAGCACCGCTGGTTCCGAGGACAAAGCACAGGAAGAGGCCATGGAGGAAGAAGAAGAGGAGGGGGTGGAGGAGAGAGGTGTGTCACAATCATTAGTAGTGGCATTTTGGAGGCGTGGTGGCGGAACAACCTCCAACATTACTGCACCCTGTCCTGCATCCTTCCCAGCTGCCAGCAGAGTCACCCAATGCGCGGTGAAACTTAGGTAACGTCCCTGTCCATGCCTGCTGGACCATGAGTCAGCAGTAATATGCACCTTACCACTGACCTCCCTGTCCAGCAAGGCATGGACATTGCCTTCCACATGCTGGTAGAGAGCCGGAATCATCTTCCGTGAGAAAAAGTGGCGTTTGGGTACCTACCACTGAGGAACCGCACATTTCACAAACTCACGGAAGGGGGCAGAGTCTACCAACTGAAAAGGCAGCAGTTGAAGTGCTAGCAATTTTGCCAAGCTAGCATTCAACCGCAGGGCATGTGGATGGCTGGGAGCAAACTTCTTTCGGTGGTGCAGCAGCTGGGGCAGGGAAATTTGCCTGGTACAAACTGACATCTGTGTACGGAAAGCAGATTGCCTACAAGTACTTGGCTGTGACACACCTAATTCTACACCTTTATTCCTCTCAGTGCAGGTCTCAGAGAGGACTGAAGGTATAGTGGGGTTGGAGATCTCAGCTGATGAGGAGCAAGGAGAGGTCCTCTTTGTTCTTTGGTGTGGGTCTTTTAGATACGCTTGCCAACGAACTGCATGGCAGGTCAACATATGTCTGGTCAAGCATGTGGTGCCCAAGCGGGAGATGTCCCAAGCAGGAGACATATGTTGCAAATAGCAGCGGTGCGATCTGATGCACTCGTCTCAAAAAAGGCCCACAGGGGGAGCATGACTGCCAGATTGCTGTCCTTCTTGGGCACCCCCTCTGTCCGTGCTCACGTTATTGCCTTCATCTAGCTCAGTATCATCATCAGAGCCTTCTAAACGCTGGGCATCCTCCTGGAGCATGTACCCAACACTGTGGTCAAACAGTTCAAGGGACTCCTCAGGAGGACATGGTGGGGATAGGGAAGGAGTCACTGATGTCATTGAGCCGAGTGAAGGGGCCGCGTTGGCAGCTGCTTTGCCAGACAAAGTACCCTGAGCATGGGTGAGAGAGGATGAGGAGGATGAGGACGGCTTTGTCATCCACTCGACCAAGTCTTCCGCATGTTGCGGCTCAACACGGCCAGCTGCTGAAAAAAAGGCCAAGCATGTCCCACGGCCACGTGCTGATTAGGATGCACCGTCTCCATGACCAGCACTGTTGCCTCTAGACACAGAGCCTGCTTGCCCTCTTTTATTGGCTTGTGACTGTCTGCCTCTCCTTGTTGGCCTTCCAGACATACCAATGGCCTGTAGCTGCACTAAGCTGGGATATATATATATATATATATATACATACATATACACACATATACACACACATATATATATATATATATATATATATATATATATATATACACACTGATACTGCAGCTAGCAATATCAACTGCCTGCCTGTAGTATGAGAACACCACCAACCTTCTACAAGTAGCTTTAGGTGAACACTGTGCGGAGCTCGCAAAAAACTAACTTGTAGCTTATTTAGCTGCCTGCCGTAGTGGTAGGATCAGGAAAACACCACCAACCTTCTACAGGTAGCTTTAGCTGAACACTGTGCAGAGCTCGCACTACACTAACTTGTAGTTTTAGCTGAACACTGTGCAGAGCTCGCAAAAAACTAACTTGTAGCTTATTTAGCTGCCTGCGGTAGTGATCAGGAAAACACCACCAACCTTCTACAGGAAGCTTTAGATGAACACTGTGCAGAGCTTGCAAAAAACATGTTGTTTTAGCTGAACACTGTTCAGAGGACGCACTACCCTAACTTGTAACTTTAGCTGAACACTGTGCAGAGGTCACACTAAACTAACTTGTAGCTTTAGCTGAACACTGTGAGGAGGACGCATTACACAAACTTGTAGCTTTAGCTGAACATTGTGCAGAGGTCGCACTACACTAACTTGTAGTTTTAGCTGGACACTGTGAGAAGGACGCATTACACTAACTTGTAACTTTAGCTGAACACTGTGCAGAGGTCGCACTACCCTAACTTGTAACTTTAGCTGAACACTGTGCAGAGGTCACACTAAACTAACTTGTAGCTTTAGCTGAACACTGTGAGGAGGACGCATTACACAAACTTGTAGCTTTAGCTGAACACTGTGCAGAGGTCGCACTACCCTAACTTGTAACTTTAGCTGAACACTGTGCAGAGGTCACACTAAACTAACTTGTAGCTTTAGCTGAACACTGTGAGGAGGACGCATTACACAAACTTGTAGCTTTAGCTGAACATTGTGCAGAGGTCGCACTACACTAACTTGTAGTTTTAGCTAAACACTGTGAGGAGGACGCACTACACTAACTTGTAGCTTTAGCTGAACACTGTGAGGAAGACGCACTACCCTAACTTGTAGTTTTAGCTGAACACTGTGAGGAGGATGCACTACCCTAACTTGTAGATTTAGCTGAACACTGTGCAGAGGTCACGCTACACTAACTTGTAGCTTTAGCTGAACACTGTGAGGAGGATGCACTACACTAACTTGTAGCTTTAGCTGAACACTGTGCAGAGGTCACACTACACTAACTTGTAGCTTTAGCTGAACACTATGAGGAGGATGCACTACACTAACTTGTAGTTTTAGCTGAACACTGTGCAGAGGTCACACTAAACTAACTTGTAGCTTTAATTGAACACTGTGAGGAGGACGCACTACACTAACTGTAAATAGTCTAGCTGCCTGACTGTGGTACTAATAGGATCAAAAGAACACCAGCAATTTTCTTCAGGTAGCTGTAAATACTATAACAAGACAAGCCTGCCTGTCAGTAGGAAGATAACAGGAACGGATCTAGCTAAACTGAATACAGTGTATATATATATATATATATATATATATATATATATATATATATATATACACATACATACAACACCTGGGATGCATATATATACACAATACACTGTAAGTGCAGCTAACTCACTGACTGTCCTGCCTAATCTAGCTAACTCAAATGAAATGACACTGTCTCTCTCTCTAAGCACGCCGGAACACACTACACAGGGCCGCCATGCAGGCGGCCTTATATAGTGTGGGGTGTGTTGTAAACCCCCTGAGACATAATTGGCCAAAGCCACCCTGGCTTTGGCCATTTACAGCTCTCTACTGATGGCGCTGTGATTGGCCAAGCATGCGGGTCATAGTGCATGCTTGGCCAATCATCAGCCAGCAATGCACTGCAATGCCGCAGTGAATTATGGGCCGTGACGCGCCACACGAATTTGGTGCGAACGACCCATATCGTTCGCAATTCGGCGAACGATCGAACAGACGATGTTCGTGTCGAACATGGGTTTGACTCGAACGTGAAGCTCATCCCTAACCACCACTGACTGGGGACAAGAACATGGGAGCCGATTGGAGCTGACCATAGTATTGAGAGTGCCCAGAGTGGGTGGACTGAAAAGGAGGTACGACAGTTGATGAGGAAGGCCCTCCCAGAGCAAGGGTCTTACCTCTTAGACATGAAACCTAATTATGAAGATAATTACACCTATATTCTCTTAGAATGGCTGGAGAGTATCCCTGCCAGGTTTCAGAAGAGTGCTGCGAGCCTGGCAGAAGGATTAGAGGCACAAGTGATACCATTACTGCCAGCAGGTGAACCTGATGAAAATCTCTCCCAGCAAGGATTGGCGAGTCCAGCCTCAGAGGTGGCAGATGGCCCAACTGCAGCGATTACCCAAAGCTACCTTCTACATGGCTATGAGCTGATTAGTCGAGAGCCTGATAAAAAGCAACACCATCTCTGCTCATCAGGGGTATCAGAAACTGCAATTTTTCTTGGGCTTTGCTCCCACACAAAGGGGGGAGGAAGATTTTGAATGGATCAAGCTACTGTATGCAGGCAGTAGAAGAATGGAATGTGCCTGAGGTAGTAAAGAGACAACAGATCAGTGAAAGTCTCAGAAGTCCAACAGCTGATGTTATCTGGAGTTTGAAGAGGGGAAAACCAGACTGTGTGGCTATAGCTTACATCGAGGCTTTATGTGCAGTCTATGGGAGAGCGAAAAAGCTGCCTGACCTGATGTGTAATTTCAAACACACTCAGTGGCGAGGGGAAAGGCTGTCTGACTACGTCATCAGAGTGGATCGAATCCTACATCAGATTATCCTGAAAAAGGCAATTGATCCTCAGGGAGGTTGATAAAGTCAGACTTGAGAGGTTTCTACAAGGGGCCAGGCCTAATCATCCCATTGTGCTCCAGTTGTTGCTGAAGGGAACACAGGGGGCCCCAACTTATCCAAAACTGATGAAGCTGGTATGAGAGGAAGAAGCTTTGCTGGATGAGAAGAATCAAGGGTCACGAGAGGTGACAAAGGTTCCCAAAGACGGAGAAAGTAACGGCTCAGTCAGCTCAAGTGGATACTGGTGGGCAGGAAGTGGATAGTGATGAGGAGTCAGAGTGGGGGGAGTGCTTCAAGGCTCCTGTGGTGCAGTCGGTACCCGAAGCTGCCCCTGTTAAGTTGCTCACGCAGGTGGCTCAAGCTCAAAACCAGAGGCAACAGGTCTTGATGTGTGTCATGGAAGCCTAAGCAAAAGCTCAAGCAGGGAAGACTGACACTCTGAAGTGTTTCCAGTGTGGGAAACAGGGCTTCAGAGTGCAGTGTCCTCAAAAGGAAGGGAATAAAGAACTTCTTTCGGAGCTCTTGAGATTATTGCAAAAGTTACTCCTGAACCAGAAGGTGGGAAATATCCGGGGTCTCAGTGAAGGAGCCCTGAGAAGTAACAGAGGTCCAAGATGGATAAAAAGAGGAAGGCTAAGAAGAAACGCCAGAAGAAAGGCCTGGGATTGACAATCCTGTCACCCTCACAGTCAAGTAACCCGTCAACGGGGTTGGGGACACGGGCACAGGAGGTCAATGTCTTACCGCCACCCATTGTTAGGTCTTCCCAGCGTAAGGCTAGGAAAGAGAACAGAAAAATCCTCACTGAAAAAAACCCTGAAAGCTTACCAGAGAGGTTAGTATTATATCTGTGCAGGTAGAGGGCATCTACACTAGGGCGCTGTTAGATAATGGGGCACAGGTCACGTTACTCTACAGAGACTTTTATGACAAGTACCTGAAGCACATTCCTCTATGCAAGCTCGAAGAACTAGAGATCTGGGGAATCGGAACTTACAAATGTCCGTATGATGGATATATACCCATCCAGATAGCACTTGGGCCGGCAGATGCTGGAAAAGTGGAGGTGTTTGATACACTGGCAGTAGTGTGCCCCAGACCACCAAGTGCTGAACAGAATTCCATACTGATTGGGACAAACATTTATTTGGTAACGAGGCTGTTATCATCTGTGCTGGGAGAAGATGGTTCTGTGCCCAATAGGATTCACCCTAAATTGCTTCAGGCTTGTCGACGGGTAGTCAAGGAACAAAGCACCCCTGCCGAGGGGGTGGGGCATCTGTGGAAGCTGGAAACTAGGGACAGAGTGCTGCAGCCTGGAGAAGTTGCTTGCCTGAAGGCTACAGTCAAGTTGACCTGGGATCAACCCGGTCTCTTCATCGTGTTGGAGACTGATTAGCAGACCAAAGCTGTTGGGATAGAGAGCGTCCCGGAGATAGTCCCTACCAAGGATTTGTCCCGGACTGGGAAGAAAGTGTTGATCAATCTTTAGAATATCACAGATCATCCAATTACCTTAGGAGCCCATATGCTGGTGGGACGAGTGAGTGCGGCCACCCCTGTGGCTGTTGGGAGAGAAGAATGTCAGAGGACGTGGAAGGAGATTCAACATTGCTCCGAAGCTTTACCTCCCACATGGCAGCGAAGATTGAAGTTACAGCTGGCTAGGAGGGAGAAGATTTTCTCAAAGAACAATTTTGATGCGGAGCAAGCTTGGAGAATACCTCTCAGCGATCTAGAAGTCCTTCGGGAACAGTTGGCCGAGTTGAAGAAGTCCGGGTCATTCAAGAATCCAGGAGTCTGTATGCCTCTCCCATTGTGGTGGTGCAGAAGAATGGGTCATTGCGCATGTGCATTGACTACTGGACCTTGAATCGACGTACTGTTCCTGACCAGTACACCACCCATCACATTGAATATGCCCTACAGTGTCTTACCAAAGCCAAATGGTTCAGTGTACTAGACTTAAAAAGTGGGTACTACCAGATTTCCATGCACCCGGAGGACAGAGAGAAGACCACGTTCTTCTGACACTTGGGATTCTATGAGTTCAACCGGATGCCTCAAGGCTTGTCAGGGGCCCCAGCGACCTTCGAGCGTTTGATGGAAAGAAGAGTAGGAGATATGATTCTAATAGATGTACTAGTGTATCTGGATGACATGATTGTGTTCGGGAAAACTTTGGAAGAGCATGAAGCCCGGTTGAAAAAGGTTTTGCACGGCTCCACGAAGAGGGTTGAAGCTGTCTTGGAGAATTGCCAGTTCTACAGAACTTCCAATACATACTTGGCTCATGTCATCTCTGCTGGAGAAGTAGCCACGGACCCGAAAAAGTTGTAGACCATCACTTCGTGGCCTAGACCAAGGACTGTAACTAAATTGAGATCTTTCCTGGGATTCTGCTCTTACTATCGGAGGCTTGTGGCGAACTTTGCAAAGATTGCTCGGCCTCTTAATGAACTGCTGCAGGTGGCCACGGGAGAAGGAGAGGATGGGCCGAAGGTGAAGAAGTCTGGTGCTCACAGGAAGGGAGAATCAGTGCAAGAGCAATGGACTCCCCAGTGTGAAGAGGCTTTCTGGTCTCACTGAAAGTCCAATATTGGTCTATGCTGACGCTGCCAAGTCCTATGAACTTCATGTGGATGCCAGCAAAGATGGGCTGGGAGAAGTTCTCTACCAAGAACAAGATGGTGGTCTCAGACCAGTGACTTATGTGAGTCGCAGTCTCCCCCCATCAGAGAGAAACTATCCTGTCCACAAACTGGAGTTCCTTGCTTTGAAATGGGTTGTTGAATGATTACTTGTATGGAGCCGTGTTTGTGGTGAAGATGGATAATAATCCTTTGACGAATCTCCTATCCTCTGCCAAATTGAACACAACGGGACATAGGTGGTTGGCTACCCTTGCAGAATTCCAGTTCAGCCTGAAGTACTGGCCAGGGGCGGGGAATCAAGATGCAGATCCCCTATTCCATAGGCCTTAGCGGCAGGTGGAGGGGCCAGAAGATTGGGCTTATGTGACAGCAGAAAGTGTGCAGGCTTTGTGTCAAGGTATGGCCCGGCAGCTGAAAGGAAGTGTTGGACCCGAGTCCATAGGAATCGATCCTTCTGGAGTACCAAATGCTATTCTGGGCTGACGCAAGTACGAGGTGAGGGCCTTCCTCAGTTGTACAAAAGAGATCTGAAAAAGGACCAGGATCAGGATCCACAGTGCCACCTGGCTACTCAAGCCCTGAGCAAGCAGGATCCAAACTTGTTGATGAAGAGCTCTGTGATTGGAGCGAAGATTCTACATCGGGAATAAAATAGATTGCAATTGAACGATGGAGTACTGTATAGGTGAGGTCCCTTTGAGGATATGGAGGAAAAATGGCAGCTATTTCTTCCAGAGGAACACCGTGCAACAGTCCTGATAGCTTTGCATGATGAACATAGACATTTAGGAACAGAGAGAACCTTTCGCCTAGTTAGGGTTAGGTTTTACTACCCCAACATGAGAAGGGAAGTAGAGAGTTACTGTCACTCATGTTTAGCGTGCATCCAATGTAAAACAATACCAGTTTGGGCTGCCCCCATGGGACACTTGCAGAGTCAGGAGCCCCTGTAGTTGGTGTATATTGACATCCAGTGCCTGGAACCCGATACAGGTGGAAGAAGTATTGTCCTGGTGGTGACTGACCCGTTATGCGCAGGCCTATCCGACTAAAGATCAGCAGGCCACTACGGTGGCAAAAGTCCTCATTGAGAAGTTCTTTGTGCATTATGGGTTGCCTGTCCGAATTCACTCAGACCAAGGATGAGACTTTGAAAGCAGGCTAGTTCATCAGTTGTGTGCCTTGCTGGGCATAAAGAAGTCTCGGACCATGCCTATTCACCCACAGGGGGACCCTCACCCTGAGAGATTTAACAGAACTTTGTTGAATATGCTGGGAACGTTGCCCACAGAGAAGAAACAGCAATGTAGTCCATGCTTACAATAGTACTGTGAGTAAGGCCACTGGCTATTCTCCCTACCAACTCAAGTTTGGAAGAGAAGTTTGCCTTCCTATTGATCTTGCCTTTGAAACATCTGTCGACACTTCCTTGACTTCTCACAGGGGCTATGTTGAAAGGCTGAGGAGGAATCTGAAGCAAGCATACAAAAAAAAGCCATGGAACATGCCTCAGTCAAGGAACAAGAAGAATTTTGATTTAAAAGTGAGATTACAGGATTTCCAGCCTGGAGATTGTGTGCTGTTGCAGAGTCTGGAGGTACCAGGAAAACATATGCTGGCTGACCGATGGGGATTACAACCTTAAGTGATCTGTAAACAGCTTCCTGGTTTGTCGGTCTATCAAATCAGACCTAAGGGAAAACAAGGGCCCTTGAAGATGTGGCATCAAATCACTTGCTCCCAATGTCTGACGCTGTCAGGGTGCCTCAAGTGCCCTCTTTGCCCCCTCCAAAATCAACCCCACCCAAGACCCGTTCACATGGACAAATTCCTGCTCCCACTGTGATGCAGGAATTAGAAGAAGAAGAGGAAGAGGAAGATAGTAGAAGTAATCAATTATATTTTCAACAAACTAGGCAAAAAAAGAAAATGATTTTCAAAATAAATTATACTTAGTGTATATGCTGACGGAACTAGCTGAATGCACAGAACTTTAAAATTTGTGCATGGTAAGCTTGGCTTTATGTAGAAAATAATATTGGAAGACATTTACAGTGAAGAGATTTTCTTCCAAAATGATAATCATCTGGCATTATTATTTTGGGTCAAGCATTTCTTAGTTCTCTGTGAAATAGCTTATGTCATAAGCGCTTACAGGAGAATAACTTTGCAGTAGTGTTTGCCTTCATGCAATTTATTTTCTGTAATTTTTAATGTGAAAATTACCTGAAAATTATTTTTGAAAACTAAAGCAGGACTATAACAGTATAATGTAAAGGGAATCTTTACTAAACTTCATTTAGTAAATAAATCTTATTTAAATCTGTTAAATATGCTTCTGTATGTTCGGTCCTGTAGCACTTCTGGGTCTCACCGTCCTCCGGCCTCCTCTGTCTGCAGTAGAGATTAACAAACATAGTTGCAGATTCCTACTTTTTGTTACTCTGAAGATACAGCTTTGTGTTTGTCTGTGTCCATGTGCAAAGTGAAGGAGAATGGGGCAGCAGCTCACTGATAATTATCAGTGAGCTGCTGCACCTGCAGGGCTCTAACGAGGAAATTGGCAAGGTCTGCATCCCTTTAGACGTGCTTTCCTTTTGGGAGTATCTGACCAAAAATTACATTTTGTTTCAGGGGTTGCCAAAAATCTGATGTGTATCTTATAGGGCGTACACACGGTCGGACTTTGTTTCGGACATTCCGACAACAAAATCCTAGGATTTTTTCCGAACTTTTTCAAACTTGTCTTGCATACACACGGTCACACAAAGTTGTTGGAAAATCCGATCGTTTTAAACGCGGTGACGTAAAACATGTACGTCGGGACTATAAACGGGGCAGTGGCCAATAGCTTTCATCATTTTATTTATTCTGAGCATGCGTGGCACTTTGTCCGTCAGATTTGTGTACACACGATCGGAATTTCCGACAACGGATTTTGTTGTTGGAAAATTTTATCTCCTGCTCTCCAACTTTGTGTGTCAGAAAATCCGATGGAAAATGTTCGATGGAGCCCACACACGGTCGGAATTTCCGACAACACGCTCCGATCGGAAAATCCGACCGTGTGTACGGGGCATAAGTGCAGACTTCTGGAAAAATCAGTAAGCCAATCACACAAGCAATGACAAGAGAAGAAAGGGGGAAGCACCACCTAAGTGCAGTATTAAAATAGGCTGGTTTATTCGCAAAGGGTTAAAAACACTCACAGGATAAAAATGGTAAACATGGATAAAATCAAATAAAAAAGCAATGTCAGATGCTCCTCTTTGTCTTGCAGGTATCGCCAGACATGGCGGCCCGTCCATTAGGGACAAAAAGGTGCATAAATATAAAAAGGAAGGAGTCCATGTAAAGATTATTTTTCCGTGAAGGACCCAAGGTCTGTATTCTCCACCACTTGTGCAGCCCATCACCTTAAAGTACAATGGAGGCTTAACAGAAAGCCTGCGACCGCCCGTCTCAGGGGGGTCAAAACAGGCTTAGTAGAACAAATGGAGATACTGCTGGAAACCTCACAGACTTCCCTCATGGATGATCAGCTGATGTAGATGAAAAGTGCCTGCCCTAGCACATTCACAGAAAGGCAGGCGCTGCACATCAGTGAGTGACCGAAGAAACGGAGACTGCACACCGATGGGTGACCACTTCCACACATTCAATGAATTTAACCAAGAAAGGGAAGATAAAAAACTCCAATAGTGCAGACGTTCCTTTAAAAGATTATTGGACAAAGTCCCAATGATAAAAAAACATTCCTTGCAAGGATAAGTAAAAAAGCTCTGCTAGTATCTTTAAATTCAAAAACGGGCATGCGCCGTGCGTGTGTGCGCAACAGACAGAAAGGTCACTACGTCATCTCCTGTCGGGCAAAAGCAAAGCTTGAGCTGCAAATCGTAAGCCAAGTGGGGACGAGGCTTGCTCCACACGACGGCGGATAAAACAGACGGCGATCCCTTTCCATCCATTTAAATTGCTGGATAAGCTTGGTGCCGGCCCATGGGCACCAGAAACGTGAGTTTTATAGTCTTTATAGTCTTTTATAGTCTTTTCTGCATGATTTTAAATAAACAGTTTAAGCATACTGCGCTATGACCGCTGTTTTTCATTGTTTTCCATGAGGACTAGGGATGAGCTTCGTGTTTGAGTCGAACCGATGTTCGACTCGAACATCGGCTGTTCGGTCGTTCGCCGAATTGCGAACGATATGGGCCGTTCGCGTCAAATTCGTGTGGCGCGTCACGGCCCATAATTCACTGCGGCATCGCAGTGCATTGCTTGCTGATGATTGGCCAAGCATGCACTATGACCCGCATGCTTGGCCAATCACAGCGCCACCTTAACAGAGAGCCGTAATTGGCCAAAGCCAAGGAGGCTTTGGCCAATTATGGCTCAGGGGATTTAGTACACGCCCCACACTATATAAGGCCGCCTGCATGGCGGCCCTGTGCAGTGTGTTCCGGTGTGCTGAGAAATAGAGAGAGAGAGAGACAGTGTCATTTCATTTGAGTTAGCTAGATTAGGCAGGACAGTCAGTCAGTTAGCTGCACTTAAAGTGTATTGTATATATATGCATCCCAGGTGTTGCATATATATATATATATATATATACACTGTATTCAGTTTAGCTAGATCCGTTCCTGTTATCTTCTAGACTATTTACATTTAGTGCAGTGCGTCCTGCTCACAGTGTTCAGCTAGATCCGTTCCTGTTATCTTCCTACTGACAGGCAGGCTTGTCTTGTTACAGTATTTTGAAGAAAATTACTGGTGTTCTTTTGATCCTATTAGTACCACAGTCAGGCAGCTAGACTATTTACATTTAGTGCAGTGCGTCCTGCTCACAGTGTTCAGCTAGATCTGTTCCTGTTATCTTCCTACTGACAGGCAGGCTTGTCTTGTTACAGTATATAAAGCTACCTGAAGAAAATTGCTGGTGTTCTTTTGATCCTATTAGTACCACAGTCAGGCAGCTAGACTATTTACATTTAGTACAGTGCGTCCTGCTCACAGTGTTCAGCTAGATCCGTTCCTGTTATCTTCATACTGACAGGCAGGCTTGTCTTGTTACAGTATATAAAGCTACCTGAAGAAAATTACAGGTGTTCTTTTGATCCTATTAGTACCACAGTCAGGCAGCTAGACTATTTACATTTAGTGCAGTGCGTCCTGCTCACAGTGTTCTGCAAAACCTACAAGTTAGTGGGGTGCGTCCTGCTCACAGTGTTCAGCTAAACCTACAAGTTAGTGGGGTGCGTCCACCTCACAGTGTTCAGCTAAACCTACAAGCTAGTGGGGTGCGTCCTGCTCACAGTGTTCAGCTAGATCCGTTTCTGTTATCTTCTTACTGACAGGCAGGCTTGTCTTGTTACAGTAAATACAGCTACCTGAAGAAAATTGCTGATGTTCTTTTGATCCTATTAGTACCACAGTCAGGCAGCTAGACTATTTACAGTTAGTGCAGTGCGTCCTGCTCACAGTGTTCTGCTAAACCTACAAGTTAGTGGGGTGCGTCCTGCTCACAGTGTTCAGCTAAACCTACAAGTTAGTGGGGTGCGTCCACCTCACAGTGTTCAGCTTAACCTATAAGCTAGTGGGGTGCGTCCTGCTCACAGTGTTCAGCTAGATCCGTTTCTGTTATCTTCTTACTGACAGGCAGGCTTGCCTTGTTACAGTAAATACAGCTACCTGAAGAAAATTGCTGGTGTTCTTTTGCTCCTATTAGTACCAAAGTCAGGCAGCTAGACTATTTACATTAGTGCAGTGCGTCCTGCTCACAGTGTTCAGCTAAACCTACAAGTTAGTGGGGTGCGTCCTGCTCACAGTGTTCAGCTAAAGCTACCTGTAGAAGGTTGGTGGTGTTCTCATACTACAGGCAGGCAGTTGATTTTGCTAGCTGCAGTATCAGTACATATATATATATATATATATATATATATATATATATATATATATATATATCCCAGCTTAGTGCAGCTACAGGCCATTAGTATGTCTGGAAGGCCAAGAAGGAGAGGCAGACAGTCACAAGCCAATAAGAGAGGGGGCAAGCAGGCTCTGTGTCTAGTGCTAGTCGTAGAGACGGTGCATCCTCATCAGCATGTGGCCATGGGACACGCTTGGCCTTTTTTTCGGCAGCTGGCCATGTTGAGCCGCAACATGCGGAAGACTTGGTCGAGTGGATGACCAAGCCGTCCTCATCCTCCTCATCCTCTCTCACCCATGCCCAGGGTACTTTGTCTGGCAAAGCAGCGGCCTCTTCCCTCGGCTCAATGTCATCAGTGACTCCTTCCCTAGCCCCACCATGTCCTCCTGAGGAGTCCCTCGAACTGTTTAACCACAGTGTTGGGTACATGCTCCAGGAGGATGCCCAGCGTTTGGAAGGCTCTGACAGAGGGGGTGCCCAAGAAGGACAGCAATCTGGCAGTCATGCTCCCCCTGCTGCAGCATACTGCCAGGTTTGCTCCAGTGATGAGGAGGGAGGGGATGATGAGGTCACTGACTCAACGTGGGTGCCTGATAGGAGAGAGGAGGAGGAGGAGGAGGCGGCACATCACCAACGAGGTAGGATGCCCTCCAGGGGCCAGCCTAAGGGCAGCACATTGACTGCATCACACCCCAAAGCTCCACATGTGCAGGGCGCTGCAGTCTCTGCGCGTTATTCAAAAAGTTCTTTGGTGTGGGCCTTTTTTGAGACGAGTGCATCAGATCGCACTGCTGCTATTTGCAACATATGTCTCAAGCGTATCTCACGTGGCCAAAACATCTCCCGCTTGGGTACCACATGCTTGACCAGACATATGTTGACCTGCCATGCAGTTCGTTGGCAAGCGTATCTAAAAGACCCACACCAAAGAACAAAGAGGACCTCTCCTTGCTCCTCATCAGCTGAGATTTCCAACCCCACTAGACCTTCAGTCCTCTCTGAGACCTGCACTGAGAGGAATGAAGGTGTAGAATTAGGTGTGTCACAGCCAAGTACTTGTGGGCAATCTGCTTTTGGTACACCGACGTCAGATTGTACCAGGCAAATTTCCCTGCCCCAGCTGCTGCACCGCCGAAAGAAGTTTGCTCCCAGCCATCCACATGCCCAGCGGTTGAATACTAGCTTGGCAAAATTGCTAGCACTTCAACTGCTGCCTTTTCAGTTGGTAGACTCTGCCCCCTTCCGTGAGTTTGTGGAATGTGCGGTTCCTCAGTGGCAGGTACCCAAACGCCACTTTTTCTCACGGAAGGCGATTCCGGCTCTCTACCAGCATGTGGAAGGCAATGTCCATGCCTCGCTGGACAGGGCGGTCAGCAATAAGGTGCATATTACCGCTGACTCATGGTCCAGCAGGCATGGACAGGGACGTTACCTAAGTTTCATGGCGCATTGGGTGACTCTGCTGGCAGCTGGGAAGGATGCAGGACAAGGTGCAGTAGTGTTGGAGGTTGTTCCGCCACCACGCCTCCAAAATGCTAATGATTGTGACACACCTCTCTCCTCCACCCCCTCCTCTTCTTCTTCTTCCTCCATGGCCTCTTCCTCTGAACCAGCGGTGCTCCGTAGTCGTTCAAGGGGCTACGCAAGTACGCAGGCCAAAAGATGCCATGCGGTGCTTGAGCTGGTATGCTTGGGGGACAGGAGCCACACTGGGGCAGAGGTTCTGTCAGCTCTGCAGGGGCAGGTTCAGAGGTGGTTGACGCCACGCCAACTTAAGGCAGGAATGGTGGTTTGCGACAATGGCACCAACCTCCTCTCTGCCCTCCGACAGGGACAAATGACCCATGTGCCCTGTTTGGCTCATGTCCTTAACTTGGTGGTGCAGCGGTTCTTGGGCAGGTACCCGGGCTTACAGGATGTCCTGAGGCAGGCCAGGAAAGTCTGTGTGCATTTCCGCCGGTCATATAATGCCAGTGCTCGGCTGACGGACCTCCAAAAGGAGTTTAACCTGCCCAAGAACCGCCTAATCTGTCACATGCCCACCAGGTGGAACTCAACGTTGGCCATGCTGCAGCGGCTGCACACGCAGCAGAGGGCCATCAATGAGTACCTGTGCGACTATGGCACCAGGACAGGGTCAGGGGAGCTTGGTTTTTTTCCCCACGCCAGTGGGCCATGATCAGGGATGCATGCACTGTCCTGTCACCATTTGAGGAGGCCACGAGGATGGTGAGCAGTGACAGTGCATGCATCAGTGACACTGTCCCCCTTGTCCACCTGTTGGAGCACACGCTGCGTGGAATAATGGACAGGGCACTTGAGGCAGAACAGAGGCAGGAAGAGGAGGACTTCCTTAGCTCTCAAGGCCCCCTTTATCCAGACAGTGTTCCTGCGTGCCCGCCGATCACACAGGAAAAGGACGAGGAGGAGGAGGAGGAGGAGGAGGAAGATTGTGTCAGTATGGAGTTGGAGCCTGGCACTCAGCATCAGCAGCAGTCTTTAAGGGATCAGTCCCAAGAAACACATGGACTTGTACGTGGCTGGGAGGAGGTGGCTGCGGACCATGTCGTCCTTAGTGACCCAGAGGACTCCGGATCGAATGCCTCAGCAAACCTACGCTGCATGGCCTCCCTGATCCTGCAAAGCCTGCGTAAGGATCCTCGTATTCGTGGTATCAAGGAGAATGACCAATACTGGCTGGCAACCCTCCTTGATCCACGTTACAAGGGTAAGGTTGCGGACCTTATCTTGCCATCGCAGAGGGAGCAGAGGATGAAACATCTTCGGGAGGCCTTGCAGAAAGGTCTGTGCAACGCGTTCCCAGAGACTGGGAGGTTACAAACTCCTTTTTCTGGACAACGTGTTGCTGAGGCTTCGGTCAGTCAAAGAAGGAGCGGTGGAGAAGGTGGCCGTCTGACCGATGCGTTCAGACAATTTTTTGGTCCGCAGCCCCAAGGTATGATCGGTTCCAGCAACCATTGCCAGTGTCTGTTTTACATGGTGCAGGAATACCTAGGGGCAAGATCAGACTTGGACACCTTTCCCACCGAAAATCCTCTGGGTTACTGGGTCTTGAGGATGGATCACTGGCCAGAGCTTGCACAGTATGCAATTGAGCTACTGGCCTGTCCTACATCCAGCGCTCTTTCGGAACGCACATTCAGTGCTGCTGGAGGCGTGGTAACCGATCACAGGGTGCGTCTGTCCACTGACTCGGTCGATCGACTGACCCTCATAAAAATGAATCAGTCTTGGATCTCCACCAGCTACCAAGCACCTGATGCTGATGTAACCGAATAATTTTTTTGGAAATCTCAGATCCCTTCAAAGACTGCCTATGCTGATGCTGAGTTACTATCCCTGAGTAATTATCCTCTTCCTCCTCAATCATCACGCTGATAGCTTGTAAGAACATTTTTGGTTCTGGGCGCCACCACCAGTGCCTAAGTCACAATTTTTCAGCCCCTGTTTAACAGGGGCGTGTAATTACAATTTTTGATGTAATACTTTGCAGCAGGGCTCGTTCCTGCATTCTAACTAGAGTGTCTGTGAGGGGTTGCAGTGTTGTGGCACCAGCAGCAGTGCCTAAGGCCCATTTTTTCTGCCCCTGTTTAACAGGGGTGTGTAATTACAATTTTTGATGCAATACTTTGCAGCAGGGCTCGTTCCTGCATTCCAACTAGAGTGTCTGTGAGGGGTTGCAGTGTTGTGGCACCAGCACCAGTGCCTAAGGCCTAATTTTTCAGCTCCTGTTCAACAGGGGCATGTAATTACAATTCTTGATCTAATATTTCACAGCAGGGCCCTGTGAGGGCTTACAGTGTTGTGGCCACAGCAACACCTAAGGCCCAAATTTCTGCTGAGTATATAGGGCAGGACCCTACTTTCAAACATCTAACTTACAAACGACTCCTACTTGCAAACGGAAGGAGACAACAGGAAGTGAGATGAAATCTACCCCTAGGAAGGGAAATTCTCTCCTGTAAGAGTTAATATGGGAAAAACATTTCTCCTTTCCACTGATGCTTTCCAATCCTTATTCCACAAAAAAACCCAAATTTTCAAAAAACATTTTTCATTGGGACAAAAAGTGAGGTGAAATCTTCTGAAGAGGAGGAAAGACAGCAAAACAAATGTCACAGGGGTGATAACCCTTCCCTATGTTTTCCAAAAAGCTTAAAAAAGGGGCGTGTCCTGACCATGGAGGAGTGAGGTTGTGTCTTGCCTCAGCTCCGCTCCACCGCCGCACTAATCAGCAAAAAACGGGGGGTAAATCGCCGCTACAGACTCCCCACATGTTACAGAGGCTCAGGCAACCTACACAGCCGGCAAGGACTGATAGTTCCAGACAGGGACAGCTGGATTTCTATTTCACGGGGACCCGAGGACAAGGCCGCAAACCATCCAAGATGGTGCCGCCCGGGAAGGCCCAGAAGGCGAGCAAATCCTCCCAGCCAGCTGCAGCCACAACACGGGCACTGAAGGGAACAAACTCCCCAGCATCTCCGGTTCCATCTCCAGGGTCGGTGAGTGATTCTGCCCCCTGTGCTTCCCCAGCTTCTCTAGGAGGCCGCTCTGAGATCTCTGATTATCTCAGTGATGAGGACATTCGGCGCCATATTATGTCCCTGCCTACCAAAGAGGACTTAGAGCGCTTCACAAACAGAGTGGAGAAAGCCTTCACTGAAGACATAGCCCAATTGAAAACTGACACCACTCACCTGGGTAACAGAATAGAATCTATTGAAGAAAAACTGGAGGAGGCTCTCCCCACTATTGCTCTACTGCAATCACAATGCCAAATGCAAAGCCAACAGATTGAAAGCTTGCTTTGCCAGCTGGATGACGCTGAAAATCGCAGCAGGAGAGCCAACATAAGGATCAGAGGCCTGCCTGAAGCCACAGCTTCAAGGGATATTATCCCCACACTGACAGACATCTTCAGGGATATACTAGGCCTACCTGCAACTACACCGATAGAAATTGACAGAGCACATAGAGCCCTGAGACCTCCATCCCAAGACATGGACAATCCTAGGGACATAATTTGCAAACTTCACAAATATAATCTGAAAGACCGCATTATGCAAAAAATGCGTGGTAAACCATTCTATGATTTTGACGGCGCGCACTTATTTTTCTACCAAGATATCTCTAGACGCACCCTCATGCAACGCAGGGCCCTGCGTCCACTCCTGAATGCCGTTCAAGAGGCGGGTCTGCCGTACCGCTGGGGCTTCCCTTTCTTCTTACAAGTGACAAAAAATGGACGCCAAGCCACACTGCGCAATAAGGATGACCTACCGAACTTCCTTTCCACTCTTGACCTGGCTCCAGTGGACTTTCCAGATTGGAGAAGCACATTTAATGCTCCCGGGACTCAAACCCCATCTCAATGGTCAACAGTCTCCCGCAAGAACCGCAGAAGAGACAGACAACACCAGAATCAAGACACTGAAATAGGACCCTCCACCACAAGAGATTAACACCGCAGTCCTCATGTGACACCTTGATAGATATGGATGGCTTATACAATTCATACGCAGCCCATGGGAGATGCCCTGAGGACTATGGGTGAACTACTAAAAAGGTCCACACTCACACTCCGGGACTTTGCCCCCCTTTTTTCTTTTTCCCCAATTGGATATGCAAAGCAAGATACCCTCGAGCAAATCCTCAGATTATCTACGATCACTAGCTACAATCAATAAATGAGGGACACTCGCTGACAAAGCCCAAGAACCAGAAGACCTCATGCGAAAACCACCTTCCTGATCTTATTGTCTCACCCATTTTTACTTAGGCCCCATACAATGCCAGGCTGCATACGCCCCCCTAGAATGACTCCCCCCTGTTTAATACTATGTTCTACTGATGCGGTGGACGGAGACGGCACCCCATGTCTCCCCCCGTGTTTAGGTTCATGTTTCCCCACGTAGGCCACCCCTTGTTGGGTATTGTCCCTAGTTGGGACATTAGTCTAAGGTCTGAGGCCTCCCCTGCTATTGGGGCAGACCTCACACCTCACAAGCAGAACCTCTGCTCATTATCACTGTTACTCATAAGTTGTACTGTTTTGTATGTTTTAACAATACTCTCTTTGTGCTTTTTTTTCCTCTACCTTTCTGACCTCTCCCACCCCCTCCCTACCCCACCCCTTTTTTCACAGGAGCGATACTTCACTAGGGGCTCCGTGCCGGACGGGCTCGACCGCGCGACATGCGTCCAATCACCTGACCCATCATGTCTACATTAAAGGTAATATCCTATAACATAAGAGGCATATGCTCCCCTGGGAAGAGAAGCAAATTATGGTGGGAACTCAAAAAACTGAAGGCACAAATAGTTTTTCTACAAGAAACCCATTTTACCCATCTCTCCTTACCTAGACTTCCGACCCATTTATATAACCAATGGTTTCACAGCACTTCCCCAACCGCCAAATCTAAGGGAACTTCAATAGCGATCCACAAAACATGCCCCTTTCAACTTTCAAACAGCAAAATAGACCCATTAGGTCGATACGTTTTCCTGAAAGGCACCATAGCAGAACGTAAATACACGTTCGCCTCGATATACGCCCCCAACTCAAATCAAATTACCTTCATAGACAAGGCTCTTGAACTCCTGACAGAGTTTAAGGAGGGATTTGTAGTCCTTGGAGGAGACTTTAACGTCAGCCCAGACCCTTCCATTGACACCTCCAACTCTAGTCACACCCACTCTTACGCCTTTCTTAAACACTTCCGTAAGTCCTTTCAATCACACATGCTCGTTGATGGCTGGAGGGCCCTACACCCTGCGGAGAGGGACTTCAGCTATTATTCGGCAATACACAATGTCTATACCCGAATAGATCAAATATATGTTGATCGGCGGGCACTGGAGCTCCTACAGTCGGCATCCATCGGGAACATCACCATATCGGATCATGCACCTGTAGGTGTGACTCTTAAGCTACCATCCGGCTCTCGTGGGGCATGGACGTGGAGATTAAATGAAAACTTGCTGGATGATGCGGCTGTGGGGGCTGGAGTGTCGGAAGCCATCACAAATTATTTTAGAGAGAATATCACTAATGATCTGAAAGAAAGCACAGTATGGGAAGGTCATAAGGCTGTAATAAGAGGAGAGTTAATATCTTTAGGGGCCAAACTCAAAAAGATGCTCCAAGCTGACTTCACAAGAGTACTGACTGCCCTTCAAGAAGCAGAACTAAAACATAAACAAAATGAGAGCCCTGAGGCATTACAGAGGTTGACTGAACTACGAAACTTGTTGTCACGTCTACTAGATAGACAGACTCGAAGACAAGCCAGACGCCTATCACACAAATATTATGAACATGGCACTAAATGTGGGCGCATGCTCGCTAGAGCTCTTCGTAAGAAACAAGCCCAGACTTGTGTCCACAGGTTGCGCTCCCCAAATGGAGATGTTTCGGTCCAATCCTCTGGAATTGCCGCAGGGTTCCAAGAATACTATACTCAACTTTACAATTTGACCACTGATCACCCTTTAGATGCTCAGGCAAATAGGATTACAGCCATACGAGACTACCTGGCTTCAGCCGGTGTTCCACCCCTAAACGAAAATCAATGTACTGAACTAGAACTACCAATATCACCAGAAGAGATAGAGTTAACAGTGAAATCCCTACCCAAAGGCAAAAGCCCAGGCCCAGACGGCTTTACAGGGACATATTATAAAATGTTCCTACATCTTTTAAGCCCCCACATGTGCAGATATTTCAATTCCATTGCAAATGGGAATCCTATCCCCATGGAGGCACTTCTAGCACACATAACAGTGCTACCCAAAGAGGGCAAAGACCCGATGCTACCCCAAAGCTACCGACCCATATCCCTCCTTAATGTTGACATTAAGATTATGGCGAAGGTATTAGCAAACAGACTTGGAAATCTTATACCTAACATAGTCCACCCAGATCAAACAGGGTTCATCAAAGGGAGAGAGGCAAGAGATAACTCAATTAGAGCCATCCAACTCATACATTGGGCGCGCACCCGCCCAAACTTAAAACCTTACGTAATTCTTTCTACTGACGCCGAGAAGGCTTTCGACCGGGTCGATTGGACATTTCTTAAAATGGTATTGGAGACACTAGGACTCAAACCACGCATGCTAGCCTCGATCCTAGCTCTTTATTCCACTCCTTGTGCACAAGTTAAAGTGAACGGAGTACTATCCCCACAGTTCCCGATTCGGAATGGCACGAGACAGGGGTGCCCACTTTCCCCTCTCCTTTTCGCCCTAGTTCTTGAACAGTTGTTATGCACTGTCAGAGCGAACATAAATATAAAGGGCTTGAAGATTGGAACGACTGAACACAAACTGTCTGCCTACGCGGATGATGTTCTATTTCATCTATCGGAGCCCCTGATCTCGTTGCCAAATTTGATGAAGGAACTGAACGAATTCGGATCATTATCAAACTTTAAAATTAATTTCTCTAAATCAGAAATTTTACCTGTTCACTTGCCTCCCTCCCTGAAGAGTAACTTGCAAAATGCATTCCCCTTTGCTTGGGCCAAATCTTCAATTAAATATCTAGGAATACAACTGACAGACAGATATGATACCCTGTACACCACAAATTTCCCCCCACTTCTTAATATAATTAAAAAAGATCTCTCACAATGGACTAAGACTGCTTTCACATGGATAGGACGTGTCAACATAATCAAAATTAATATTTTACCCCGCATCCTTTTTTACTTACAAATGATCCCCATACCCATACCGAACAAGTTTTTTTCCCAGATTAATAGTATACTATCGGGTTTTGTATGGAACTCGCAGAAACCTAGAATAGCCTTGAGAGTGCTGAAACGATCCAAATTGGCGGGAGGGCTAGGAATTCCTGACATTTTGCAATACCATAGAGCTATAGTCCTTCAAAGAATCCTCAGTTGGCGCTTCCACACCCAGTCCAAGCTATGGGTCTCCTTGGAAAAATGGCTAGCGGGTAGGAATCTGGCTTATGCGCCATGGCTACCTAGAGAGTACAGGGGATTGTCGGAAGATACTTCCCCGCTGACACTACATGCACTCTCCACTTGGGACAAATTAAACTCAAATTTAAATTTGTCTCCTCCCATGTCACCACTAGCTCCACTAGGGGGATTTCTCTGGTTCCCACCAGGAGAACGGATGGGCTTTTTCGGCCCTTGGTTGGATGATGGAAATGCCAGCTGTGGGAAACTAATGCATAAAGGCAAATTAATGGACTTTGAATCTTTACAAAAGAGACACGAAGGCTCCAGAATGAACTTCTGGAGATACAGACAGCTCCACCACTTCTTTCAGACAAATGGGAATTCAATTAGAGACCTTTCCACTCTCACAAGCTTTGAAAAAATTTTCATAGAAGAAGACCCAATCCCCCACATGGTCTCCGAAATGTATCGCCTATTAAGTAATACTACTGACAATCTTAGGCCAACTTATATAAGGGCATGGGAAAGGGACTTAAAGATAGATCTTCCCCCAACTCAACTAACACACCTCTACCATCTAACCCACTCGAGCTCCATAGAATCCAAATCTCAAGAAACTAATTATAAAATTTTATCGCGTTGGTACCGGGTCCCGGCTGACTTAGCTCGCATCTACCCCATGGCATTGGACCTGTGTTGGAGAGGGTGTGGACAAAAGGGTACACTCCTCCACATTTGGTGGGAGTGCCCATTGATACAGCCATACTGGAGTGAAATTAAAAACCTAATAAAAGAGATTTTAGATCTCGACATCCCTATGTCACCTGCACACTTCCTCCTACACATTCCACAAATGCCAATCAGTAAATACAGAAAATGTATATTGCCACATCTCCTAAACGCAGCCAGACGCCTCATCCCGATATACTGGAAACAAACCAAGACCCCATCAAAAACAGACTGGATAAAGAAAGTGAATGACATTAGGGAAGCTGAACACTGGGTAGCGACCTGTAAGGGGAAAGTAGAAAGATTTGAAATTATATGGACCCCCTGGAATGAATACATGACAGAACCTGACCATGAAAACTCCAGCTTAGACATAGCCCTACTAGAGTTAGCAGAACCTTCCCTAAGATCTCGCCAAAATGTCAACAATACCTCATAAAGAATAAGACCCACATTAAATGTTGAGAAGACGTGCGGTGGTCGGGGCCCGTTCGGCGCGGATTCCTGTGACTTCTTCAAACACAAGGTATGCTCCTCTCCTACCTTCCCCACTCTACCCACCTACCTATACCCTCCCCTTACCCCAACTCCTTATCTATACTTCCTCCCCCTTTTTCACCTATTTTCTATCACTAACTATGATTTATAGAATATGCAATCCTTCTATTCCCATGGACGGGATACTAACTGTGTAAACACTCTGCAACAGCGAGCAACAAAGCAATAGTGGCCAATCACGGGGGTGTGGGCCCGGCTCCTCTAGGCCCTGTTGGGACGGGGGGGCCGTATCTCGCACCCCGGAAGATAGAAGTTGGGGGGGTGCTCACGCCGAGGTGGCGGCCCGGGGGGGGTTGTCGGAGGCAGAAGGCCCCCCTCTCCCCGGGCTGTCGTCGGGGTGGGCGCTCCATATACCCACTTGAACAACTTGCACCCTGGGTGGGGGAGGGCCGTCACCGGATGGGGCTCGCGCCCCGGGGATGTAAGGAATCAATAAGATATCTAAAAGCCACAAAAATTGTGATTTAAATATTACTTATGACAAGGTTAGTTGCAAAAGCTTGTATCGCTGTAAACCTTCCTTGGGCCACACTATTAAGGCTTACTCTATGCAATGTATCTGTTTTCACTGAAATGTTCTCAAAATAAAGATTATACAAAAAAAAAAAAAAAAAAGCTTAAAAAAGATTTTTTGGCTGGAGCTAAACACGTTAAAAATGTACCCGTTCAAAATTACAAAGATATTCTACTTAACAACAAACCTACAGTCCCTGTCTTGTTTGCACCGCCTGTATACTGCTGTTCAGAGTATATAGGGCCTGGTGGCCCCACACCTTTCCTTATTTTAATGTGGGTGCGGGGTTCCCCTTAATATCCATACAAGACCCAAAGGGCCTGGTAATGGACTGGGGGGTACCCATGCCGTTTGTCTCACTGATTTTCATCCATATTGCCAGGACCCGACATTACATTAAACCCGCAAGCAGTTTTAAATGAGATTTTTCCTTTAAAAATGACATTTGGTGCAGGGAAACACGCGTCACTTTACAGGCATACTATAGACACCCCTCAGGTACGATATTTAAAGGAATATTTCACTTTTTTTTTTTTTTACTTTAAGCATCATTAAAATCACTGCTCCCGAAAAAACGGCCGTTTTTAAAAGTTTTATTTGCATTGATACATGTCCCCTGGGGTAGGACCCGGGTCCCCAAACCCTTTTTAGGACAATACCATGCAAATTAGCCTTTAAAATGAGCACTTTTGATTTCGAACGTTCGAGTCCCATAGACGTCAATGGGGTTCTAACGTTCGTGCGAACTTTCGGTCCATTCGCAGGTTCTGGTGCAAACCGAACGGGGGGTGTTCGGCTCATCCCTAATGAGGACGGATATACTTGCTATATTGCATTGGGGACAGCATAAGGCAAACAATAATGTGGAATGGTTATCCCTCAATGAACCAAGGGCCTATATTTACTAGCATTTGGTGAGTGGCCAATTCATGTGGTGGATGTTTTCACTTGTTGGATGAATTGTTTATTTGACTGCAGCAACCAGGGTTTTCAATCTAGTTTATTAAGTTTTATATTGAAGCACATATAGGATTGCGCCGGTGGCACACACTATAAATATTGTCATCCTGTGTACAGATACTCCAGTCTCTGGTGTAGAACTCTGCAGCTCCTCCAGGGTTACCTTAGGTCTCTGTGCTGCCTCTCTGATTAATGCCCTCCTTGCCCGGTCCGTGAGTTTTGGTGTGCGGCGATCTCTTGGCATGTTTGCTGTTGTGCCATGTTCTTTCCATTTGGTTATGATAGATTTGATGGTGCTCCTAGGGATCATCAAAGATTTGGATATTTTTTTTTATAACCTAACCCTTATTTGTACTGAAGGATTAAGGTGGTCATGGGCCCCTAGGTTACTTTTTGTGTGGCCCCCTCCTAAGCATGCTTTACCAGAAAATAAATTATTTAGTGCCATGTGTAAAAGGGTAGACCTATATTACACGCCTCAAGTGCAACTCTCAGGTCTACAGCCCAAACACATTCAGATATGAGCCTACTATAAACAGCAATGCCACAGAAAAAAAGCATTCAAAATACACCTGCAAGCTGGTAACAGATTTTACCTTTCTAAACCAACAGTTAGGCCAAAAACGTCTGCAGCAGCTCCTGTTTAACTGAGGCGAAATCACAACATCCTGACAGAGACCAATCAAAACGCTGTGTAATATTCCAATAAAATAAAAGCCATACAAATACCATAAACAGCAGCAGCAGCACATAAAATTAAGCAATAATCAACAGCAGAACAATCATACATATTCCTACCTTTAGAAGTTTTTATTCCTTGTTTTTCTAACAGAGAAGTCCTTAATGGTAAATGGTAAAATCCAATTTGCGCAGAATGTCACTTTCAATTGACATCAAAGACAGGTGATTCAGTCTGTTTTGGCCCATAGTAGATCTCAGTCTATTTTTAACTAGTCTCAGTTTTGAAAAAGAGCGCTCCCCGCTGGCATTGGTTACAGGCAAAGTCATAAACAGTCGGAGTGCTATATCAACGTTTGGAAACACTGATTGTCTTCTAACATTAAGAGGGAAGTTTCAGGAAAAAAAAAATTCCCACAGCCCCCTGCACAGTACACAGTACCCCAGCATAGTACACAACTCTCTGCACAGTACACAGACCCCTTTCCCTGCACAGTACACAGACCCCCTGCACATAACACAGCCCCCTTTCCCTGCACAGTACACAGACCCCCTGCACATAACACAGCCCTCTTTCCCTGCACAGTACACAGACCTCTTTCCCTGTACAGTACACATACTTCTGCATAGTACACAGACCCCTTTGCCTGCATATTACACAGGCCTCTTTCATTATAAAGCCCCCCTGCACTCCCAGGAGACCCCCAGTTTCCTGGGAAAGAATACTCTAAAGTTGAGAAAACATCACTGCCAGCCCTTTCTCATACACCACTCCTCCTGTGTAAATCATTGTAAATCAAAGCTTCTAAATACATCAATTAACGCCGTTCTTCGTGACCCGGTCATGTGACTGCTCTCCTCTGCTGTTTCATTGACGGTCACATGACCGCTCTCCTCCTGCAATCAAAGGCTACACTTGGGAAGGAGGTGGAGCGGGAGGAGGAGAGCGGCCAGACAGAGCGGCTTTAATTGAGGTATTAAGAGACTTCCATTTACATTGAGAGTGACACACGAGGAACTGTGCATGAGAAAGGGCTGGCAGTAATGTTTTCTCAACTTCAAAGTATGCTGGCAGCGCTGTCCCAGGGCCAGGAGAGACGGTACAGCTGGCCTGACACCCCCCCCAATGGGTGGCACCCGGGGCGGACCGCCCGATCCCTGCCCCCTGTTGGTTAAAAAAAACATTTATCGGCGTATTCGTATAACACGCAGGCATTTTTTTTACTCTACATATACATAAATATATATAAATTAATAAAAATATCATGGCCAATCGGGGGCCCTTGCACATGTGGGGCCCTAGTTGCAGCCTAGACCAGCCTGTGCATTAATCCGCCCCTGCTTGTACTTCTCAACAACATTGTCCCTTACTTGTTTGGAAAGTTCCTTGGTCTTCATGGCAATGTTTGGTTATTGGTGCCTCTTGCTTAGGTGTTGCAGCCTCTGTGGCCTTTCAAAAAGGTGTATATGTAATGACAGATCATGTGACACTTAGAGATTGTACACAGGTGGACATCATTTCATTAATTATGTGACTTCTAAAGGTAACTGATTGCACCAGATATATATATATATAAAATATACACACACATGCATTCTGTCAGGAACCATGAAACAGACGGAGAAGGAAAATGCAGTAAAAATCACACCTTTTAGTAATATGGTAAAAATGGTACAACTGGTAAGGGTAGTCAAAACATAGCCAGGGTTCGGTAGCCAAATCGGGTAGTCAGAATAAGCCAGGAAATCTGGAAGCCAGATATCAGCGTAATCAGAGGCAGCAGGCAGGATCAAGTACCAGAAGGGACATCAGCCAGGCAAGTCTTCAACAGGAACACAGCAGAGAGTCTCTAGATATGTTGACCAAGGCGAAGGCATTGAAAAAGTGAACCAGGCAGTTTAAATAGCCAGAAGGGGGTGGTTGTGGGCTTAACTGACGAGCAGGAGATGATCAACAGGTGAGCCACTGTGGAACGATGAGTGCTGGCAATTAACCAACAGCTGAGCAACCTGAGCACAGAGAAGAAAGGGCTGAGAGCCCAGCCCTGACACATATGTAGTATATGTGAAACAGCAATCATAAAAATGAATCAATCTGTATATATAATAAGAAATACAGTATCTTACAAAAGTGAGTACATCCCTCACACTTTTGTAAATAATTTATTATATCTTTTCATGCGACAACACAGAAGAAATGACACTTTGCTACAATGTAAAATAGTGAGTGTACAGCTTGTATAACAGTGTACTGTAAATTTGCTGTCCCCTCAAAATAACTCAACACCCCTAAGCCATTAATGCCTAAACCGCTGGCAACAAAAGTACACCCCTAAGTGAAAATTGCCAAATTGGGCCCACAGTGTCAATATTTTGTGTGGCCACCATTATATTCCAGCACTGCCTTAACCCTCTTGGGCATTGAGTTCACCAGATCTTCACAGGTTGCCACTGATGTCCTCTTCCACTCCTCCATGACGACATCACGGAGCTAGTGGATGTGAGAGACCTTGCACTCCCCCACCTTCTGTTTGAGAATGCCCCACAGATGCTTAATAGGGTTTAGGTCTGGAGACCTGCTTGGCCAGTCCATCACCTTTACCCTCAGCTTCTTTAGCAAGGCATTGGTCGTCTTGGAGGTGTGTTTGGGGTTGTTATGTTGGAATACTGCCCTGAGGCTCAGTTTCCGAAGGAAGGGGATCATGCTCTGCTGCAGTATGTCACAATACATGTTGGCATTCATGGTTTCCTCAATGAACTGTATCTCCAGAGTGCAGGCAGCACTCATGCAGCCCCAGACCATAACACTCCCGCCACCATGCTTGAGTGTAGGCAAGACACACTTGTCTTTGTACTCCTCACCTGGTTGCCACCACACATGCTTGACACCATCTGAACCAAATAAGTTTATCTTGGTCTCATCAGACCACAGGACATGGTTCCAGTAATCCATGTTCTTAGTCTGCTTGTCTTCAAACTATTTGTGCATCATCTTTAGAAGAGGCTTCCTTCTGGGATGACAGCCATGCAGACCAATTTGATGCAGTGTGCCGCCTATGGTCTGAGCACTGACAGGCTGATCCCCTACCCCTTCAACCTCTGCAGCAATCTTGGCAGCACTAATACATTTATTTCCCAAAGACAACCTCTGGATATGACGCTGAGCATGTGCACTCAACGTTTTTGGTCGACCATGGCGAGGCCTGTTCTGAGTGGAACCTGTCCTGTTAAACCGCTGTACGTGTCTTGGCCACCGTGCTGCAGCTTAGTTTCAGGGTCTTGGCAATCTTCTTATAGCCTAGGCCATCTTTATGTAGAACAACAATTCTTTTTTCAGATGCCCATAGAGTTCTTTGCCATGAGGTGCCATGTTGAACTTCCAGTGACCAGTATGAGAGAGTGAGAGTGATAGCACCAATGTTAACACACCTGCTCCCCATTCACACCTTAAACCTTGAACACTAATGAGTCACATAACATCGGGAGGGAAAATGGCTAATTGGGCTCAATTTGGAAATTTTCACTTAGGGGTGTACTCACTTTTGTTGCCAGCGGTTTAGACATTAATGGCTGTGTGTTGAGTTATTTTGAGGGGACAGAAAATTTACACTGTTATACAAGCTGTACCCTCACTACTTTACATTGTAGCAAAGTGTAATTTCTTCAGTGTTGTCACATAAAAAGATATAATAAAATATTTACAAAAAATGTTAGGGGTGTACTCACTTTTGTGAGATACTGTGTGTGTGTATGTGTATATATGGGTGAATGGGTCTATATGTACATACTATATAGTACCTACTCAGGATGAGGAATTAAGTGCAAAAAATCCCCATTAGACCTTATATGTCTGAACTCCATTATTAGGGGAGACCATAAGGGTCCACTGTAAAGTAATTAGAAAATAAACATAAGGAGAGGAAAGAAAGGAGGGGAAAAGAAGGTAAATCTGTGAAAAATATTCTCATGGTATTGATAATGATAGATCATTAAAGAGTACGTACAGAAGGTAAATATCAGACAATATCTGGTGAAGTATCAAAATGTGTGTGTATATATATATATATATATATATATATATATATATATATAGCTCCATAAGAGGTCAAGTTGGATATTTACAACAATGTATGTACCGCAAGCTCTTCATTTAATCCCCCAGGGGTAGGGGTGTTTAGGGAATAAATCCAATATGTTTCTTGCTGACACAGATGTTTGAAGCATTTGGCTGCAGAAAACATGCTGGGGATGGCCTCAATGAACCATACTTTGAGTCTTATGGTAGATTTTTTTATGGTGCTCCATAAAAGTGCCTGGTGATGCTGTGCTTGTCACAGCCCCCTTCTATGAATCACCCGTTTTCCCCAGACCGCTTACACAGGGTACCAATGGTTCTACCCACATAAAACAACCCCCATGGGCATGTCAAGCAGTATACTATATACTTAGGTGAGCAGTTGTAGAAGTCTTTGATGGTATAGGTCTTTCCTTTCACCGTAAAATATTTTTTGGCTGTGTTGGACAAATTGGCACGTGAAACTTCGTTTTTTGTTTTTTTTTGCACTGATACATGCCAATAAGGGTAATTAGATGAGTAGGTCCTTTCTCCATATTAAGAGAGCTTTTTATTATTTTGCTTTGGGCCATTTTACTTTTAATGTTGCTAGCTTTCCAGTAAGATACCTTGGGGTGATGGGTGAGAGATGTATGTAAGAAAGGATTCTCAAGGAGTGTGGACCTGTGTTTCCATAAGATGTTCTCCATCCTCTTGAATTGGGCATGAAATTAGGTAATGAAACAAACAAGCTGTGCAGAATTGGATGTGACTGAATCCTTGGGGTCACGGGGATGATTGTGAAGGTAGTCTTGGAAGGCTTCTTGGATGAGGGGGGCTAGATATCACTTCTCCAGAACTTTTTTGGTAAGGAGGTTACCATATGTAATGTACTCCTCCTTTCTGGTACAGTTGTTGCAAAGCCAACAGTATTGGCTTCTGGGAATATTCCAATCCCACCTCTGTGCACCAGAATATCTTTATTGTTCCAATCACACAAGCAGGAAAATACATTTTCAGGGGGCGTTCTGTACACCATCTGTGTACAGAACACCTCCAGGTAGCCATATTGCATTGTATCATACAGAAAATTACGGTGCTGCAGATTGAAAAGGAAAGGTAATTTTTATCAAAGCGGGAGTCCACCTAAAAAAAAAATATTAAAAGCCAGCATCTACAAATACTGCAGCTGTTGACTTTTAATAAATGGACACTTACCTGTCCCAGGGTCGAGCTGCCACCGTCATTCTAGGTGAGGGAATCAGGAAGTGAAGCGTTGTGGCTTCACTTCCCGGTTCCCTACTGTGCATGTGCGAGTCTCCTAGGACCTGTGTGTTTCCCAGGAGACAGCGGGGAGGGACAGAAAGAGGCGTAGACTCCCGTGGGAGTCTATGCCAGGAAGTGGGTGAAAATACCTGTCTTAGACAGGTATCTGCACCCCCTCCCCCCTGACAGGTGCAAAATGTGACACCGGAGGGGAGGAGGGTTCCGAAAAGTTCCATTTTTGTGTGGAACTCCGCTTTAACATTCAATTACAATATGACTTGAGTCACAATTGTATACACTACCGTATATTTTGTTTCTATTTGCTAATATTTTTTCCTACGAAAGTGGAGTTACCCTTTAAGCAATACAGCTCGATCACTTACTTGCTACCTGCTTGTGATTAGACAGTGAAGGAGCAGCAGAATCATCCCTTTGCTCTCTCCTCCTGTCAGCAAACGAAGAGCCTACATTTCTCCTAATTCTGGTCCTATTTCTCACAGTTTTAGCTCTTCTATTCAGGGGAATACAATTAAAATTAATTTACATATACTATTTTAATTCAAAAATATATTTCATGACGTTTGATGAATACATAACTGACTTAATTGGTGTATTTGTATAGATGCCTGGAGTTCAGCTATGAATATAGTCAGTGAATAGCTATTTACATTTCTATACTGTAGCTTTGTTGTAGCTATATTGGCAGCCACTTAAAAGAAATCTGTCATGAAGCTGAATACCTTGAGTACATGATAAGCTTTGCAGGGAAGCAGTCATTCTGACTTCTGGCAGTTTAATAGCTTGGGGATAGCAAATGCATACCTATTCTGCTTCAATGTAAATGACATTAATACCCTAGAACAATCATGCAGGCTGGGGAATGAAGTGTGATGGCCACAGCCATCGGTTGCTTCCTGTGTAGACGCTTTGTTTTGTGACAGATTATCTTAAATTTCCAATCTAGATAACCACCAACCTTAAAAATCATATGATATATAAGATAGTGTGGTTCATTTTTTTCTCTTTTTCATAAAAAGGGTACATATTTTACAATTTATCTTTTTTGAGTACCCCAAATAACTTTTTATGTGTTTGAATTGATTGTAGACAGATAAATCCTCACAGAGCACCCAAGTGGCAAGAAGCAAAGGGTATACAGTGTGTGAAATAATAGCAGTAATTGGAGTTTTTTGTATGCTGAGGTCCTAGTTTTCATGTACCTGCTATTTCTGTTGAGTCCTAAGATTACCTGAAGCTTGCTTGTGGAAGTTAATTACCCGGATCACCTGTGGCTCCTCTCCTGTGGAGTAATTATTCCACTCTCTCTCTGTCCCAGATTATTTGGTTCATTGCCAATAATTCTGTTCTTAAACCTTTTCCTCTACAAAAGTTATTTTCATGTGCCAGCCCTCCAGTATTTTTTTTTTCTAAAAGGGAAACAATATTAGGTAAAATAGGCATTTTTAAAAGGTGCATATGGTCAGTATTTATTGCATAGTGTACGTAGGAGTCTTTTTTGATGTGATATCCACACTTTCTACTTTATTGTGGCATATTTGCATGGTGGTATGTATTATTTTCCACAATTTTATTTCTGTTATGTTTATAGTTGCCACCTCATCCCTTTAAACCCGAACACATATTAATTACACGGGTTCTGTGTCTGATTAAGGTGGTAATTAAACTCACTTGGTGCCTTATCTGCATTTAATTAGCCTCAGAACTTGTGTAATGCAAAGGTGTTCGGGTTTAAAGGGATGAGGTGGCAACTCTAGTTATGTTAGGGCTCATTTACATTAGTAGTTGGGAGGTTTTACTGACCCTCAACCTATCCTTTAGCTACAAAGAAAGAGGTGGGGGAAGTACATATTCTTCTCATCATGACAAAAATTATCCCCACTTGTCACATGTGGTCCATTCAACCCATGCTAGTGCAGGGTTCAAGGGGTTAAAGAAGGCTGTGAGGAGGCAATTCAATGCCCTGTCACCACCTGTCTAATGCTCTGAAGACCGATCTGAATGCAGAGTGCTCTTCAGAAAGCCCTTATATATTTTCCATTGAATACCAATCTGAATGTCTAATAGTGCAGCTGTCATCCTTGCCGAATGAGAATGCCTTGTACATACTTCTCAATATAGACGTTATCTACTTGTCTCTCTTCCACCACGGGTCCAATAAAAATAACCCCCTAAGACTAGGTTCACACATATGCGATGCTGGAAATGCAGCGATCCATTTGCGTTTCCCGTAACGCATTGCAATTGCATTGTGTTTAAGATCCGCTGCGGGTGTAAATACAAAGTTAACGACACCCCAAAAGGATCGCAAATGCAGTTTGCATGGTACAAAATAACCAGTTGTGGTGCTGCTCCAAAAAAGGTGCCTGCGCTTCTCTGATGCGATTTGAGCCCATTCAAAATGAATGGACTCAAAACCGCACCATGCTCATGTGAATTACACAGTAATGTAGTGTGGATCCTCTGCAATTTACATGCAGGTTATAGTGTGAACAGGGGCTTAGGATAGTGGAACGAGCCATGCAAGAGCTTCCTTTATACCTCAGGCCAAGGGTACATCCAGACCTTTCATATGGCCTTTCTGGCCAGGTCTTTCTGTCAGTTTTTTAATGGACCTGTTTGGAAGCTCAATACAAGTCTATGGACAGGCGGAAGCGGGTCCATTTACATCCACTTCCCAGTGAGCACATTCAGCCCCACAAAAAAAATTGAAAATTACTTATCTACACTGAATAGAGCAGACAAGGCCATGTGAAAGGACCCTAACAGAGATACAGCATATTATTATAGAGCCATTTATTCCATATGGATATTTCAGGTTGGTTTGCCATCATAAGTGCACCATATGCAAACCATGGCTTCTATGGAGTAGGGCTTATGGACTGAAGGATAGTACAACTAGACAGCTTATAGTAGACTACTTAATCAATGTGAAGCATAGTAGAGACTTTTTAAAACAGAAGATATCAGAATACCTTTTCCAGATCCAAAAATAAAGGATTTTCTCTTCATTTTGACTCAATGAGAGAACAACAGTTACAGGAAAAATTATTTTCTGTTTCAAATACCAATACATGCAATGATGCACCTCCTTAGACCCAGACCAATACATGCAATGATGTAAATCCTTAAGCTTTGTACACAAGATCTGATTTTCAGCAGGAAATTTTGTGATGACAGACGGTTTGCCTAAAATCTGACCATTAGTACACTCCATCAGACAATTATTGGCCAACTTTCCGCCAACAAATGTTGGATGCCAGGCTAGTAAATTTTCGGTGGACAGCGGTCTGTTTTCAGATTTTTCTATCGTGTTTACACTAGTCCGTCTCACAAAAGTCCAAAGTACAAATATGCATGCTCGGAATCATTGCTCACCAAACACGACATCAAGGTGCCCAAAGGGTGGCGCTCCAGAGCTGAAATTCCACGTAGTACCTCACTACGTTCGTGTTTGTTGGCCGACAATTGTGTACTATTTGTATGCAAGACAAGTTCATGGCACACGCCCTTCGGACAAAAGTCCGGCGCTTTGTCTGCCAAATTACAATCGTGTGTACAAGGCTTTAGATCCTATCTGTGCAGACACTGGCTGGGCCCCATCAATGAGCAGCTTAACAAAAAGGACACAGAAAAAATTGAGTCAGCACAATTCTACTTCAGATTTTTACAGTGCAAAGGATGCTTTTTTTTTCATCTTTTTTCAGTGATGACAGTGATTTTGTACACCATGTTCCTGGGATATCTAATACTGACTGAGGGAACATGGAAAAGGCAGAAAGGGACTAGCTAGATCAGAACAATAAGTGAACAAAAATGCAGCTATACTGATATAACAAGGTTGTAAAACAAATTGGCCTGGTCAGTCTTTTTTTATGAAATACTGTACGTGTTCTCAAAGGCATTGCAGGATACAAACTGCCACAGGGGGGTTGATATGTATCGCCACCTATTTCCCATTTCATTGGCTGGTGTGGTGTTAACCATGATAGCTGGAACTGATCCTGCATTTGGTAATAAATATTAACATTCTTTGATGGATAGCAAACAAAATAAAAAAAACAGTTTCAGTAGTGAAGAGATTCAAGCTTTACAGGTTTAAGTGAACTAATAGGGTTAGACCAGGAGTTCCATTGTTTGTATAAGATTAGTACATCCCAGTTTAACCATGAAAAGCATTTTACAGTAAATGCAATAAGACAAGAAGTACACTGGACCTTTTTCAACAGCAAGTTTTACAAGCAAAAGCTGTGGTCTATGCTGAAGCTGTATGCAATTTAACACAAAAAGAATTTAGAACTCCATGGGGGTTGAAATCTCAACTGAATTAAATTCTTAAACCTGCTGACAAGAGAAGAAATAAATAAAACTGCTGAAACGCATCATGCTCCGCTCCAAAAAAACTTCTGGAGCTTCTATGGGACGATTGTTGCATGTAGGGCAGGCCATTTAAGTGAAAACACTCCAAAACACCCAAAACAAAGCATGCAAGAATGTGAGTTATGAATACGTGGAGCTGCGAATGAGGCCTGAAAACTGGGTGTCTCTGTCCATTCTCTCCAGTGTTAATTTTGGCAGCAAATTTCGATTTAGTTTTAGTCTTAGGACTAAAATGGCATTTTAGTTTTAGTCCCATTTTAGTCTTCTGCAATTGTTTTAGTTTTAGTCGACTAAATCTCCAGTACATTTTAGTCGACTAAAACTCATTTTAGTCATCTAAAATCTAATGGGTGTAATTCAATTGTGATGCATTAGTTAACATTTCCCTACAATTTCCAAACTCATTATATACTGCTGGAGTGAAAAATCTCATATGTCATTATTTAAGGTATTGAGGTATGAACATGCACTACAGACCAGTGTTAATTTTAACGTCAAATTTCAATTTAGTTTTAGTCTTAGTTTTTTGACTAAAATGCCATTTTAGTTTTAGTCCCATTTTAGTCTTTTGACTAAAATGCCATTTTAGTTTTTGTCATATTTTAGTCCTCTCAATTGTTTTAGTCGTATTTTAGTTGACTAAAATAGTATTCATTTAGTCGACCAAAATGTTTTAGTCTACAAAATGAACACTGATTCCCTCCCATGTACTTGTATAAAGATAGCCATACACTATGCAATCTGATTGAACAATCTCTGTATAATTTCCTTTAGATTTACCAGAACTATGGAACAGGATGACTCACTTGAACAATCCCTTCAATTTGTATCACATCAGACAGGCCCTTGTACTACATAGCTGATGGGAAATCTAAAGGAGATTGTACAATTAGATTGTATAGGAAGTGGGTGGAACTTCTTTAGTCGACCATGGCTAGGCCTGTTCTGAGTGGAACCTGTCCTGTTAAACCACTGTATGGTCTTGGCCACTGTGCTGCAGCTCAGTGTCAGGGTCTTGGCAATCTTTTTATAGCCTAGGCTATCTTTATGTAGAGCAACAATTCTTTTTTTCAGATCTTCAGAGAGTTCTTTGCCATTAGGTGCCAAGTTGAACTTCCAGTGACCAGTATGAGAGAGTGAGAGCGATAACACCAAATTTACCACACCTGCTCTCCATTCACACCTGAGACCTTGTAACACTAAGGAGTCACATGACACCGGGGAGGGAAAGTGGCTAATTGGGCCAAGTTTAGACATTTTCACTTAGGGGTGTACTCACTTTTGTTGCCAGTGGTTTAGACATTAATGCCGGTGTGTTGAGTTATTTTGAGGGGACAGCAAATTTACACTGTTATACAAGCTGTACACTCACTACTTTACATTGTATCAAAGTGTCATTTCTTCAGTGTTGTCACATGAAAAGATAATAAAATATTTACAAAAATGTGAGGGGTGTACTCACTTTTGTGAGATACTTTGTATGTGTATTGTGTGTGTGTGTGTGTGTACATATATATATATATCTATATATATATTTTGGGATTTACCTATTTCGTTTTTTACCTATCCACTCGGAAAGTATTGCTTTGCTTCCCTATTTAACACCATAGGGGCTGGGTTGTTCTTGACATAGAAACTAGAAAAGAAACTAGAAATGTTTAAGTTCTCCCACTATCTTTTGACATCAAATTCATTATCAACCACATTTCTAAGCCCATTAAATGGTATAGGAGGAAGTCACATCAGTAATCATCCTGTAACAGTCTCAATGTCAAGTCAGTTCTGCCTGCGATTTCATTTAAAAGACAAAATGATTAAAAAAAAGTATTCTCAGATGATATCAGTGGTAAGTGACAACCACTTTGCATACAAAACATGCTCAAAACTTTTAAGCAGTGATTTGTAGCTGCTTGTTTTTCTTTCATGACATGAATCAAAACCATATCAAACGTACTCAGCAAATAATTATATATACACTTATATTGACACTTAACTGCACACTGCTTTATTGTGCTATGTGGACCCTCACAGGGCCCCTCTGTAACATTCAGGGATTGGGCTGAATTGAAAATAAGAGCAAAATGGGCACCTGCTCTGAACCCATTAGTCAGGCCTTCTGCTATCTAAACACTGCAGTCTGGGTTCAGGCAGTAAAGTTCAGGCACCACAGTCTGGGTTCAGGCAGTAAAGTTGCAGGCGCACAAGTTTTTAAATAAAGGGTAAGGAGCAGACTCTTGCTCTTGAAAAAGTGATGTCCACTGGGATAATAATTTTTTATCCCAGTGACTACAGAAGTGAATGAGAATGACTCTTAAAATGTAACCTTTGCTTTTTAAATGTAACCCTTTTAAACACTTGAGATAAAACTTCTAAGTAAGGCCAGACACCATGAGATGCCTGCCGTCCTCTGTTTTATACCAATGAAAGATGCTTTTCCTCACTAGGGATGAGCCGAACACACCCCCGGTTCGGTTTGCAGCAGAACATGTGAACAGGCAAAAAATTTGTTCGAACACGTGAACACCGTTAAAGTCTATGGGACACGAACTTGAAAAATCAAAAGTGCTCATTTTATATGCAAGTTATTGCCATAAAAAGTGTTTGGGGACCCGGGTCCTGCCCCAGGGGACACGTATCCCGGCAATATAGATAAAAATTACAAAATTACAAAAAAAAATGGCATGGATGTCACCCCAAAAACCATACCAGGCCCTTCAGGTCTGGTAAAGATATTAAGGTGAACCCCGCACACACGTTTAGAAAATATGGCGTGGGGGTCCCCCAGGCCCTATATACCCTGAACAACAGTATATATACTATACGGCCTGCCCTATATACTCTGCAGAAAATTGGGCTGTGACAGACCTAGCTGGGACAGAGGCTGTTGGAGAGGACTGAATGCAAGCCTCCTGCCTTTTGATAATGGGCCCTGGATTTTCAAGGCAACAATACTCTTTGGGAGGTGAATTAGAAATCCAGTCTGAACTGTACTAATTGTACTCAGTCGTGTATATATGTATATATTGTATGTTGTTTGATTCTGTTGTGGACTCTTTGCTGTGGTCATTTGGGATGTGTGTCCCTGTAGAGGGAGGGGGGATTCCTCCAGCAGCCCCCTGCTGATAAGACTGATTCATACTGTTGGGACACATACTGTGAGGAGATGCTGGTGTCATCAACTACAACTACCTGTCTTGTTCTCTGCTATAATGTGTTTAATGTAAATGAGTTTAGTCTGGCTTACCACAGGTTCTAAGGGTATTCCACACATTGTTGTTTGTTCTAATTAACCCTGTGTTGATGTTTATGGTAATGTGTATTAAATAGTCACCCAGTCTAGGTAAATGATTTAGTAAACTAGCTCATGTTAATTAGGTTACAGTTGTATTGTTAGAGGAGGTTCTAGCGGCATATAAAGTCTTGTAATTTTGATTCTAAATAAAACAGTCCATGTTAGTATCTAAGCAAGTCTCGCCTTGTTCTATGCTTGAGAGCGGTTGGAATATCTGATATCTGTATCCAGACTACAAGGAAGTGGTATACTGACGGAAGCACTCAAGCAGAGTGTGGGACGTTCCGTGACATGGGCCTTAGGTGTTGGTGGTACCAGAACACTGTAAGCCCTCACAGTTACTCTTGTTGAGTGCAAGAACAGGCCCTGCTCTGAAATGTTATATCAAGAATTGTAATTACATGCCCCTGTTAAACAGGGGCAGAAAAATTGGGCCTTGGGTGGTGGTGGTGCCACAACACTGTAAGCCCTCACAGATACTCTTGTTGGGTGCAGGAATGGGCCCTGCTGTGAAATATTAGATCAAAAATTGTAATTACATGCCCCTGTTAAACAGAGGCAGAAAAATTGGGCCTTTGGTGGTGGTGGTGCCACCACACTGTAAGCCCTCACGGTTACTCTTCTTGGGCGCAAGAACGGGCCCTGCATTGAAATATTGGAACAAAAATTGTAATTACCTGCCCCTTTTAAACAGGGGCAGAAAAATTGGGCCTTGGTTGGTGGTGGTGCCGCAACACTGTAACCCCTCACAGATACTCTTGTTGGGTGCAAGAACGGGCCCTGCTGTGAAATATTAGATCAAAAATTGTAATTACATGCCCTGTTAAACAGGGGCAGAAAAATTGGGCCTTGGGTGGTGGTGCCCTAAACTAAAAATATTATTGGAAGCTAGCATCATCAAGATTGAGGAGGAATAGGATAGTCAGCATAGGCAGTCTTCAAGGGATCCCACATCCACAGCAAATTCAATCAGTTACATCAGCATCAGGTGCTTGATAGCTTGATCCAAGGCTGATTCATTTTTATGAATGTGAGCCTATCAATGGAGTCTGTGGACAGGTGCACTCTTTGATCCATTTCAAATCCTCCAGCAGCACTGAATGTGTGTTCACAAAGCACGCTGGATGCAGGACAGGTCAGTAGCTCAATTGCATATTGAGTAAGTTCTGGCCAGTGGTCCATCCTCAAGACCCAGTAACTCATGGATGCACTTTTGGAAAGGTCTCCAAGTCTGCTCTTGCCCCTAGATATTCCTGCACCAAGTAATGCAGACGCTGGCGATAGTTGCCTAAAACGATCAGACCTTGGCGCTGAGGACTGAAAAATTGTTTAAAGGCATCGGTCAGCCTGTCACCTTCTCCCCCGCTCTTCCTCTGACTGAACAAAGCCTCAGCAACACCTTGTCCAGCACCAGGAAATCGTAACCTCCCAGGGTCTGGAAATGCTTTGCACAAATCTTTCTTCAAGGCCTCCTGAAGATGTTTCATCCTCTGTTTCCTCTGTAAAGGCAAGATGAGTTCTGCAACCTTACCCTTGTAACATGGATCAAGAAGGGTTGCCAGCCAGTAATGATCGCTCTCTTTGATACCACGAATCCTGGGTCCTTTCGCAGGCTTTGCAGAATCAGGGAGGCCATGCAGCGTAAGTTTGCAGAGGCAATCGATTCTGAATCCCATGGGTCACTAAGGATCACATTATCTGTAACTACCTCCTCCCAGCCATGTACAACTCCCTGGGTTTCTCTTGACTGAAAACTATCCCTTGAAGACTGTTGCTGAGTGTTATCCTCTACATCCATGCTGACACAATCCTCCTCCTCTTCTTCCTGTGTGTTTGGCGGGCCCACAGGAATGCTATCTGGATAAAGGGGGCCTTGAGAGGTAAGGAAGTCCTCCTCTTCCTCCCGCTGTTCTGCCTCAAGTGCCCTGTCCATGTATCCACAAAGCATGTGCTCCAACAGGAAGATTAGAGGGACAGTGTCACTGATGCATGCATTGTCACTGCTCACCATCCTTGTGGGCTCCTCAAATGGTGACAGGACAGTGCATGCATCCTTGATCAGTAGCCACTGGCGTGGCGAAAAGAAGCCACGCTCCCCTGACCCTGTCCTGGTGCCATACTCGCACAGGTACTCATTGATGGCCCTCTGCTGTGTGTGCAGCTGCTGCAGAAATGGCAACATTGGAGTTCCACCTGGTGGGCATGTCACAAGTGAGGCAGTTGATGGGCGGGTTTCATTCCCTTTGAATGTCACCCAGCCAAGCACTGGCATTGTATGACCGGCATAAATTACCACAGACTTTTCTGGCCTGCCTCAGGAGACCCTGTAAGCCTGGGTACCTGCTCAAGAACTGCTGTACCACCAAATTCAGGACGTGTGCCAAACATGGACCATGGGTCAAGTGTCCCTGTCGGAGGATAGAGAGAAGGTTGGTGTCATTGTCGCATAAAACCATCCTGGCTGAAGATTATATATATATATATATATATATATATATATATATATATATATATATATACACATACACACACACAGTATCTCACAAAAGTGAGTACACCCTTAACATTTTTTGTAAATATTTTATTATATCTTTTCATGTGACAACATTGAAGAAATGGCACTTTGCTACAATGTAAAGTAATGAGTGTACAGCTTGTATAACAGTGTAAATTTGCTGTCCCCTCAAAATAAATCAACACACAGCCAGTACTGTCTAAACCGCTGGGTACAGTTTAAGTTTGTTTAAGTGAGTGAGTACGGTTTAAAGCGGAGTTCCACACAAAAATGGAACTTCCGCTTTTCGGAACCCTCCCCCCCTCCGGTGTCACATTTGGCACCTTTCAGGGGGGAGGGGGGTGCAGATACCTGTCTAAGACAGGTATTTGCACCCACTTCCGGCATAGACTCCCATGGGAGTCTATGTCTCTTCCCGTCCCCACCGCGCTGTCTGCTGGGAACACACAGCTTCCAGGAGAGAGCGGGGACCACTTGGGGCGCGCAGCGCGACTCGCGCATGCGCAGTAGGGAACCGGGAAGTGAAGCCGCAACGCTTCACTTCCTGATTCCCTCACCTAGGATGGCGGCGGCAGCTGCCGAGAACCCTGCCGACATCACTGGACCCTGGGACAGGTAAGTGGCCATGTATTAAAAGTCAGCAGCTGCAGTATTTGTAGCTGCTGGCTTTTAATATTTTTTTTCTGGCGGTGTGGGTGAACCCCCGCTTTAAGGGAGTACACCCCTAAGTGAAAATGTCCAAATTGGGCCCAATTAGCCATTTTCCCTCCCTGGTGTCATGTGACTTGTTAGTGTAACAAGGTCTCAGGTGTGAGCAGGTGTGTTAAATGTGGTGTTTTATTGCTCTCACTCTCTCATACTGGTCACTGGAAGTTCAGCATTGCACCTCATGGCAAAAAACTCCCAGAGGATCTGGAAAAAAGAATTGTTGCTCTACATAAAAATGGCCTAGGCTATAAGAAGATTGCCAAGACCCTGCAGCATGGTGGCCAAGACCATACAGTGGTTTAACAGGACAGGTTCCACTCAGAACAGGCCTCACCATGGTCGACCAAAGAAGTTGAGTGCACATGCTCAGCGTCATATACAGAGGTTGTCTTTGAGAACTAGACGTATGAGTGCTGCCAGCATTTCTGCAGAGGTTAAATGGGTGGAGGTCAGCCTGTCAGTGCTCAGACAATACGCCACACTCTTCATCAAATTGGTCTGCATGGCTGTCGTCCCAGAAGGAAGCCTCTTCTAAAGATGATGCACAAGAAAGCCCGCAAACAGTTTGCTGAAGACAAGCAGTCTAAGGACATGGATTACTGGAACTATGTCCTCTGGTCTGATGAGACCAAGATAAACTTATTTGATTCAGATAGTGTCAAGCATGTGTGGCATCAACCAGCTGAGGAGTACAAAGACAAGTGTGTCTTGCCTCCAGTCAAGCATGGCGGTGGGAGTGTCATGGTCTGAGGCTGCATGAGTGCTGCCAGCACTGGGGAGTTACAGTTCATTGAGGGAACCATGAATGCCAACATGTACTGTGACATACTGAAGCAGAGCATGATCCCCTCCCTTCCGAGACTGGGCAGCAGGGCAGTACTCCAACATGATAACAACCCCAAACACACCTCCAAGACGTCCACTGCCTTGCTAAAGAAGCTGAGGGTAAAGATGGACTGACCAAGCTTGTCTCCAGACCTAAACCCTATTGAGCATCTGTGGGATATCCTCAAATGGAAGGTGGAGGAGCACAAGGTCTCCAACATCCACCAGCTCCGTGATGTCGTCATGGAGGAGTAGAAGAGGACTCTGGTGAATTCCATGCCTAAGAGGGTTAAGGCAGTGCTTAAAAATAATGGTGGCCACACAAAATATTGCCACTTTGGGCCCAATTTGGACATTTTCACTTAGGGGTGTACTCACTTTTGTTGCCAGCGGTTTAGACATTAATGGCTGTGCGTTGAGTTATTTTGAGGAGAAAGCAAATTTACACTGTTATACAAGCTGTACACTCCTTACTTTACATTGTAGCAAAGTGTAATTTCTTCAGTCTTTTTACAGGAAAAGGTATAACAACATATTTTCAAAAATATGAGGGGTGTACTCACTTTTGCGAGATACTGTATATATCAAATACACTGCCACTAACTGAATAACCTGCCTACATAATTTAAATCAAGCTATCTCTCTGTCCACGCCAACAACACTACACACGGCCGCCGTGTAAGCAGCCTTATATAGTGCGGGGCGTGGACTTAGTCCCCCAGAGCCATGATTGGCCAAAGGCACCCTTAGCAGAGCGCGCTGTGATTGGCCAAAGGATGCGGGTCAGGTGCATGCTTTAGCCAATCATTATACAGCAATGCACTGCAATCTCGCAGTGCATTATGGGGGGTTCTGCGGGACTCAAATTTTCCGCGAATGCCCCATAATGTTCGCTGTTCGGCGAACGTGCAAACACCCGATGTTCGAGTCGAATTTATGTTTGACCCGAACATTGAGCTCATCCCTAGTCCTCACCTAATAATAAAAACTCTTTGTAATATTTCTGTCCAAAAAGAGGGACCTCAGAGGACAAGTGCCCTGTGTTTACATTTAAAGGCTGAAGTGCTATTAAAGCGGAGCTGCACCCACATTTCTATCTTTGCACCATTCACTTCATAGCAGCAAGTTAAGGCTAGGTTCACACCTATGCGAATTGGCTGCGGAGTGCACTGCACAGAAACGCTGTATGTCTTAGGCTCCGTTTCAGGGCCGAATTCAGGCAAAGATTTGGCCCTGATTCGTCCCTGAACCGGAGAATGGGGATGCACAGCATTCCTGTGCGATCCGCAGCCAGTTCCAGTGTGAACCGAGCCTCAAACATCATTGGCCATTTGTTTTAGTTTTTCTATGTTGATTTACCTTGTTTACATGAGCTAATCGTTTTTCTTCCTCTTTACCCTGCCACGGCGAGGTACATAATTTCCACATCTGGATCGGCCGCTCCTCCATCCCACCCCCGCTGCCTTCTGGGACCTGTGTGTTTCCCAGAAGACGACGGGGCCATTTAGAATGCGCAGCGTGACTCACGCATGCGCAGTAGGAAACTGGCAGTGAAGCCTGAAGGCTTCACTGCCAGTTTCCCTTAATTGCAGTTTCCCTTAATTGCAATGGTGGCACCTGCACCCAAGCCGATGGACGAATTGGCTTCGGGGGCCGACATTGCTCCCTGGACAGGTAAGTGTCCTTATATTAAAAGCCAGCATGACATTTTTTGTAACTGCTGACTATTTCATTTTTTTTAGAGGCTTTAATTCACTGTGGGCAGAGGCAGAAGAGTTGAAGCTGCTGAGAACCCTACCAAAACCAACATCAGTGCTTTTGCTATAAAATGTGAGGATGAATTGCTCACAGTACCTGCCACTATAGTGGTCACTAAGAATTTCTTTACTGCAACAGTAGGCATACTGTATATAAAATACAAAAATACACAAATGAAATGAATGCAGGAAGCAGTATTACAAAAGTAGTCAAAAAGTGTCAAGTTCTCATGTACCTGACTGATGAGCCCGTGGATCATGCAGAGGAAGGTCTCCCTTACGTATCTGACTCACGGCCCCTGGTAGAGCAGACAGGTGGCACGGGAGTGCAGAATGGTATGAGTGCCTGGCAGGATCAACAGCAGATGGGTCAGATGGCCGGCACAGCAGACAGGACCAGCAGGCTGGATGGATCAGCAGACAGGTGAGCAGACTTAATGGATCAGCAGACGGGTGAGCAGACTGGATGGATCAGCAGACAGGTGAGCAGACTGGATGCATTAGCAGACAGGTGAGCAGACTGGATGGATCAGCAGACAGGTGAGCAGACTGGATGGATGCAGTAGGTAAGTATAGCAGGCTGGAGGAGAGTCTTGGAACGTCAGGCAGGCCGGGTCGGTAATCAAGCTGGCAACAGAGGTACAAGAGGAGCAGGCAGAAGGGATCGTCAAACAAGCCAAGGGTCAGATGCAGGCGGATAACAGGACAGTTTCAAAACAAGCCGGGTCAAACAGGAGCAGATATCAGCTCTTCAGGAAACACATACACAGAGCTGCAGATCAAACAGAAACAACATAGTGCTGCTGAGGTGTTTAAATAAGACTGTTGCCAATCACTGAAATCAGCCTGGACTAAGTTAACCCTTAGGTGGCAGATCCATGACAAAAAGACAGGTTCTAACGTCCTATTATTGCCCAAATGGAAGGAGAGGGTGAAGCGACAGTTCCTGAAATGGTAGGAGATATTCTTTAAAAATGACTATGACGTGGGCAGTGCTAAGAGTGCTCAGAGCAGAATTCAACTTTAGGAAAATTACCCTTTCAGGGAGAGAGCTCAGTGAAGGTGGTAAAGAAGAAGAATTGCTCCCTCATGTTCTCCAACATGGAGAAGGTCGCAGAAAAGAACAGAGGAGAACAGAGGACCTATCCTATCCAGTGGCTCCTATGGGGGTAGTGCTACATGTGGGGGCTCGTCCAAGGATTCATTTTTTCTGAGTGCCAGTAACCTAGATATTGAGAAGAAGTTGGCATGGACCCCGCTGTAGCTGTTGAATGGTGCCAAAAGCACAATGGTCAATCGGAAAGGTTTGTAGTGCTTGATGTGTCTGGAGATGAATGAATTGAGGAGCAGTAAAAACACTAACTCTCAAGCAAAGAGTGTTTGTGCTAGACATGAAGGTGGATCCAGCTGCTGCTTGTACCTCTGTGCTATTATGCTATTAGAATTACATTCCCGCACATTTTCTGGAAGAAGTCAAAGCTAGTGTAGCACCCTCAAGTGTGTGCTAAAAGTAGTGTAGGTTGTTAGTGTAGGTCTGTTAGTGTAGGTAAATTTAGTTTAGCTCAGGGCTAAGCCTGAGCTGTTGAATCTGGATCAGGGTTCTGTCACGTACCTTACAGCGGAGCCCGAAATTATGAGGGTGGCCTCTTGCACGGTTCCGGTCCAAGCACCCCTGGTGGTGGGTACAGGGAGTGCGAGGGCAATGAAAGGGTGCAGGTGCCTGCAGGCAGGAGGCTGGAACTTGGAAATACAGAAACCTCTGCTGAGGAGATGTGGAAATTGATCACCAGACTTGTTCAGCGGGAGCCAGATCAGGATCAACTGCAGAATCAGGAACAAGCAGAAGTCGGCAACAGGCTGGCATCGGGGTACCGAATCAGAAGGCAAAACCGTAGTCAGAAACAGGCAGAGGTTGGCAACAGATGGGCAGCAGGCTGCAGAATCAGAAGGCAGAGCCGTAATCATAAGTCCAAGCCAAGGTCAGTATTGCAGGTAGAGGCAGGTTCAGCAGGCAGGGGAGATCCAAGAGGATGGTCAGAAGATAGGCAGGTTTTCAGGAACAAGGTCAGTCAGGCAGAGTAACAACAGGAACACAGGAACAAGCTGAAGACAATCCAGTACTGATGCTAGGCAGACTCTCTGTTTATATAGCGTGCCAGGATTTGTGCCAGCGTACGTGCGTGCGCATTAGCACATTAGCGCATTAGCACATTAGCGCTTTGGCACTCGCAGGTGTGTGTCAGCGCGCGCACGCGTTCACATAGAGGTGCCATTGTGCATGCCCACCCTGGATCTCATTTGTCTCTGGCTACGGTTCCGTGCATGCACATTGGCATTAGCAGAACAAGGATTGGCAGGTGCTGCACGGATGCTTGCTGTGTGAGTTCTCTGACAGGTTCAGTGAGTCAGGGCTGGATGACTCATCCTGACAGCTCCTCTGGTGCTTCCCCCTGTTTTTGGAACAATTGAGATTGTTCTAGACCTAGTGGGTGGAAGTTAGAAGGAGTTGCCTGGAATATTTATGAGGCCTCAGCCAATCCCCAGTAGTGGGCTGGTAGGGGTGGAGTTAATCTCATAAATAGGCATAGGCCAGCGGGGCTGTCGGGTGGAAGATGGTTATATAGTACTAAGGAGGCTTCCAGTGGCCCTGAGGTGTGCCCCCTAGTCTGGGGGGGTGACCTTGGGCCAGGACTTAGGTGCTAGTAGGATCCTGCCACAGCACATAAAGGAAGCCTTCCTAGAGACACGGGGGCAAGAGAGATGACAATGCGAATAAATCAGCACTACTGGAGACTTACAAGTGGGGAGACTGTCACATGTAGCCAGTTCTTCCTGAAGACAGCGGAGTGCTTAAGTCTTTGTCCTACCTCAGGAGATCTCCTGAGAGTCAGCTGGGTGGGCTGGTGAAGAGTTAGCGTGGAGGGCTAAAGAAAGATGAAGCTGCAGCCAAGTGGGTTGGCAGTGCCTGAAGTGGTGGTGTTGGGAACAAGGACCACAGGTAGGAAGTGATGTGAAAGTACAGGCTGTGTCACTCCACTGTTCTACATTTATAAGGGCTGTGAGTTACTGCCTGTAATGGGCCATTGCTAGAAAAACTGTTAAATCCCCACAGTGTGACATAGCTGCAACAAGTAAGTGTGTGCTGAAGGAAGAAGTTGGAGCTGTATATAGAGATTGTATATAGGAAGAATGTCCTTGAAGTTGTTGAAATTTTGTTGAAGTGGTCATCCCATAACCTGCCATCCCTATCCAAGTTATTAACCGTCAATAAATATCAGTTCATCTGTGGCTCCTTAAGGGATGCACTGCACTTGCTTAATCCAGCTACAGGTGTCAGATATTAACCTCGAGAGCCCAAGCAAGACCACCTCATGGACTGAAGAGAACACCATTGCTCTTGCATCTACTTCTGGACTAAGTCCTGCTTCCTTCTTCACTAATGTAGGGAAGCTATTGGAGAACTTTGTGAAGAATGGTCCTGTGCCCATCAATCATAGATATCAGAAGCCATGTGTCCTCACGGCCCTGGGACATAGCAGCACTTTTTGCTGATAGAGACAAACATTGATCTAATGTGAAGACTACTCACTCCCATAGCCATGAAGAATGACTCATCAGCCAAAAATGTTCATCCTCGGCTACGTCAGGCCAATCAACATGTTCTGCAGGAGCAGAAAAGAGTAGGAAAGTTCTAGATTCTTGGCTCTTAACAAAGAGTGCTACAGCCCGGATAACTAGCTTGTTTGTGAGCCACTGTCGAGTTAACCTGGGACCATCCCAGGATCTTTGTTGTCCTTGAGGTCAATTTTTGGGGAGAGGATGCTGGGGTGGAGCTGAGTTCTGGGGTAGTGTCGAACAAGGCCTTGCAGAGAAATCACAGAAAGATCCCTGTCAGTATCCAAAACAATACCAATCTCATAATCAAGCTAAAATTTTGGATGTTGCTCAGGCAGGTGAACACAGCTATTCTAGTGGCACCATCTGGTCTGGTGGGGGGGGCCACAGATGAAATATCAGAAGACAGGTTGTAACTTCTCATTATTGCGCGAGTGGAAAGAGAGGGTCAAGGGTCAGCTCCTGAAATGGCAAGAGATATTCTTGAAAAAAGACTACAAGGTGGGCAGTGCTAAGAGTGCTCAGAGCAGAATTCAACTTTGGGAAAATAACCCTTTCAGGGTGAGAGCTCAGTGAAGGTTGTAAGGAAGAAGAATTGCTCCCTCACAATGTGCATCCATTATCTGGAGAACAATTCCTGACTAATACACCACTCCAGGAATATGGGACATTCTACAGTGCCTACCAGAGGTGAAGTGGTTCATGTGTTAGATCTGAAAAGCAGGTATTACCAGATACACATGCACTTAGAACACAGGAAAAAGACTGCCTTAGTCTGCCCAGTGTTTTTTTTTTTTTTTCAAATTCAACAGGATGCTCCTAGGATTGTCAGGAGCCCCTGCAATCTTTCAATGACTAACGGAATGTACAGTGTCTTAAAAAAATATTCATGCCCCCTGACATTATCAACATCTTGTCATAACACACAAACTCTTGGTGCTCATAGCCTTGGTGTACATTGTTATGTTATTAGCCTCAAAGCAAAATGGCTCTTTATTTTGTATTCGTTTATGTTTTTCTTAATTTTTGTTAACTAAAAGCAGAAAGGCAGAGCAACCACTGGCCCCACATTTATGAAAAAGGGAACTTGGTTAAAATCTGCCTAGACTAAGGAATCTCAGTACCTGTCACATCACAGTAGTCAAGTTTAGTAAAAGGAAAATTAATCCTTGGAACCGTTGCATCTGGTTACATTATTACCCGCTGGAACCTGATTTATAATCTCCAGCACAGTTTTCTTTTGGAGCAGATATTAAAAAAGAAATAGCATATGCATATAACTTACAGTTTAAAATTTTCTGATGACTTTTGTCCTTAATGCAGTGTTTGGCATATTAAATAATTCCTTATGATTTAAACCTATTAGAACTAGTACAGTGCCTTGAAAAAAGTATTCATACCCCTTGAAATTTTACACATTTTGTCCTGTTACAACCAAAAACATAAATGTATTTTTTTGGGATTTTATGTGATAGATCAACACAAAGTGGCACATAATTGTGAAGTGGAAGGAAAATAATAAATGGTTTTCCAAATTGTTTACAAATAAATATCTGAAAAGTGTGGTATGCATTTGTTTTCAGCCGCCTATACTCTGATACCCCTCACTAAGATCTAGTGGAACTAATTGCCTTCTGAAGTCACCTAATTAGTAGAGTCCACCTGTGTGTAATTTAATCTCAGTATAAATACAGCTGTTCTGTGAGGTCCTCAGGGTTTATTAGAGAACCTTAGTGAACAAACAGCATTATAAAGGCCAAGGAACACACCAGACAGGTCAGGGATAAAGTTGTGTGAACATCTCAAGAAGCACTGTTCAATCCATCATCAGAGAATGGAAAGCGTATGGCACAACTGCAAACTTACAAGACATGGCTGTCCACCTAAACTGACAGGCCAGGCAAGGAGAGCATTAATCAGAGAAGCAGCCAAGAGGCTCATGGTAACTCTGGAGGAGCTGCAGAGATCCACAGCTCAGGTGGGAGAATCTGTCCACAGGACAACTATGAGTCGTGAACTCCACATATCTGGCCGTAATGGAGCAGTGGCAAGAAGAAAGCCATTTTTAAAGGAAAGCCACAAGAAGTCCCATTTGCAGTTTGTAAGAAGTCATGTGGGGGACACAGCAAATGTGTGGAAGAAGGTGCTCTAGTCAGATGAGACCAAAATTTAACTTTTTGGCCTAAATGCAAAACGCTATGTGTGGCGGAAAACTAGCACGCGCATCAGCCTGAACACACCATCCTCACAGTGAAATGGTGGTGGCAGCATCATGTTGTGGGGATGCTTTCCTTCAACAGGAGCAGGGAAGCTGGTCAGAGTTGATGGAAAGATGGATGGAGCTAAATACAGGGCAATCTTAGAAGAAAACCTGTTATGCCGCGTACACACGGTCGGACTTTTCACCTACAAAAATCCGGCGGACAATTTGACCGTGTGTGGTCTCCATCGGACTTCCGACGGACCGCTTCGGTCGGAAATCCGACGTACTTTAGATTTGAAACTTGCTTCAAATCTTTACGTCGTAACTCCGCCGGACTCAGTTCCTGACGGAAAGCCCGTTCGTCTGTATGCTGGTCCGACGGACCAGATAGGATGGAGGAGCAGGGTACTGCATCTCGCGGTCGCTGCAATAGGAAAAACAAAGGAAGACATAGACTCACCGAAGCCAAATAAGCCAAGTAAAGGACCCAGAAAGCCTTGCGAATCTATTCAAGAACAGTGGACAGATCAGTGCGAGCAGACATTCTGCCAGCTGAACCAATGCTCAATTGCTAGCCTAAGCTGTCCCCTCTAAACCATATGAACTACAGGTAAATGCTAGCAGAGACAGACTGGGTGTGATACTATACTGTCAGGAAGGGCATACCAGCACCCAAGATGGCTGCCGAAGAAGACGACCTGTTACCTCTGCCTGTCAGGAAGGGCATGCCAGCACCCAAAATGGCTGCCGAAGAAGATGGCCTGTTACCTCTGCCCCTGTCAGAATTCCATTGGTGCACACACACACCCTGTGACAGCTTTTTGACACCCAAACAGGCTACTTAAACTCAGTCAGTTTCCAGACTCAGTGCTGTCTGCTCTACAGCGTTCCCTGTGTATCCTGCAATTACCTACCTGACTTCTGTTCCTGTTGTGACCCGGCTTGCTTCCTGATGTTCCTGTTTCCTGCTGAAACGTCTAGAGAGTCAAAATCTAGACTTGCAACAAACAGATATTCTGAAAGAATCGCGATTAGTCCACAGGGAGTTGCAATTGAGAGACGGGCCACAGAGGCCTTGGACAACCCTGACAACAGATGGCAGCTGTTCCTACCAGAAATACACATTGAGACTGTATTAACAGTTTTACATGATGAGAATGGCCACCTAGTTCTAGACTTTCAAGCTAGTCAGAGAGCACTTCTATGGTAACTGAAGTCGAGGGCTACTGTAACTCAGAAGTGTATTCAGAAAAAAACCAACCAAAGCTGCACCAATTGACCATCTCCAAAGTCAAGGACCAATGGAATTGTTTTGCATTGACATCCTGTGTCTGAAGCCTGATTCAAGTAGGCATGGAAATGTCCAGTTAGTAACCAACCACTTTACTGGGTGTTCCCAACCAAAGACCAAAAAGCCTCAACTGTAGTTTTTGTGGAAAAGGTATTTGTCCACTATGGCCTACCTCAGCATATCCATTCCTATCAGGGAAGAGACTTTGAAAGAAAGCTAATCAAAGATCTGTTAGATCTGCTGTGTATTCATAAATCCTGAACCACCCCCTATCATCCTCATGTGCATGCCCAGCCAGAATGATTCAACGCTACCATCCTAGATATGCTTGCGACTCTCTCAGACAAAAAGAAACAGCATTGAAATAAGCACATTGCAGCTGTAGTACATGTTTACAACAGCACTGAAAACAGCGCTATGGGCTATTCACCTTACTTGTTGATGTTTGGGAGGGAAGCTTGACAACCCATTGATCTGTCCTTTGGCACTTCCTTAGCTCTGATGTGAATAACATCCTACCAAGGAAACAGGGTATGAAAAATCTCTGGGGGCCTCCAATACCTGAGGTCATCAGAACAAAACTTAGAACAGAACTTTGAACTTAAAGTAAGAATACAAGACTTGCAGCCTGGGGACACATTATTGTTGAGAAATCTAAGCAGGGAAGCACAAACTAGCTGACCCACTGGAAGTATCAACCCTTTATAGTCTGCAAACAACTGCCGCCAGCCTATCCGATTCACCCAGAAGGGAAAATTGGTCCATTAAAGAGATGGCATTGCAATCATCTCTCTTCCGCCCATAGTGGAAGCAATTCAGATGTCCTCGCAAACTGTTCTACTAGAACGGTTTCTTGCAGACCTCTGAAGACACTGTTCAAAGCACAGATGAAGAGGACAGTGAGGAAGAAGAGATGGGCACCAACTGGCCATGGCCTTCTTACCCTAAAAAACAACTACATCTGCTCTAATCAAAGAAACACCAGAATTCACGCTTCAAAGTCAGTTACTAGAGGCCCGAGAGGACCTTGTAGTGCCATCCACAGCAGAAGATGTTGAGACGGATCAAGACCACATCGAGATTACAATGGAAATGGATGAGGCCAAACCTACTATATCTCAGGAACCACAAATAAATGAGCCATTCGGCCCCTAAAGAGACCCCCAAAGAGACTGACATATGCTACCTTGGGAGAAAGTTTAGAAAAAATCACCTGCATGACACAATGGACTAATATTAAGCCAGCCCTCCTTACCACAAATTCGGTAGGGGGTGACCTGTACTTACCTACAGACACACCCACATGGGCCATTTCTGCATGTTCAATGGTCAACCTCACCCCCTGACAACTTGTGGGAGGTTCCATTGTTGATCCCAGGTGTCTATGAGAATTATCTAGGCCCGTGTACATGTTAATTGATGTTTCTCTTAAGATATGTATTCCAGGTAAACTAAAGTTATGCACACTATGTCCTTAAAAAGGACTTTGTCCCATCTTTGGAGACCACAGATTTTTAGTGAGGGGGGTGAGGGTGTATGTATTCATATAATGGGCTGCAATAAAACAACATGGAGAAGGTCATGGCAAGGGAATCCATCCTATCAAGCGGCCCCTCCATGTTTAGCACTACAAACATGTAATTGTTTTTTATGAATAAAAAAGTATGATCTTGTCAGAAAAAAATTGTTTACATTTGACAAAATATATTTTATAGGTTATTTGAAACAATTGTTTTTGAGCACATGATAATATGATATAATTACATTTATGATTGACCACTTACCAATATTTGTATGATCAGCATTGGCACCTCCAAAGTTTTTAATTTCTGTTATGCCGCGTACACACGAGCAGACTTTACGGCAGGCTTTGCCCGGCGGACTTTTCGACGTATTTTACAATGGACTTTCTGAATGAACGGACTTGCCTACACACAATCCACCAAAGTCTGTCGAATTCGTACATGATGACGTACGACCAGACTAAAACAAGGAAGTTCATAGCCAGTAGCCAATAGCTGCCCTAGCGTGGCTTTATGTCCGTCGAACTAGCATACAGACGGCGGACTTTTCAACCGGACTCGATTTCGACGGATTATTTAAAACATGTTTCAAATCTAAGTCCGTCCAACTTTTGAGAAAACAAAGTCCGCTGGAGCCCACACACGATCGAATTGTCCGACCAAATCCCGTCCGCCGGGCAAAGTCTGCCGTAAAGTCTGCTCGTGTGTACGCGGCATTAGTCTGTTGGTAAAACTTCCCTTTATTTCCTACCAATTCTCCCTGGAAGTCACAGGGAAGTAAGGGTTTATCTTGTCATTGAAATACCCCTGGGAACAAAATCTTATATAGAACACCTCCATGTCCTATTTGAAAGGAACATGGGAGAGTTAGAAAAAGTTTTTTTTTTTAATATTTAGAGTTCTCCTTTATCCAAAAATCTGATTAATCATGGAGGAAGGAAAAATGTAAATAACATACTTTTTTTTTTTTTGAGGAAACTTATTCTTCCAGCTCCTTCAGTGGAGTCACTGCCAGTGGCGCGTCAGCAGTTAAGCAATGTTTTGGGGTTTTTTTTGAGAATTTAAACCATTTTATTAAAAGTTGACTATTAAAAGCACCCCTGGCAATGTTATAAATTTGTTCAAGACATTGTTATCATCCATTTTGTGGACAGCATGATAAGCATATAAATATAGAGAAAATACAAATATAGGTAACTAACATATATTCTTAGCATTTAATGCATTCTTAGCATTATATGAGCATTTTTCATGGTTAAGTGTTGAAGGGATTTTATATAAAACACAAAGTCGCATGATTCTAATATTGCTTTCTCTCCTGAAAACAAATTTATTTTGTAAGCATTACCTTACAGTGTAAAGGAGGTAAAAACTGTAGAAGAAAGCTGTGTGTTTATAAAGTAAGCACATCATGAAATGGGGTGCTGCCACTGCTAACTAACTCACTGATGTCAATGCTAATCTATCATAAGCATTTATATCAGAAAAGGTAAAAATTATAATCTTCCCAGTCCAGTTCAATGAAATGATGTATGAATGTAAGAAATTGAGCAATGCATCCAGAAAACTGTGTAACTCAGGCCAGAATCTCCTTTAAGCCATACAGCCGTAAGTAAACCCTCCTATTGTTTTCAGCCATGGAAGCTGCATCTGTTGCAAAAGTGTAATATTCCTTTAAATTTCGTACCTGGGGGGTGTCTATAGTATGCCTGTAAAGGGGCGCATGTTTCCCGTGTTTAGAACAGTCTGACAGCAAAATGACATTTCAAAGGAAAAAAAGTCATTTAAAACTACTCACGGCTATTAATGACTTGCCGGTCCGACAATACACATAAAAGTTAATTGATAAAAATGGCAGGGGAACCAAAATTTAAAATAAAAAATGACGTTGGGGGTTCCCCTAAATTCCATACCAGGCCCTTCAGGTCTGGTATGGATTTTAAGGGGAACCCACGCCAAAATTTTTTTTAACCACTTCAATACCAGGCACTTATGCACCTTCCCGCCCAGACCAATTTTCAGCTTTCAGCGCTCTCACACTTTGAATGACAATTACTCAGTCATGCTACACTGTATCCAAACAAAATGTTTATCATTTTCTTCTCACAAATAGAGCTTTCTTTTGGTGGTATTTAATCACCACTGGGTTTTTCATTTTTTGCGATATAAGCAAAAAAACTGCGAAAATTTTGAAAAAACGTACTTTTTTTTTAGTTTCTATTGTAACATTTTGCAAACAAGTCATTTTTCTTCATAAATTTGTGCCAAAATGTATACTGCTACATATCTTTGGTAAAAATAACCCAAATTAATGTATATTATTTGGTCTTTGTGAAAGTTATAGAGTCTACAAACTATGGTGCCAATCACTGAAAATTGATCACAACTGATGTACTATCTCACCTGAAGGCCTATCTCATTTCTTGAGACACTAACAAGCCAGGAAAGTACAAATACCCCCCAAATGACCCCTTTTTGGAAAGTAGACAGTCCAATGTATTTACTAAGAGGCATGGTGAGTTTTTTGAAGCTGTAATTTTTTCCCACAATTCTTGGGAAAATTAAGATTTTTTTTTTTTTTTTATTTTTTTTTACACAAACTGGTCATATTAACAGGTTATTTCTCTCACACAGCATATGCATAATTGCAACTACACCCCAAAATACATTCTGCTACTCCTCCTGAGTATAGCGATACCTCATGTGTGAGACTTTTACACAGCCTGGCCACATACAAAGGACCAACACTGAAGTAGCACTTTCATGCGTTTTACAAGCATAAATTGCACATATCCTTTCTCAACCACCTATTACACTTTTGAAGGTCCTGGAGCACCAGGACAATTGAATTGTCCACAAAATGACCCCATTTTGGAAAGCACACACCCCAACGTATAATCTATGAGGCATAATGAGTCCTTTGAACGGTTCATTTTTTTCCAGAAGTTTTTGGAAAATGTGGAAAAAAAATGAAAATGCATTTTTTTTACACAAAGTTGTCCATTTATAAGATATTTCTAACACATAGCATGTACATAGCAAAAATGACACCCCAAAATGCATTCCTCTACTCCTCCTGAGTATGGCGATACCACATGTGTGAGGCTTTTACACAGCCTGGCCACATACAAAGGCCCAACATTGAAGTAGCACTTTCATGCGTTTTACAAGCATAAATTGCACATATCCTTTCTCAACCACCTATTACAGTTTTGAAGGCCCTGGAGCACCAGAACAATGGAATTATCCACAAAATGACCCCATTTTGGAAAGCACACACCCCATCGTATAATCTGTGAGGCATAATGAGTCTTTTGAAGGGTTCATTTTTTTCCAGAAGGTTCTGAAAAAAGTGAAAAAAAAAATGAAAATGCATTTTTTTTACACAAAGTTGTCCATTTATAAGATATTTCTAACACATAGCATGTACATAGCAAAAATGACACCCCAAAATGCATTCCTCTACTCCTCCTGAGTATAGCGATACCACATGTGTGAGACTTTTACACAGCCTGGCCACATACAAAGGACCAACACTGAAGTAGCACTTTCAGGCGTTCTACAAGCATAAATTGCACATATCCTTTCTCAACCACCTATTACACTTTTGAAGGCGCTGGAGCGCCAGGACAATTGAATTGTCCACAAAATGACCCCATTTTGGAAAGCACACACCCCAACGTATAATCTATGAGGCATAATGAGTCTTTTGAACGGTTCATTTTTTTCCAGAAGTTTTTGGAAAATGTGGAAAAAAAATGAAAATGCATTTTTTTTTACACAAAGTTGTCCATTTATAAGATATTTATAACACATAGCATGTATATAGCAAAAATGACACCCCAAAATGCATTCCTCTACTCCTTCTGAGTATGGCGATACCACATGTGTGAGGCTTTTACACAGCCTGGCCACATACAAAGGCCCAACATTAAAGAAGCACTTTCATGCGTTTTACAAGCATAAATTGCACATATCCTTTCTCAACCACCTATTACAGTTTTGAAGGCCCTGGAGCACCAGAACAATGGAATTATCCACAAAATGACCCCATTTTGGAAAGCACACACCCCAACATATAATCTGTGAGGCATAATGAGTCTTTTGAAGGGTTCATTTTTTTCCAGAAGGTTTTAAAAAAAGTGAAAAAAAAAATGAAAATGCATTTTTTTTACACAAAGTTGTCCATTTATAACATATTTCTAACACATAGCATGTATATAGCAAAAATGACACCCCAAAATGCATTCCTCTACTCCTCCTGAGTATGGCAATACCACATGTGTGAGGCTTTTACACAGCCTGGCCACATACAAAGGCCCAACATTGAAGTAGCACTTTCATGCGTTTTACAAGCATAAATTGCACATATCCTTTCTCAACCACCTATTACACTTTTGAAGGCCCTGGAGCACCAGAACAATGGAATTATCCACAAAATGACCCCATTTTGGAAAGCACACACCCCAACGTATAATCTATGAGGCATAATGAGTCTTTTGAAGGGTTCATTTTTTTCCAGAAGTTTTTGGAAAATGTGGAAAAAAATGAAAATGCATTTTTTTTACACAAAGTTGTCCATTTATAAGATATCTATAACGCATAGCATGTACATAGCAAAAATGACACCCCAAAATACATTCTGCTACTCCTCCTGAGTATGGCGATACCACATGTTTGAGACTTTTACACAGCCTGGCCACATACAGAGGCCCAAAATCCAAGTAGCACCTCCAGGCATTCTAGCAGCATTAATTACACATATCATTTTCTGACTACCGATCACATTTTTGCAGGCCCTTCATATTTCTAACACATAGCAGGTACATACCAAATAACAAAAGATTACCTGTGGTTTTAGAAGTGCAGTGGTCCACAGAGGAGAGCATCGGTCCAGGCAGCAGGCAGGAATGAGGTCAGCGACAGCAAAAGCAATCATCCAGGCAGCAGGCAGGAATACTGTCCATAGTTCATACAGGCAGAGATACTGTCAGCACAGCCAGAGCACAGCCAAAGCACAGCCAGAGCACAGCCAAAGCACAGCCAGAGCACAGCCAGAGCACAGGTCCAGGTAGCAGGCAGAGGTGTCCCAGCAGAAATACTGTCCAAAGTCAGTAGAGGCAGCAGGCAGATATATGGTCAACACAGCCAAAGTATTGGTCCAAACAGCAGGAAGAAACATGGTCCATAATGTCATGGGTCTTTACAGGCAGCAATATGGTCAGCACAGCCAAAGTATTGGTCCGGGCAGCAGAAAGGACCATCAAGCTTAGAGCCAGGGGGACAGGGGTAGAGGCTTCTCCCACCCAAATCGCTTTGAAGCCTCCGGGCAACCAGACCCTGTTCTGGGAGCACAGAAAACGAAAAACTGGTTTTCTCTACTCAGAACGCTATTCTGAAGCCCCTCACATATGTGAGACCCCTGTGTACTAAAGTAGATGGCCAAAAGATCAGTCCAAGTGGCAGGCAAAAACATGGTCGATTTAACAGGCCAAGGTCGGTACACGTGGAAGTCAGAAACGTGGTTTAAATCGGCAGGCAGAGGCATCGTCGGTAAACAGGCTAAGGTTGGTACACGTGCAAGTCAGAAACGTGGTTTAAATCGGCAGGCAGAGGCATCGTCGGTAAACAGGCTGAGGTTGGTACACATGCAAGTCAGAAGCGTGCAGAAACGGCAAGCAAAGACATCGTCGGTAAACAGGCCAGGGTCAGTTAATTAACATGGTAGCAGGCAAATGGGAAATGGCAGTCTGGTAATAATACAGGGAACTAATATTGGATGAATGCATGATAATTTCTGAAGCAATCTCCGATGCACAGGCCAGGTTGGGAGGGACAATCGGGACAATAATAGCTGGAATCTCTTCTTACTCCTCCTCTGCTGCATACACGGCATTTTTTTTGGCGTCTTCTTCCAGATTCTGTGGGGGGAATGCTATAGGGAAGGTGTTGCTCGTGAAGTCTACTCACAGCATCCGAGCGAATGCTTCCTGGGGCGGGACCTTGTGGGTAAATGTGGGTAAATGAGGGCAGTGACGATAGATTCAAAATACTTGAGGCAGGTGACTTGGTTTTGAGTTGCTTTTTGGTAGCAGACAAACGAATTATAAAGGGCCATGTGAAAAAGGTGAAAGGCAACTTTCTTGTACCAGTAACGGGACTTTCTGTTTGATAAGTAGGGCTGTAGCATCTGATCGTTTAAATCCACCCCCCCCATATACATATTGTAGTCGTGGACACATTCGGGCTTTACAGTGGGGCCGCGTCTTCTTTGGATCTCCACCACGGTGTCATCGTGGATGGTAGAGAGCATGTGGACATCTTTCTTGTCCCTCCACTTCATGGCCAACACCTCCTCGTTCCTCATGAATGCCGATTCTCCCTTTCTTAATTTTTTTGCTAGCAGATTTTTTGGGAATCCCTTACGGTTTTTTTTTGAAGGTACCACAGGCCGGGGTTTTTTTATTGTAAAGGTGACGAAAAAGGGGCAGGCTGGTATAGTAGTTGTCGACATATAAATGGTATCCTTTGTCGAATAGGGGGTATGCCAGCTCCCAGACAATTTTTCCACTGGTTCCAATATATGTGGGGCAATCATGGGGCTGGAGCTGGGAATCTTTGCCTTCGTAGATCCGGAATGTGAAGACATATCCAGTGGCTCGATCGCATAATTTATTTAACTTCACCCCATACCTGGATCTCTTGCTTGGTATATACTGCTTGAAGTGCAGTCGGCCAGTGAAATGTATGAGGGACTCGTCCACACAAATTTTTTGGTCTGGGATGAAAACTTCTTTGAATCGCTGGGAAAAGGAATTGATTAGGGGGCGTATCTTGAACAATTTGTCATGGTTGGGATGATCTCGGGGAGGGCACTGGGAATTGTCACAGAAGTGGAGAAAACGCATAATCATGTCGTATCTTGTCCTGGACATGACAGCGGAATATATGGGCATGTGTTGGATGGGGTGGGTGGACCAATATGCATGGGCTTCATTCTTTTTTGTAAGCCCCATATTAAATGTTAGGCCCAAAAACTTTTTAAATTCATCCAGTGTGACACATCGCCACTGGAACATGCGGGCGTAGGAAGAATTGGGGTTGGCAGCAATAAATTGGGATGCATATAAATTAGTTTGATCCACCATATCCTGTAGAAAATCTTGGGGGAAAAATAAAGAAAAATAATCGAATTCAGAAAAATTCGTAGTGTCGGGCTGCATACCTGGCTTTGCGGTGAAAGGGGGGATGATAGCAGGTCTTGAGTTGGCAGGCAACCATAAGGGGTTTGCCAGGGCATCGGGAAGGTAGGACTGGGGCGGGGTTCTTCGGGTTGGGCGAGTAATTCCAGTGCTTGTACTGGGCTCCTCTTCCTCTTCCTGGGGTCTGGCGCTGCTGGTGGTAATTCCAGTGCTTGTATTGGGCTCCTCTTCCTCTTCCTGGGGTCTGGTGCTGCTGGTGGTGGGCAGATCTCCTGATCTTGGTCCTGATCTCGGTCCTGATCTCAATCTTTTGGGAGGGACGGTTTCCTCCGCGGACTCGGACTCTGATCCACTATCCTCCACTGGCTCGTATTCCGAACCAGATGATGTGAGCTCCCCGCTGCTCCCATCATCCGACATGGCAAGAATCTCATATGCCTCCTCAGGTGTGTAAACCCTTTGTGACATTATGGCAATTCTTATTGGCAGGCCTGTGTGGTGGTACAGATGGTGGTATGGGTGGTGGTACCGATGGAGGTACGGGTGGTGGTGGTGGCGGCGGTACGGGTGGTGGTGGTATCGATGGCGGTACAGGTGGTGGTGGTGGTACAGGTGGTGATTGTGGTACCTGTACAGGTGGTGGTGGCAGTACCGGTGGCGGTACGGGTGGTGGTGGTACCGATGGCGGTACAGGTGGTGGTGGCGGTACAGGTGGTGGTGGCGGTACAGGTGTTGGTGGCGGTACCGGTGGCGGTACAGGTGGTGGTGGTACCAATGGCGGTACGGGTGGTAGTAGCGGTACAGGTGGTGATGGCGGTACAGGTGGCGGTATGGGTGGTGGTGGCACCGATGGCGGTACTGACGGTGATACGGGTGGTGGTGGTACCGATGGCGGCACTAGTGGCGATACTGGTAGCGGCCTGTGTGGCAGTATAGATGGTGGGCCTGATGGGGGTACTAGTGGCGTTACTGGTGGTGGTACCGATGGCGGTACTGGTAGCCTGTGTGGCGGTACCGATGGCGGTACTGGTAGCCTGTGTGGCGGGACCGATGGCGGTGGGCCTGTGACAGATGGGCTGGTTGACAGATGGGCTGGTTGACAGATGGGCTGATTGACAGATGGGCTGACTGACAGATGGGCTGATTGACAGATGGGCTGATTGACAGATGGGCTGATTGACAGATGGGCTGATTGGCTGGGCTGTGTGACAGGTCCTCTTTATTGGGGGGGGCCGTGTTGTGCACAGTACAGTACAAACAGTATTGTCAGACAGACACTGAATAACTCACTGATCCCTGCTCTCTCCTCTCACGATCGGTGTGTGAGGAGAGAGCAGGGATCAGATAGTAACAGCTACTTTTTGTTTACATTTGTGACAGGCTGTGATTGGACACAGCCGGTCACCTGGTAAACAGCCAATTTCATTGGCTGTTTACCGATCGGGGAAGCGCTGTGTCCAAGGGACACTCGCCTTCCTCGATCACTACACTGGATGCTTTCGGCGGCGCGCAGGGAGCGCGCCGCCGAGTTTATTGTGACAGGTGATCGGCTGTGACTTTGACACAGCCGATCACGGGGTAAACAGCCAATAGAATTGGCTGTTTACCTAGATCGGGGAAGCGCTGTGTCCGAGGGACACGCGCCGCCGCCGATCGCCGCGCTGCGCGCTCCCACGGGCACGCGCCGGCATGTTATCCTGCTGGACGTCATATGACGCCCAGTCAGGATAATGCAACCACTTCCCGGACGTCAATATGCTATTGACCGGGCGGGAAGTGGTTAAAAATGGCGTGGGGTCCCCCAAAAATCCATACCAGACCCTTGTCCGAGCACGCAGCCTGGCAGGCCACAGGAAAAGAGGGGGGGACAAGAGAGCGCCCCCCCTCCTGAACCGTACCAGGCCACATGCCCTCAACTTTGGGAGGGTGCTTTGGGGTAGCCCCCAAAACACCTTTTTTTGTTTTCAAAAGTTTTTTTATTTAGTAACAAAAGTAAAACAGATTTAAAACGAGACAGTCAGAACAATAAGCGTAAAAGGTTCAGGCATCAGATATTGTTTACAGAAGTAAGGTACAGAAATATATTGTCAAGTAGAATATGCCTATTAAAACAGTTGACAGAATCTGAGAGTCTAAACTCAGTTGAGTAAATGAAACACAGCAAGAAACAAAAAGAAGAAGAAAAAAAAAAAACTAGATAAAGTCATGATACAAACAATATTAAAAAAAAAAAAAAAAAAAAAGAAATTATAAGACGGTCAGGTTTGGAGTCTAAATAAAAACCAAGGATTCCATTTAGCATTATAATGAGGCATAGTGTCGTGTAGGGTATGATAAATCTTGTCAGCCAGCATCATGTGATCAATTCTTGCAACTACTTGCGCATATGGGACTGAAGGTGATTACCAATGTAGAGCAATTGTCCATTGCATAGCTACACAGATAGAGTGAATCAGTTTAACCAATGGTTTAGAGGAGTCTGGAGGGGACTGAAACAAAAGGCAGTGTTGGTAGGAAATACCAAGAGGTTTACCTGCCAATTTATCTATCACCTTCAAAAACTCCCTCCATGTGGGTTGTCATTTCTCGCATTCCCAAAAGGTATGGAGAAATGAACCTTGTTGGAGGCAACCTCTAAAGCATAGGTGGGAAGATTGTGGGTAGATCTTGTGAATGCGCATTGGGGTGTAATACCAACGAGTCATCAGTTTGATAGCAGTTTCACGAACCATAATGGCTTTAGTACACTTGCGCAAATTCTGCCATCCGTTTAACCAGTCTATGTCATTGTCTTCCAAACCTAGTTCTAGTTCCCACTGAGATCTATACTTTAGGGTTGGGTTTTCTGTGGTAGCCTCTAAGAAGTTGTAGACTAGTGAGATAAGACCCTTTTGGCATCGTAGAGCTCAAAATAGGGCCAGGATAGTGCTGTTGGAAAAAGTGTCGTATTTGTAAAAAGTGATAAAATTCACTGGCTGGAATATGGTAAGTTGTTTGTAAATGAGCAAACAAAATAAATTTTGAGTTTAAAAGAAATTTATCTAACATAGTTAATTTTAAGTCAATCCAGAGTTGGAAGGAAGAAGGTCTATCATAGGCCGAGGGGAATCTAGAGTCTCCTAAAAATGAGGCACCTAGAGGTGTGAGAGAAATGAGATTATATGTTTTTTTGTACAGGTCCCAGAGTTGGAGGCCTGCATGCGTAATCAAATTTTTAGAACCCAATTCAGTTCCAGCCGGATTGTTAGACCACATAAGGCCTGGGAGAAATTGGGGAGCGATGGATTCACATTCAAATTGCACCCAGGGGACTCTGGAGTTGTTAATGTGTCATTGAGCTTGTTGAGTGTATCTACTGGCTAGGTAGTAAAACCATATTTGAGGGACCCCCAAGCCACCCCTTTTAGAGGAGCGGTACAAGACTGCTTTGGCAAAACGTGGGGGTTTATTATGCCAAATAAATCTATTGAATAATGTCTGGATAGTATGTAAGTAGGTTTTAGATAGTTTAAGAGGCAGGGATCTAAAAAGGTAGAGAAGTTTAGGGAGAATTGTCATCTTAAGTGCAGTGATTCTACCAAGAAATGAGATATGTAGGTGTGACCATTGTTTAAGGATACCTTTTATTTTAGAAATCATCGGTGGGAAATTAGCCTCAAAGAGTTTGCAGAAATCTTTGGTCAGGTTAATTCCTAGGTAGGAGAGGTGTGATTCAGCCCAAATAAAAGAATAGGCTGATTTGAGATGGTGTAATTCTCCAGGTGTGAAACCTACCGGGAGGGCACTTGATTTTGCCATGTTTATGGATAGGCTTGAGATCTCTGCAAACTTTGACAGGGTCTGAAATAAGTTCGGTAACGAAATTAGGGGATTGGTGAGAAACATCAAAACGTCGTCAGCATACATCCCAAACTTGTACATCGAGTGAGCCTTTGAATAACCTGAGATATCTGGCTTTTGGAGTATAGCTATAGCAAGGGGTTCGAGCGCTAAGGCGAAGATTAAAGGTGACAATGGGCATCCTTGTCTTGTGCCCTTGCCCAGGCTAAAAAACGCAGAGCTACAGCCTGGAAGTCTAATCCTCGTCTTAGGGTTATGATAAAGAGCTAGGAATGCTTGTAGGAATGCCCCCTGGAAGCCCATGCATTGTAGGAGTGTGGTGATATAAGACCATGAGACACTATCAAATGCCTTCTGTATGTCTAGGCTAAGCATAAGGAGTTTCTGCGAAAACAGGTTGGCATCTTGTATTATATTTGTCGCAAGGCGAATGTTATCAGTAATAAGTCTATGGGGTATGAAACCCGACTGGTAAGGGGAAATAAGCAAGGGAATAACAGTTGCTAGTCTATCAGCCATGATCCTACTAAAAATTTTCTAATCGTTATTAATGACCGAGATAGGTCTATAATTTTGGGACAGGGTATGGTTTTTATTCGGTTTCGGTATCAAGGACATATTGGCTAATAACATCTCTTCAGGGAAACTACCACCTTGCAGTACCCAGTTAAATAAATGAACTAATCTAGTATTAAGGAGGGTGGAAAATTTCTTATAGTATAGAGAGGAAAATCCGTCCGGACCAGGAGCTGAACCTGATTTTAAAGATTTTATTACGTTCAAAACCTCTGTAGGTGTGATGGGGGCGTTCAGTTTTTCTAGTTGTGTGGGGGTAAGGCTTGGGACAGGAATATTCTGGAACCAAGCTTCGTCAGATGGAGAGGGTGTTAGTTGGGAAGGAGCCAGCAGGGAAGAGTAAAATTGCTCAAAAATGTGGAGGACCTCCTGGGGATGGGAGGTGGTGTGCCCAGAAGGGGTCATTAATTTATAGACCCCTTCTAGGTGGGAAGAGCGATTCAGTTTTCTAGCGAAAAGGGTAGAAGAGGAACTCTCATGAAGAAGAAATTTGGCTTTAGACCAACGAAGGGCCTTTTCCACTCTTTTCGACAAGATGGAGTCTAACTCTAATCTCTTTTGGTCAATCAACTGTCTGGTGGATTCTAGATGCAGGGAGTTGGTATTCTTATAAAGACTATCTAGGTCTTTAGTGAGGGTTGAAATTTTTTGTCTGTCAGTTTTGTTCTGGGCAGAAGCTATGCTAATTAGTTTACCTCTCAAGACCACCTTATGTGCAGACCAAATTGTGGAGGGAGGGGTCCCGGGTATGGCATTGATATTAAAGTACTCCTCAATGGCTTGTGCTACCTCTGCCTCCACAGCCGCATCTGAAAGGAGAGCCTCATTCAGTCGCCATAAGTAAGTGGTGGGGGCTAGCCTAATGTATGTAGTGGTGAAGGCGGTTGCATGATGATCCGACCAGGTGCAGGGGTGGATGCTAGCATCTGTGGTGTTAGCAAGAATAATGGGGGTTGTATAGATATAATCTAACCTCGCGTAACTATTATGGGGATGGGAGTAAAAGGTATACTCCCTAGTACCAATATTATGTGCTCTCCAGGAGTCTACTAGTTGATGATCCAGTAGGCCACTGGAGAGGGAACGAGGAAAAGATTTAGATGAAGAAGTCATGGTGGATCTATCTAGGTTAGGGTTGGCCACCTTATTAAAATCCCCTCCTATTATCATGTGTGATGACTGAAAAAGAGAAAGGCGGTCAAAGAAGGATTGAAAGAAAGAAGCTGGGGAATCACTGGGAGCATAGATACTAGCAATAGTTAATTCTCTATTATGAATAAGACCCTTGATTATCACAAACCTACTATCCTTGTCTTTATAAACCTGTTTTACTTCCATGGGGAAGGAAGAGTGCAAGAGTATGGCGGCACCCCTGCTTTTCGCCTGGTGCAAAGAATAAAAGGTCTAAGGAAAGTTTCTGTGGAAAAATTTGGGGTGTGAGGAGTGCGCAAAATGTGTCTCCTGTAGGAGGAGAATTTGAGCTCCAAGCTGCTTATAAAAGGCAAAGGCTTTCCTCCTTTTAACTGGGAAGTTAAATCCCTTAACATTATGGGAAATGCATTTAATTACCATGGTGGTAGTTGTAATAGACTATAGCACTGGGAAGATTTAGTATCAAGAAAATGCTTGTAGCTAGCCATTTGCATTCCAAGGCCCAGAAAGGGGGTTGACATACTCAAGCACTTAAGGGCAGAAAAGATAAACATATAACCAATGTAGACCAGAATAGCTAACTTAGGTATGTAAACTGGAAAACACAGCTTCTTCGAAATTTGGATGCAAAAATGGTATGGAAGCTGACCGAAACCTAAAAAAAAAAGAAAAAAAAGATGGAGAAGAAAAAAGAAAAAAAAACACAAGTCTGATAATACTGTAAATGTCATCATAACAAACAACTGGATCAGGTAAAAGAAATAGACCTGACAAAAGAAAGCACAACTCACAAGACAACTAGGTCTCAAACCCAGCCTGTAAGGAGTTCTGTTCTCTGCTGACCAAGAAAAAAAAACAAAAAGAGAACGTGCCTGCGGTAATGACACAACCAAAAATAAAAAAGATGTCAGAATCTGCGAGGCTACGGCTGGGTGGGGTAAACTTGTCGAGGCTCCAAGGGACAAACATCCGGGTTATTGCAAACTGGAACGGGGTGCATGTTGCTGCAGCAGCTTGTAGATATCATCTGTGCCGGGAAGATCATCGAAAGGGATCCTCAAGTCTATCTCCGACGTCGTATCAAATCCTTCTCCTGTCTCTCCTGGTTGGAGGCGTTTGCCAGATAGGTGAAGGTTTGGGAGTAGAAGGAGGCCGACGGATGATGTCAGGATCAAGAAGGCCCAACTTCACCAATACTTCCTGCCCTTCCAGGAGTGATGTGGCTGAATATGTGGTGCCGTTGTGGGGAATTACAAGCTTGAAGGGGAAGCCCCATCTATAGCGAATGTGAGCGGTTTGAAGGGCAGTAGTGACCTCTTTCATGCCACGTCTCCTATCCAGGGTGGTAGGGGAAATATCCGGGTATATTTGGATAGTACGGTCATCCAGAGTGATGCGTTGCTGATTGCGAGCAGCTCTGAGGATTTCTTCCTTGATTAGAAAGTCCTTCATGCATAGAACCATGTCTCTAGGGGGTTTATCATCAGGAGGTTTTGGTCTGAAGGCTCTATGTATGCGGTCACAGGTGAAAGATCCCGCATCAGTATCTGGGAGCAGAGATTTGAACAGGCGGATCATTGTGGGAATGAGGTCTGTCACAGATTCCGGGATACCTCGTATGCGCAAGTTATTGTGTCGATTACGGTTATCGAGGTCTTCTATTTGGGACTGCATCAATGAGAAAGCAGAGGCCAGGGATTCATGTTCTCTGGAGAGGTCACTGTAGGCAAGCGCTAGCTCGTCATGCTTAGTTTCCAGTCTTTCAGTCCTGGAGCCTAAGGCCGCAATCTCCTGAGAGAGAGTATGGGAGGTTTGTGTAGCTCAGTCTGGAACTTGGTAGCCAGCCTAGCGTACATGGCTACATTCTTCTGGTTCTTCCTCTGGTGTTCTCGTCTGGCATCTTCCTCTGCGGCGTCTTCTTCCCTTTGTCTTCTCGGGCCGCTCCGCATCCACCATGATGGGAGGCTCCCGCTGTGTGACGCTTCTCCTTTTCTGATGGTTCTTAAATAATGGAGGGCGGGGCCACCTGGTGACCCGCCCCCCTCTGACGCACTGGGACTTGAAGGGGACTGTTGGGGTGACCCCTCTGACATCACGGGGAATGCCACAGGGAAGTCCCCATTGGGGTGACCCCGCCCCCCTCTGAGGTTACGCGGAATGCCACAGGGAAGTCCCCGTCAAGTCCCCATGCGTCAGAGGGGGGCGGGGTCACACAGCAGGAGCCTCCCATCATGGTGGATGCGGAGCGGCCCGAGAAGACGAATGGAAGAATACGTCACGGAGGAAGATGCCAGACGAGAACACCGGAGGAAGAACCAGAAGAACCAGAAGAACCAGAAGAAGATGGAGGAAGAAACTGAAGGAAGATAGAAGAAAGATGGTAGAAGATAGAAGAAAGAAGAATCATTTAAATAAAGGAATTGTCAAAAACTGTCTTGCCATTTTTAACATTTTTGACACTTTTTTTGGGAAATGGTAGGGGTACTTTAGTACCCCCTTACAGACCCCCACAACCACCGGGCAAGGGTTGTGGGGATGAGGCCCTTGTCCTCATCAACATGGGGACAAGGTGTTTTGGCGGCTACCCCAAAGCACCCTCCCAATGTTGAGGGCATGTGGCCTGATACGGTTCAGGAGGGGGGGCGCTCTCTCCCCCCTCTTTTCTTGCGGCCTGCCAGGTTGCGTGCTCAGATAAGGGTCTGGTATGGATTTTTGGGGGGACCCACGCCATTTTTTTTATTTTGGCGTGGGGTTCCCCTTAAAATCCATACCAGACCTGAAGGGTCTGGTATAGATTTTGAGGGGGACCCCACGCCATTTTTAAAAAAAATTTTGGCCGGGGTTCCCCTTAATATCCATACCAGACCTGAAGGGCCTGGTATGGAATTTAGGGGGACCCCCACATCATTTTATTTTTAAATTTTGGTTCTGGGGTTCCCCTGTGGGGAATTCCCATGCCGTTTTTATCAATGAACTTTTATGTGTATTGTTGGACCGGCAATTCAGTAATAGCCGCGAGTAGTTTTAAATGACTTTTTTTCCTTTGAAATGTCATTTTGCTGTCAGACTGTTCTAAACATGGGAAACATGTGCCCCTTTACAGGCATACTATAGACACCCTCCCAGGTAGGAAATTTAAAAGAATATTACACTTTTATTGTTTCACTTTAAGCATTATTAAAATCACTGCTCCCGAAAAAACGGCCGTTTTAAAACTTTTTTTTGCATTGATCCATGTCCCCTGGGGCAGAACCCAGGTCCCCAAACACTTTTTATGACAATACCATGCATATAAGCCTTTAAAATTAGCACTTTTGATTTCTGCCATAGACTTTTAAAGGGTGTTCTGCGGCTTTCGAATTTGCCGCGAACACCCCAAATTGTTCGCTGTTCGGAGAACTGGCGAACAGCCGATGTTCGAGTCGAACATGAGTTCGACTCAAACTCGAAGCTCATCCCTAGTTGAGAGGCAGAGTAATGGACTGAACCAATAAAAGCAGCTTCACCAATGATAACATTTAATTGCCTTTACTGCTGTTTATTTGGTTTAACCAATACTGCTCTGCAGGGCTTATGGTAATTTGTTCTAATAAAGCCCTTCATCTGTTACTGGTTTCTCTGTGCTCTATGGGACCAGTTACAGGGCGGATCATCTCTTAAAAAAGTAGAAGGACCTAGCATTTCTAGTAGCCCCTGCAGGGATAGTGTTACAACTGTTAACAGAAGGAGGTCAGCAATGAGAACCTTCATTTTGTTCATGAGAGGCTTAATTAAAAGCATACTTCTTAGCAAGACCTCTTTCATCATAAAAGAAAAAGTGGCTACTGCCTCAGGTCCACTGGTTCAGGTGACCCATTTCTAGCCCTAGATAAAATGCAGTTATCCTGAGGCACCAGATTCAGGAGGTTAGATAAATCATTTATTTGATGTATTGCTGCTCTAGTGTTTAAAGCTGAACTCAAAATAAATAAATCATAAAAATGGCAGCTGATCTTGCATTTTTTGTGATGACGTTGGTTAGAATGACATCAAACGATTAAGGTAAGTTTTATTCTGTTTGAAATCATCCCATTGACAAAACAAGCATCAAAGTAAATGATATATAAAACAGTTTGTCTTAGCATGCCTTTTAGTCAATATTTAAAAAAATGGCTGTACATACTATGTGTTCCTTTTGATTAGTGGTCACATGACTGCTTAGTTTTCTTCTACCCTTAGCTTGGAGGGCTGGGAGTAAAGTCTTCTGATGCTGCTCTGGAAACTCCTTTGTTTTGTAAATGCCTACTGTATTGACAATGACAGTTCCTATCCTATATATAATGTTGTCAATTTGCAGTTATATATGGGCCCAGAGTAGTAGCTGTCTGTAAAATAATGAAGGGTACGGGACTCCAAACAGAGGGTTCAGAGGGTTATTTTTTGACACCTTAAATCCTTAGTTATGAGAATGGAGGGCCACCAATGTACGACATTAATGAGATCCTGACCTCCTCCGGTCACTTGGCACTGTAGAAAGAGAGAGAGAGAGAGACCTGCTTAAACTTGTTTATCTGTCAGGGCTGGGCTCAGCCCTTCCTTCTCTGAACTGGCCACTCAGCTGTCGGCTAATTGCCAGCTCCCATCTCTCTCCACAGTTACCCAGCTTTTGATGATTCTGCTCGTCAGTCCTGCCTACTTATCCTGAGTTACCCTGAGTTTGTGGCCTCCTTTAAAAGGGAATTTGACGTTCCCACATGCTCCGCTTCTGCTGCCAAGTGCCTCATGTCCATCAGAGTACAAGAACTGTTGCCAACTATGCTATTGAATTCCATACTCTGGCAGCAGAGGTTGCTTGGAACAATGAGGCCCTTGTGGCTGCTTTTTCTCATGGTACTCTCGGATTCCATCAAGGATGAGATAGCAGCCCGAGATATACCCACTGAGCTGAGGAAGTTGATCACGTTTGCCATTATCATTGACTCCAGACTCAGAGAAAGACTCTCTTTTAAGGAGCGCTTGCGGAAGCCTCCTGTACGTTTGCCTCTGAGCTTTGCAGTCCAACCCGTGCCTCCCTTACCTCCCATGCCTCCTGGTACCAAGTCGTCAGTGAAGATGAACCCATGCACTTGGGCTTCACACGTCTCTCTGCAGATGAGAGAACATTTAGGAGGAGGGAGAGATTGTGCCTTTATTGTGGCCAGGCAGGTCACTTTTTGAAGTCTTGTCCTACCCATCCAGGGAATGCCCGAACCTTAAGGTCCTGTCACAGACAGACCTTAGGTGGCATTGTTTCGTCCCCAGTTATCCAGAAGGATAAGCCCCTGGTTTTGGTCACCCTTTCTTGGGCTGAGTCGTCCATCGAGATACAGGCTCTAATCAACTCTGGGGCTGCAGGCCTGTTCATTGATGCTGCCTTTGTATCGAAGCACTCACTGCAACTGCGTGACACTCCACTTGCCATTGAGGCTCTTGACAGGAGACCTCTACAGCCTGCCCATGTGACTCATGAGAGGGTTCCGTTGTACATGGCCATAGGGGCTCTTCACCATATTCCAATTCCAAGTTATTTCCTCACCTAAGTTTCAGCTGGTTATTGGTTATCCTTGGTTACAGAGGCATAACCCCTCTTTTGATTGGCTCCGTGCTGAGGTTCTCTCCTGGTCACCACAATGCAGTGAGACATGCTTCCAGAAGGTAGCCAAGGTCCTGTGCACCTCATCACTCACCTCCCTGCCAGAGGATTACTGCGATTTTAGCGATTTCTTTGACAAGGGTCAAGCCGGTAGTTTGCCTCCCCACCGGCCATATGATTGCGCAATTGACCTTCAACCCGGTGCCATACCCCCTCGTGGCCGGGTTTACCCTTTGTCGGTCTTGGAGGATAAGGCCATGGAGGAGTATGTCGCAGACGCACTTTCAACAAGGTTTCATCCACAAATCCTCATTGCCTGCTGGTGCTGGTTTCTTCTTTGTGAAGAAGAAAAGCGGTGAACTGAGACCTTGTACTGATTATAGGGGTCTCAATTGTTTCACGATTAAGAATGACTATCCGATTACATTGATTACAGAGTTTTTTGACCGCCTCAAGGGAGCAACGGTTTTAGGAAGCTTGATTTGAGAGGGGCATACAATCTTGTGAGGATTAAGGAGGGTGACGAGTGTAAAACTGCGTTTAATACCAGAACAGGCCATTATGAGTACCTTGTAATGCCTTTTAGCCATTGTAACGCCCCGGCAGTTTTCCAGCAATTTATTAACGATGTCCTCTGAGATTTGTTGCAGTTATGTGTGGTGGTTTAGCTCGATGATATACTCATATTTTTCAAGTCCCTGGAGACTTGGAAAATCTCCAGGAACACACAGATGTCTGTCGTGTGCTTCAGAAACTAAGAGAGAACAATCTCTATTGTAAACTGGAGAAGTGCGAGTTCCATCATGAACAGGTTAAATTCCTGGTCATTCCATGTCATTTCCACTGTTGGTTTTTCGATGGACCCAGAGAGACTTTCAGCAGTCCTACAGTGATCCCGACCCATGGGTTTACGTCCTCTGCAGCGTTTCCTGGGCTTTGCCAACTATTTTCGGAAGTTTATTCTTAACTTCTCGTCTCTGGCCAAGCCCCTGACTGATATGACCAAAAAGGACAGTAACCCACAGAGTTGGTCTCTGGAGTCCATTAAGGCCTTTGAGAGTCTCAAGGCTGACTTTGTTTTTGCTTCTGTGTTGGCACATCCTGTCCTCCGTGATTTCCATAGACGTTTTCCCCTCAAGCCTGGTGGTCCTCCGGGGAAGAGGGGGTACTGTCAGGGCTGGGCTCAGCCCTTTCTTCTCTGAGCTGGCCGCTGAGCTGTCGGCTATTTGCCAGCTCCCATCTCCCTCCAAAGTTACCCAGCTGTTGATGATCCTGCTCGTCAGTCCTGCCTACTTAAGCCGTCCAGTCCAGAGGAGCTCTGCCTTTCGCCTTGGTCACATCACAAGAAATTATCTCCTGCGTTTCTGTTTAAAGACTGGCTTCCCTTCCGGCTCCAGATCCTGCTTGCTGTTCCACTACTTTGCTCCCTGACTTTTGCTTGGCTGAATATCCGTTCCGGTTACTGAACTTTGGCTATGTTTTGACAACTTTGTTCTTTTAACTTGTATTATTAAACAAGTGTGATTTAACTATACTTCTGTCTTGGTCTGATTTCATGGTTTCTGACAATTTCCCAATGTTTGTTTCCTAAAATGGGTCTGGTCAGGGGCTCCTGTAAAAGCATAGGTAGCAAATATTCACAACCAATTCCATGACCATGTAATCATACAATAGCACTACTGATGCACAGTCCTGGGATTAATTTGCTTGGAGGTTGTTTATTTGTTCTCGTGCTGGCATTTCTTGCTTCTATTTCCTCTACTGTCCCAATATAATAATAATGAAGAAAAATACATAATAATAAGCTCAAGGGAATCTACAGTGCACTAAGTTACTACTGCAAAATGAATAGAAAAATAATTTTGATACGACTCTCGCACTGTTACTTACTTGTTCTATAATTGTGTTACTTCAATGATTCATGTGGTTAACATTAGCTATGAGCAAAATAAGTAAAATTTGGTTAATGGATGTTTGCCAAACAATTGTAAAGAATTGTGAACCTCATACATAGCGATGAATCTTATTGAAACCAAAACTTATGTTTTTATATAGTAATCAGGGGTATTATGTATTCCTCACTCATTTGAGGAGTGGATATCTGGGCTTACTTTAATGGGGGCTTATTTTAATGTGGGCTTCCAGATTTCCAACCCCTAATTCTAGCAGGCCAGGGGTGTGAGGAAGAATCCTTTGCCCTCATGGCAATGTTACTCTGCTTGAATTGAGCGTATGTGGCCTGGTATGGTTCAGGAGGGGGGTTGCATGCACACTGCCCTCTTTTCCTTTCAGAGAAAAGCTCAGATCATGGTTTGGATTGGATCTTGGAGAGGGCCCCCATGTCATTTTGTTGCTTATTTTTTGTGCTGGCCACTGCCTTAAAATCAATACATCTGAAAGTCTCCCCACTGGGGTCTGGCATGGAATTTGGGGGGGACCCCATGTATATTTGTTTGTGCTACACCATAACAACTAATGACTATGTGGCCAGTGGCATCCTAACAACCAATTATATTAGCCAGTTCGGTAAACTGCGAACATATACGTTTTGGGTTGAACTCTACATGGCCTCAAATGCAAATCTTATTCCTAATTAGCATCCCTGATTAACAACTGCTCAATTAGTCTCATACAGAGTCTATTATTTTCAAATAGGCCAGACCTGACCCATAGACTGGCATTTTAGAGAGCAGAAAATAAGCAATGGATCCCATAGCTGGGGACTGCAAATGTTCAACATGTAAAAATTCTCCCGATAACTTGCTTAGATCCATAAATCCTTTAAGAATCTCCCCAGGCTAATGCACCCTTTTAAAAATCCATACAATAGGTGCAATGCACTGACACAGTACAAGAGTCATCTGAAGGCCACTTCTGGTAGTCAGTGGTTGAGCTGCAAGCCAGATTAGAAACTACTAGGGACTAAAGAAGAGTAGACAGGCTGATTCTGAGTTCCAGTGCCACACAGTTTCCATGTGTGAGAAGTTGCATTCCAGGCTGTTAGGGAAACCCTCCAGCTGTTATCCAATCACTGCAGATCCTATCTTCAGATCTCTAAAACCAAAACGAATGCTGCATTGTGATCATCCTCAGGGGCCCCTGCAACTAAACTTTGCTTTGTCATTTATCTAGACGTGTCTTTAATAATAACTATATATTGTATACCCAGGTATATGTGCACAATTCTACCAGGACTGCTTTCAGGTCCTTTGCTGATAGTACTTGTTTGTACATTGGATTTATGTACTATTAATCTTTTTCTATATAAAGCTTGTATTATTTCCATACTGGTCTGCATCTTATAGTTAAGGTTACATGCTAGTTGCAGTAGTTCCTCTGATACCAATTACTTTGATTAGATAACTGGGTAATTTCCCAGGATTAAAATCCCCTCTTCAGAGACCCTGTCCTGAGTGTAGGCACTGCCAACTTTATAATCAAACCCATTCTTCAACTTAGTGAAGGTTCTGGTTCTCTTATTTATATACAGGTTTAGCAAAATATCCTTTTTGGGGAGGGCCACTTGTTATTCCTGCCCCCCACCCCCAGGGCTATGTAAATATTTTTAACAAGCAGTAAAAACACTTTAAAACAATCTCTTATTGGCCTTTATAGCTGCAGGGACCATGGAGTAATTTATTCTTAAATCTTTGGGAACATTTTTAGTTTTCTATCAGTAAATTGTTTTGCTTTCCCCCCTCCCAGCAGTGACTTGGCAGCCTACTCGCCTTCTAATCTGTAATGTAAACACAGAGCAGGTGTCCAGAAAGAGGCAGAAAACATAGTGTTTATACGAAACTTGAACAACATCACTGTTCATCCTATGAACTTTGAGGATTAACTGCGCTGCATAGTCGATAGCCACAGTTCTTCTTTATAGTCTAATTCCAGCTTCCCCTTCAAATCTTTTTAAATATGGTTATAGAAGAGTCACATGCTTTTAAGACTCCTCTTCGTCTTCGAGTGGAATGGGCAAAGTAAAGTGAGTGTCAATTTCTGCAGCATTCATTTGTGAGCATGGGCTGACTTGATGACAGACCCCCAAAGAGCATGTTCATGATGTCCTAGGCTCCCAAAAAGTGGGCTAATTGATGCTGGATATCACTCAGTGTAGAAGAGGACTGATTCTGGACATCAAAGTGGTATGTCTGCAGGGGCCTGCCCTTTTTTAAAACGATGTGCACTAATTTAAAAAAAACATCAGTATGTTTATGCAGTTATACTCCAGGTCACTCAGGAACTTCAATACACTCTGCTCTAACATGCAAATGTTACCCTTGATTCTGCCTCTGCCTATGTCTGGTGATGACACTGATGAGATAATCAGGAAGTGTAACGACAAGCATTAATTTGGATATGGGTATTTGCATGTCTCATTCTTTGAAAGACAAGAAAAGCACCGCAAAGTTTAATAAGTTGTAGGTACAGTATATAGTCACTTTGACACATGTTCTTTGTAGTAACAGTTTATAAGCAAAACTATCTATTTTCTATTTTCTCTAATACAAAACAAAATATTGCTGCCTGCTTAATTAATAAGCTCATATTCACTATACTCATACTTTACCACCTCCAATGTTTCAAGACAATTTTCTCCACATTCAGCATTTGATAATATAGAATTGCGTGTGGTCATCTTTATTGTGTGTGTGGTCAGCTTTTTTTTTTTATTCATCTTACCCCCCAACACATGCTACTATGCATTTTTTCTCTTTACCTTGTGAAGCCAGATATACTCACCTGAGTCCCCCCTGCAGGTCCATTACCATTGCACGTTCCAGGGTGGAGGGTCCAAAGATCTAGCATTATAATGCCCCCCTGAGAATGCTAGTCCCCTTCTATCCCTCCTGTGATGATGTCATGCTCTTCTGGATCCTAAGAGGACACTGCCACTGGATATTCAATAGGAAATATTCACCTCGTGTAGGCACTTATGTGGACACGTGAAGAAAAACCTAAGCAGGAAGTGAACAGAAGAGAGGACTCAGAGCTGCAGGGTCACTTAACTTAGCTTAAGGTAATTAAAAAAAGGCATTTAGATAACGATTTTTTTTAAATTCAGCAATCAGATTATCCCAGAGTGGAGCTGTAATATCACACGTTATTTATTCTAAGGCTTTTACTTTTTTTATCCAGAAAGCTTGAGATGTGTTTGATATGAAAATGTTCTTCTGATGAATGACAACCTCGTCGCCCATTGTGCTCTCTGCCACAAGGTCTGTCTCAGAACACTGAGCATGGCAGATCTTTGTAAGGAGCTTTGGAGGAAAGGATTCTTAACCTTGTCAGGTTTTTTTTTCATATTCTACACATCCAATGCATTGGAATTACAGAGGGCTGGAGTACAGTGTAGATTGAGGTTTAAACTCTGATCTATTCCTCTCTGTAATATGGCAATAAAGTTGTATCAGCAATTTAATTTTAAACTGGGGATTCATATACCCTGACATGAACTTAAGTACAGTATGTCAGCTAAGCTGAACATATTACGCAAAAAAAAAAAGAAAAAAATCACCTCCTTGAAGGAATCAATGAGAAAAGATGCATAGGTCCAGGGCTGCTAAATCAGTTATTGCTGGCTGTGGTTACTACAATGCAGGAAAAATAAGTTTTCTTTCCTTTTTGTTATGAATTCAGTTAGAAGAGCTCCTTTCTACTCAAATAGCATTTGCAGTGCCTTGAAAAAGTATTCATACCCCTTGAAAATTTCCACATTGTCATGTTACAAGCAAAAACTTTATTGTATTTTCTTGGAATGTTATGTGATACATCAACACAAAGTGGTACATAATTTTGAAATGGAAGGAAAATGATAAATGTGTTTCAACATTTTTTTACAAATATATATTTTAAAATCGTGGTGTGCATTTGTATTCAGCCCCCTTTACTCTGATACCCCTAACTAAAATCTAGTGGAACCAATTGCCAGAAGTCACCTAATTAGTAAATAGAGTCCACTTGTGTGTAATTTAATCTCAGTATAAATACAGCTGTTATGTGAAGCCCTCAGGAGGTTTGTTAGAGAACCTTAGTGAACAAACAGCATCATGAAGGGCAATGAACACATCAGACAGATCAGGGATAAAGTTGTGGAGAAGTTTAAAGCAGGGTTAGGTTAAAAAATATATCCCCAGCTCTGAACATCTCACAGAGCACTGTTTAAGCCATCATCCAAAATGGAGAGTATGGCACAACTGCAAACCTACCAAGACATAGCCATCCACCTAAACTGACAGGTCGGGCAAGAAGAGCATTAATCAGAGAAGCAGCCAAGAGGCACATGGTAACTCTGGAGGAGCTGCAGAGATCCACAGCTCAGGTGGGAGAATCTGTCCACAGGACAACTATTAGTCGTGCACTCCACAAATCTGGCCTTTATGGAAGAGTGGCAAGAAGAAAGCCATTGCTGAAAGAAAGCCATAATAAGTCCCATTTGCAGTTCGTGAGAAGCCAAGTGTGGGACACAGCAAACATGTGGAAGAAGCTCTGGTCAGCAGAGACTAAAATTGAACTTTTTGGCCTAAAACAAAACGCTATGTGTGGTGGAAAACTAACACTGCACATCACCCTGTACACACCATCCCTAATGTGAAACATGGTGGTGGCAGTATCATGTTGTGGGGATGCTTTTCTTCAGCAGGGACAGGGAAGCTGGTCAGTGAGGATGGGAGAACGGTTAGGGCCGAGCATAAGTTCGGGCCGAACATAGGCTGTTTGGAAGTTTTCCGAACAATCAAATTGTAAGGTCATTCTGCCTGCCGAAAAAAAGGATTATTTCCATTGCGGCCATTTCTAGTGTGATAGTGGTGTGGAGAGAGATATAGAACAGGGCTCTGTTCAGTGCTATTAGACAGTTAGTGTGCTATAGTGTACTATTCTGATTCTATTGTCAGTAGAATATCAGTTTAGAGTGTATCTCAGGATAGTTCAGTGCGAGTGTAGTGCAACCATTCATCTTTACATTAGTGTTAATGTAGGGGTAGTTCAGTCATTGTGAGTGTAGTGCTACCACCATTCATCTTTAAATTGGTGTCAATGTAGGGATAGTTCAGTCAGTGTGAGTGTAGTGACCCTTTGCTGTCCTTACTCGGCATCTGTGCTGCCATCAAGCAGGAAATCCTTCAATGCTATATGTTTAAGGTCTCTGTCAGGGATTACACCAGCAGTAATTCTACTAATACTTTATCTGGGATGCCCCTGACTGATCCAGTTTATACTTGGTCACACTGGATAATACCAATATCCCTGGGACAAACTTACTGCCAATCTCCTGCTAGACTTGGCTGTTTCTGGATTTGCTGGATCGCACTATCCAAATCTGGGGACCTTCTTTTGTGGACGCCTATCGAGGTTGAGGACAGCACAACCCATCTAAATTATTTGAATTTATTATTTTCCTTTTTTGTCTTTTTGCTATATGGAAAATAATATGCCAAAAGCTCCTGAGAAAGCATTACTGAACGTGTAACATGTAGAGCAAGTCGAGCAATTTTGTACGTCTCCTTTGAAACCTATTACGGTATAACAAGTCAAAAGATCGAATACTTTGTTTAAAGATATATTTATTATGTAGATAGTGTATTCAATTTGCTCCCAGGTATTTTTTTGTGAAAATATGTACCGTATATACTCGTGTATAAGTCGAATTTTTCAGCCCCTTTTTTGGGGCTGAAAGTGCCCCCTTCGACTTATACACGAGTCACCGCCGTCTGCCTACATGATCAGCGTGTCATGCAGGCAGACGGCGGCCAGCGTGTGCTGCATAGACTCGGCAGCGGCTCTGGGCTCTCACAGTTCAAAAGCTGTGCCTCCTCGTCTGTAATAGGCAGTCAGTGTACAGCCTATCACGGACATTCTCTCATCCTTGTCCGTGGTATGAGGATGAGAGAATGTCCGTGATAGGCTGACCGCTGACTGCTGGGAAATTGAGTTTTTTGGACGAGCAGGAGGCGCGGCTTTTGAACAGTGAATGGCCGCCGAATACTACATGGTGAACGGTGCAGAGCGGCGCACGGAGGATGCACAGGACACAGGTAGGATGCACATACATGCACACAGACACATGCACACAGGTACATATACACATACACAGGACACAGGTACATATACACATGCACATATATACACATGACACAGGTACATATACACATGCACATACATACACATGACACATATGCACAGGACACATGACACATATGCACATGACACATGACACATATGCACATATACACAGGACACATGGCACATATGCACAGGACACATGACACATATGCACAGGACACATGACACATATGCACATATACACAGGACACATGACACATATGCACAGGACACATGACACATATGCACATATGCACAGGACACATGACGCATATGCACAGGACACAGGGAGGTATACAGCTGCAGATGGGCATTGTTGACCACCTTTTTCCACTTACAGTAGCTGTGCATTTCTCACCCTCGTCTTATACTCGGGTCAATGCGTTTTTCCCATTTTTTTGTGGTAAATTAGGGCCTCGACTTATACTCGGAACGACTTATACTCGAGTATATACGGTAAGTCTATATACATGCTTTTTAACAACTTTTGTAATAAATATCTAAACCCTTTTTTAATCTTGTTATGCCTATAAAGTCCATCATTTCAACTATCTTTTAATGTAGTGACCGTTTAACACAGTTTTTTTTCTGTGCGTTACCACAAGTTTATCGCCATATAGTTCTGTGTGTCACTGCAAGTTTAACGCCATATAGTTTTGTGCATTACTTCAAGTTTAACGCTGTATTTTTTATTGCGTTACTGCAAGTTTAACATATAAAAGAAAAAAACTGCGCTAGGAAAAAAACGTATATGAAAGCTGCGGTTACAAGTGAGGCACACCACAATAAAGCTTATAACAAAGAAATCGCGCTAAAAACAAAAAAACAAAAAAACATGATAAAATTGGGCACTGTGAAGTAAAGTCCCATAAGCAAAGAAAGTCCCTTATACAAATTGATGAATAAATCTTGTCATAAGTGAGTGACGTAATATTCCTCCAAAATAAATGTGTGATGCAAACAACATGAATCTGGAACCCTTAGTACGGTAATGTGCTTACCAGAAGTAAGCCAAAAATAGGGCAAGTGGCTTAAACCCAGCCTGGGCCTTTAAGATGATCAGTCCAGAGGAGGCAGGATAAATACACTCGTCCCGTATGTGCAGTTCACAGAATTTACCAAAAAATAGGAAAAGGAAAAACAATCATAGTGTAATACTGTTATGTAAAACACCTCAAAAAAGGCAATAAAGTGCAACACTCAATCTTAACCCAAAAAAATCATATGTGATCATAAAAATCCAGTGTATAGGATAACAACTGGGGGTGATTAAAAGGTGTCAGAAAAAGGCATGCAAATGACCAATGCTGAGATAAAAAGTGCAGTGAAATATGTAAACCAAAAAAACGTGAGTGTCACCCAAATCTGCTTACCAGAAAACAGAGAAAAAATTCTGCATATAATGATCACCCAAAAAGAGATATGAATCTTCCAAGTGCAGCAAATCAAGTGTGCAAACTGCTTACCAGATGGAAAAAATAGGTGAGCGAAGTAAATCAAGCCAAAGATTGGTACCCTGTATAGAGCAAGCACTAGATGGAAAACAGCAATAAACCTTCAGGAGATCCTGCTTACCAGATCTCACATGGGATAAACAGTGTGTCGGATCTCAAACAGGTACGTCCTTGTCAATTAGAGTATCCACAGCAGAGAGCATTTGGAGTGATGCCTCATAAAATGCATGGAGGGAAAATCCTCTTCAGCCTCTGCGACAAAATCAGGGTCCTCAATACCTTCCTTCAAAATATGCTCGAGGAAAGGAAGTTTGCAAGTTTAACGCCATATAGTTCTGTGCATTACTGCAAGTTTAACACTGTATATTTCATTACGTTACTGCAAGTTTAACGCCATATAGTTCTGTGCATTATTGAAAGTTTACGCTGTATATTTCATTGCGTTACTTCAAGTTTAACGCCATATAGTTCTGTGCGTTACTGCACGTTTGACACAGTATATTGCAGTATAATATAGTGTATCCGCGGAGTGTGTCTGCGTTGTGAATACTCGAATTAAAGTGCACCAAACACCCCTTTTTATTTATTAACCGCTAACCGTACCTGTATGTTGCCCTTTAAGAGGCGGCTCGCGGGCGCACGCCCGCTGGAAGCTCCATGACCGGGATTGCAGGTCCTGCGGACTCGATGTCTGTGGGCATACCCGCGATCATCTCACGGTGAGGAAGAACGGGGAGATTCTAATGTAAACAAGCATCTCCCCGTTCTGCCTAATGAAACTGTCACTGATCACGCTCCCTATAATCGGGAGCGGTGATCAGTAGGAATGAGCCGAACACCCCCCGGTTCGGTTCGCATCCAGAACATACGAACAGGCAAAAAAATTGTTAGAACACGCAAACACTGTTAAAGTCTATGGGACACAAACATGAATAATCAAAAGTGCTAATTTTAAAGGCTTATATGCAAGTTATTGTCATAAAAAGTGTTTGGGGACCTGGGTCCTGCCCCAGGGAACATGGATCAATGCAAAAAAAGTTTTAAAAACGGCCATTTTTTCGAGAGCAGTGATTTTAATAATGATTAAAGTGAAACAATAAAAGTGTAATATTCCTTTAAATTTCATACCTGGGGGGTGTCTATAGTATGCCTGTAAAGTGGCGCATGTTTCCATGTTTTCCTGTGAACAGTCTGAGAGCAAAATGACATTTCTAAAGGAAAAAAAGGCATTTAAAACTACTGGCGGCTATAATTGTCGTTCTCGGCAATACACATAAAAATCATTGAAAAAAAACGGCATGGGATTCCCCCACAGGGGAACCCCGAACCAAAATTTAAAAAAAATGTCCCCCCAAATGTCATACCAGGCCCTTCAGGTCTGGTATGGGTATTAAGGGGAAAATCAAAGTTTTAAAAAAAATGGCGTGGGGGACCCCCTGAAAATCCATACCAGACCCGACAGGGTCTGGTATGGATTTTAAGGGGAACCCCGCACCGAATTAAAAAAAAATGGCGTGGGGGTCCCCCCAAAAATCCATACCAAAACCTTATCCGAGCATGCAACCTGGCAGGCTGTAGGAAAAGAGGGGGGACGAGAGAGCGCCCCCCCTGAACCGACCAGGCCACATGCCCTCAACATTGGGAGGGTGCTTTGGGGTAGCTCCCCAAAGCACCTTGTCCCCATGTCGATGGGGAGAAGGGCCTCATTACCACAACCCTTGACCAGTGGTTGTGGGGGTCTGCGGGCGGGGTGCTTATCAGAATCTGGAAGCCCCCTTTAACAAGGTGACCCCCAGATCCCGGCCCCCCTGTGTGAATTGGTAGTGGGGTACAAATGTACCCCTACCATTTCACAAAAAAAGTGTTAAAAATGTTAAAAAGAAAATAGCCGGTTTTTGACATTTCCTTTATTAATGTCTTCTTCTTTTCCCTCCTCTTCTTCAATCTTCTTCTGGTCTTCCTTCGGTGTTCTTCTTCTTCCTCCATCTTGTTCTTCCCCCGCTTCTTCCTCTATCTTCCTCTGCTTCTTCCTCTGGTCTTCTCGTCTGGCATCTTTGTCCGGCTTCTTTCCCGCTTCGTCCTCCGGGACGATCTGCCTCAATGGGAGTCTCCCATTGTGTGACGCTTCTGTTCTTGTGACAGCTCTTATATAACGGTGGGCAGAGCCACCCGGTGACCCCGTCCCCCTCCGACGCATGGGGAAATGTGGGGAAATGTATGTAAATGAGTGACCCTAGCCCCCCTAATGCCCCGGGAAAGCCATATGGATGTCCCCGTGCGTTAGAGGGGGACTGAGTCACTGGGTGGACCCGCCCACAGTAATAAAAGAACTGTCACAAGAACATAAGCGTCACACAGCGGGAGACTCCCATTAAGGCGGATCGTCCGGAGGAGGAAGCGGGGAAGAAAAAGCCAGACGAAGATACTGGACGAGAAGACCAGAGGAGAAGACTGGAGGATGAAGCAGAAGAAGCAGGGGGAGAACAAGATGGAGGAAGAAGAAGATAACCAAAGGAAGATCAGAAGAAGATGGAAGAAGAAGCGGGGAAAGAACAAGACATTAATATAGGAATTGTCAAAACCAGGCTATTGTCTTTTTTAACATTATTGACACTTTTTTTGTGAAATGGTAATGGTACATTTGTACCCCATTACCAATTCACATGGGGGCGGGATCTGGGGGTCTCCTTGTTAAAGGGGGCTTCCAGATTCTGATAAGCCCCCCACCCACAGACCCCCACAATCACCAGGCAAGGGTTGTGGGGATGACGCCCTTGTCCCCATCAAAATGGGGACAAGGTGCTTTGGGGGGCTACCCCAAAGCACCCTCCCAATGTTGAGGGCATGTGGCCTGGTACGGTTCAGGAGGGGGGGCGCTCTCTCATCTCCCCCTCTTTTCCAGCGGCCTGCCGGGTTGTGTGCTCGGATAAGAGTCTGGTGTGGATTTTTAGGGGGACCCCCATGCAATTTTTTAAAAAATTTTGGCGTGCGGTTCCCCTTAAAATCCATACCAGACCTGAAGGGTTTTTTCACTGACTTTTATGTGTATTGCAGAGACCCGACAATCCATTAATAGCCGCGAGTACTTTTAAATTAAAAGTACTCGCGGCTATATGAATTGTCGGTCCAGGCAATACATATAAAAGTCATTGAAAAGAACGGCATGGGATTCCCCCACAGTCCATTACCAGGCCCTTTGGGTCTGGTATGAATATTAAGGGGAACCCCAAACCAAAATTTTAAAAAAAATGCGTGGGGTCCCCCCAATTTCCATACCAGGTCCTTCAGGTCTGGTATGGATTTTAAGGGGAACCCCACGCCAAAATAAAAAAAAATGGAGTGGGGGTCCCCCTAAAAATCCATACCAGACCCTTATCCGAGCACGCAACCTGGCAGGCCGCAGGAAAAGAGGGGGGACAAGAGGGTGCCCCCCCTCCTGAACTGTACCAGGCCACATGCCCTCAACATGGGGAGGATGTCCCCATGTTGATGGAGATAAGGGCCTTATCCACACAACCCTTGCCCAGTGGTTGTGGGGATCCTTGGGCAGGGGGCTTATTGGAATCTAGAAGCCCCCTTTAACAAGGGGACCCCCAGATCCTGCCCCCCATGTGAATTGGTAATGGGGTACAATGGTACCCCTACCATTTCACAAAAAAGTGTCAAAAATGTTAAAAAAGACAATAGCCGGTTTTTGACATTTCATTTAATAATGTCTTCTTCTTTCCCTGCTTCTTCTTCCATCTACTTCTGGTCCTCCTTTGTTTTTTTCTTCTTCCTCCATCTTGTTCTTCCCCCGCTTCTTCCTCTATCTTCCTCTGTTTCTTCCTCTGGTCTTCTCCTCCGGGATCTTCTTCCAGTCTTCTCATCCGGCATCTTCCTCCGGCTTCTTCCCCGCTTCGACCGCTGGACGATCCGCCCTCTGTTATATAAGAGCTGTCACAAGAACAGATGCGCCACACAGCGGGAGACTCCCATTGAGGCGGATCGTCCGGAGGACGAAGTGGGGAAAAAGAAGCCGGACGAAGATGCTAGACAAGAAGACCGGAGGAAGAAGCAGAGAAAGATAGAGGAAGAAACGCGGGAAAAACAAGATGGAGGAAGAAGAAGAACACCGAAGGAAGACCAGAAGAAAATGGAAGAAGAAGCGGGAAAAGAAGAAGACATTAATAAAGGAATTGTCAAAAACCGGCTATTGTCTTTTTTAACATTTTCGACACTTTTTTTGTGAAATGGTATCTAGGGGTCCCCTTGTTAAAGGGGGCTTTCAGATTCCGATAAGCCCCCCGCCCGCAGACCCCCACAACCACCGGGCAAGGGTTGTGGGGATGAGGCCCTTCTCCCCATCAACATGGGGACAAGGTGCTTTGGGAGGCTACCCCAAAGCACCCTCCCAATGTTGGGGGGATGTGGCCTGGTATGGTTCAGGAGGGGGTGCTCTCTCGTCCCCCCTCTTTTCCAGCAGCCTGCCAGGTTGCGTACTCGGATAAGGGTCTGGTATGAATTTTTGGGGTGACTCCCACGCCATTTTTTTAAAAAATCTTGGCGTGGGGTTCCCCTTAATATCCATACCAGATCTGAAGGGCCTGGTATGGAATTTGGGGGGACCCCCACGCATTTTTTGAAAAATTTTGGTTCGGGGTTCCCCTGTGGGGGAATCCCATGCCATTTTTTTCAATGACTTTTAAGTGTTTTGCCAGGACCGACAATTCATTATAGCCGCGAGTAGTTTTAAATGACTTTTTTTCCTTTAGAAATGTCATTTTTCTCAGACTGTTCTAAACACGGGAAACATGCGCCACTTTACAGGCATACTATAGACACCCCCCAGGTATGAAATTTAAAGGAATATTACACTTTTATTGTTTCACTTTAAGCATTATTAAAATCACTGCTCCCGAAAAAACATCTGTTTTTAAAACTTTTTTTGCATTGATACATGTCCCCTGGGACAGGACCCAGGTCCCCAAACCCTTTTTATGACAATAACTTGCATATTAACCTTTAAAATTATCACTTTTGATTTCTCCCATAGACTTTTAAAGTATTTTCCGTGGCTTTTGAATTCGCAGCGAACACCCAAAATTGTTCACTATTCGGCGAACGGGCGAACAGCCAATGTTCGAGTCGAACTCATGTTCGACCCGAACATAAAGCCTAAAGCCTACCTTTAAATGGACTACTGAAGCCCAGGCAGCCTTCACTCAGTTAAAGAAAGCCTTTACCTCTGCACCAATCCTATGCCATCCTGTTCCTGAGCTAACTTTTATTGTGGAGGTAGATGCATCTGAAGTAGGGGTGGGGGCGCTTTTGTCACAAAAGGATCCTGTAAATGCTGCCATCCACCCCTGTGCCTTCTTGTCTCGGAAATATTCCCCAGCAGAGCGCAATTATGATATAGGCAACAGAGAATTTCTAGCCATAAAGCTCGCTTGGAGGAATGGAGACATTGGCTGGAGGGAGCTCGCTATCCATTCATAGTTCTGACTGACCACAAAAACCTTGAATACATAGGTTCTGCTAAAAGACTGAACTCACGTCAAGCCAGGTGGTCATTGTTCTTCTCCAGATTTGACTTCACAATTTCATATTTACCAGGACCAAGAAACATTAAGGCTGATGCCTTGTCTCGCAGCTTTCTTTCAGAGTCTCCTCCTCCGCTTCCTCCACAACCCATTATCTCTGAGGATAGGATTTTGGCTTTCACCCAGACTGACATCTCTGAGGCCTTGTTACCTGCACAGGCTGAAGTGCCCCCTTCAAACCCTCCGGTATGCTTTTTGTGCCCCTGGCTCTTCGTTTGCAGGTATTGCAGCAGGTACATGCATCAAAACCTGCAGCACATCCAGGGTTTAGACAAACTTTTGAGATTATCTCTCGCAACCTCTGGTGGCCATCGATTAGGCAGGATGTGTTAGCCTTCGTCCAGGCCTGTGAAGTTTGTGCCAGAAGCAAGAGCAGTACCTCTAAGCCGCCCAGTCTCCTACGTCCTCTACCAATACCTACCTGTCCCTGGACCCATTTATCTATGGACTTTATCACTGACTTGCCTCCGTCCCAGGGATGTTCCACGATCTGGGTGGTGGTAGACAGGTTCAGTAAAATGGCCCACTTTGTTACGCTTCCGAAACTTCCATCTGCTAAAGAACTGGCATCTTTATTCATTAAACATGTTTTCAGGCTCCATGGGGCACCAATCAACATTGTCTCAGACCGTGGCTCTCAGTTTATAGCCCAGTTTTGGAAGGCCCTTTGCTCTCAGCTGGGGATTAAGTTATCATATTCTTCAGCATATCATCCTGAGACAAACGGCCAAACAGAAAGGACTAATCAGACTCTAGAGAAGATGGTACGTTGTCTGATGGCCAATGATGAGGTGGAGTGGGTCAACGTCCTGCCATGGGCAGAGTTTGCCTTTAACAATTGTGCCAGCACATCTACAGGGACCTCTCCTTTCTTCTGTGTTTACGGGTTGCATCCTCGTGTGTGCTCCTTTGATCTTCCACCCTCTGATGTGCCAGATGCCAACACCACAATTGAAAATTTCTCCAAAATCTGGTCCGATGTTATTTCTCGCTCTGTGCTGGCTTTTAAGAAAATGGCAGACAAGAGGCGCTCAAAGGCACCAGGATATAAAGTTGGTGACAAAGTGTGGCTATCATCTAGGAATCTGTCCCTGCATGTTCCATCTAAAAAACTTGGGCCAAAATTCATCGGTCCCTCCTGTCTGGAGTGAGGTTACTACTGAGCTGACAGACTCCAACCTTAGGTCCAAAATGGGCCTTGTGACCCTGTTTGGTTTCTGAACCGTAAACAGGTTTGAGTAAAACCCTGTGCCCCTTTCGAATACAGGAACCTCTACAATCACTTCTTGATGCACTAGATAATGTAGTGCCTGAAGCAATAAGTTTCTTTTTGGAGAATCCGAGTGAATGCTGGATCTTAGAAACCTCTGAGGGGGAACCCCCCGTAACTCCAGCCTGTAACCGCGAGATATAATTGAGGTGACCCACTCATCCTGAATTGTTGTTTTCCAAATTTCCGCAAAGTGCAGCAGCCTTCCCCTCACCCGATGGAGTGGGAGCATCCCCTCAAAAGGAGGGCTTGGTGCTGGGTTTAGAAGAATTATGGACCCAGGGCCTTTTCTGGCTCTGGCCTTGCGGCTTGCCCCTGACCCTAGTGCCCAGTTGGCGGCGGAACCGCCCTGATGCTGAGACATTTGAGGAAGCGGTTCCTGGGTTTTTAAATGAGGGACGTCTGGTGCTTTTCTTCATGGGAAGTAGAGAACTCTTCCCTCTGGAAATCTTTTGGATATATTTGTCCAAGTGATCACCGAATAAACGTTCCCCATGAAACAGGAAACCTGTCAATAACATTTTACAAGGAAGCTCTGCTGACCAGTTCTTAAGCCATAAAAGTCTGCGCATATGTACAGACAAGAGAGCCAGAGAAATCTGCTGTATTGAATCCTTTAAAGCATCAACAGCAAAACACAGCGCTTGAGGAATATCTGTCTTACTTTCAGGCAGATCATCCTCCTGGTTAGGCCTATCAGGCCGTTTGACCTGATCCTTTACGGACTGTCAAATACCAATTGCATCTACGGCTGGCATGCTACATTTTTTAACAAACTTTTCATCCATGGGATAGAAAAAGGGAAAACCTCTTAGGAGGAACAAAAGTCATGTCAGGATGTTCCCAATCAAAGTACATTGCCTGTTCCAACAGGGGGTGTAGAGGGAAAGTGTGCGACCTAAAAAGGCCTCAGAAATCCCAAAGAGGACCAGGGGGATTCAATCACCTCTGCAAGAGGCAGCTTAAAGGCAGAACGAACCATTTTGTGACTGAAAGGCAGACATCGATTGAATATCTTCTTGTTCAGATTGCTCGGAAGCAGACTAATCTGCCGGGCACTTCACCGAATCCTGAGCTTTAAGCTCTTCCCCATCCTCAACCCATTCCTTCTCCAGGCTAGGAGACTCCGGGGAGGGGGATCTGTCATGCCGTCCTGCCACACTGCGGGATGGAGGCAATCATGCCGGCAATCCTGTGCTCTAACCCGGCTAAGGCTGAGGACAGTTTATCCTTAGTGATAAAGGGTGAAGCAGCAGCGTTGACTGTAGGCACAATACCAGTTAGGCGCAGAGGCTCAGATTGCCTGGAAGCCTCTGGTCCTTCAGGGGATACAACACTAGGGATACGACTAGGTTTATCAGGAACTACTGACGACATAGGTGTTCCCTTCCCTGTGGTGTTAGTCCCACTTCTCTTTTTGGAAGACATTAAATAGCCACAAACAAAGAGTACTTGGTGGTACTATGAAAACACATCAGAAGGGAGACCCTCTAATAGGGCTCACCAAGCCCCTATGCAACAATCCTGTGCTAAGCAACTTTAGCCTGCCAAGCAACACCTGGTGACTCACGTCACCCGGGTAAGAAAAAATGAACCACTGCAAGTGTGTGTTCAGAGCCTGTTCTGTGTCCCACAGCTGCCTTCTGGAAGCACCACAAGCTTGGCCTACACACCTTAAATAAGCTGGGTGTGCGCCGAAACATTATGTGCGTGCGCACACATGTGCATGGTTCCGTGAACTGGCGTGACTGTATTCTCACCCAGATAAAGTCTACGGCGCATGTGCGGCAAAGCCGTGTGCGCCATGGCCGCCAAACAAGCTGCTGAACCCAGCAGTGCTCTTTTGAATGCACGTGCGCACGCATGTGCATGGTCCAGGCGAACTGGCATGACTGTATTCATGTACAACGCAAATCTTCGTGCACCCAGATGAAGACTACGGCGCATGTGTGGCGAAGCCGTGTGCACCATGGCCGCCAAACAAACTGCTGAGCCCAGCATCGCTTTTGCGAACGCACGTGCGCCATGGCGAACCAAGGCAAAATGGTGCACCTTCTTGCGCCATCATACAGGTAAAAAACAGCCAGACACAAGCAAAAAAGGTACATCCTGTGCATGCGCATGCATGTGCATGGTCCCAGCAAACTGGCGCGACTATTCTCATAGGACGCAAATCTTCGTGCACCCATATAAAGGCTACAGCGCATGTGCAGCAAAGCCGCGTGCGCCATGGCCACCAAACAAACTGCTGAGCCCAGCGGTGCTCTTGCAAACGCACGTGCGCAGGCATGTGCATGGTCCCGGTAAACTGGTGTGACTGTATTCACGTACGATGCAAATCTTCATGCACTCAGATAAAGGCCATGACGCATGTGCGGTGAAGCCGCATGCGACATGGCCACCAAACAAACTGCTGAGCCCAGCGGCACTCTTGCAAACGCACGTGCGCCGTGGCGAACCAAGGCAAAATGGTGTACCTTCGTGCGCCATCATACAGGTGAAAACAACCAGACACAAGCAAAAAAGGTACACTTTGCAAACACCCACAGCTAGCCAAGAACTCCCGCGTATGGTCACCATACACAGGTGTCCAGCTTTTAGCTAGCTTGACTGATTGTTACAATCACTGGGACACCCCCACAAAAGTAAAATAAAGGGGTTTCACTTACCCATCCAGGCGCAGGGCCACTTAGAAACTAAGGGCCCAATCTTTACACTTCAAGGCAGGTTCCTGTCACTTGGACCTTCAAGGACTGGCTACGCTTTTCATGTTTAGGGTCCACTCCCTTGGACCTGTACAGCACTCTGCAGGAAATGCCTTAGTGCTGTAGTGTCCAGGATTTCCACTCCGCAGGGTCCAGCACCTGAATGCCACATTACAGGCAAAACCTCGCAGGATCTTGAGTCTTCTTTGCGAGGCTCGGGTACCATTTATCCAAGCATAAGAGCCTGTATCAAATGGATCCAATCGGTCAATCCCTTGATTCATTTTGGAAACATTTGTGAGATTAGAGACCTGCAGCTCAGAGAGCTCAAACAAACCGTGCCATCCACCTTGCAGACACTGGTAAAAAACTAAAGTACTTCCTGTATGGGAGGGGTTATATAGGGGATCACTTCCTGTCTGAGGACCTTTGGTCTACCAGTGTCCATTCACCTAATGATGAAGTATAACCCAGCAGGTAATGAATATTAGCCTGACTCTGTGTCCCATAAGTCCCATATGAAAAAGAAACTATGTTTTCCACGACACTGTAACCTACTAAAGTCGGGAAAAGCATTCGATATTCTCCTCTTTAAGGTGTACTCAAGAGATTTCATGTTCTGCGCTCTCTGTGGGGACGGATGAGTTCTGAGACTTTCCCCTTATAACGGTGGTCAAGGAAGGTTGCCAACCAATAGCGATCCTTTCCCTTTACTCCACGTATTCATGGGTCCTTTTGCAGGCTTTGAAACATGAGAGAGCCCATGCACCACAAATTTGCGGAGGCATGAGGAGCAGACTACTCGGGGTCACTGAGGATTACAGTATTTGGAACTTCCTCCTCCCAGCCACCTACTACTCCCAAGGGTTCTGGGGATGGAAAACCATCTCTTAATGTTTGACTATGTCTTCCTCTGCTTCAATGCCTCAGAAACTGCCAGAAACTGCCAGAACCCTCCTCCTCCTCCTTTCTCTCTCCTGTTGTATGTTCTGTGGCATGGGAACAATGGTGTCTGCATAAAGTGGGCCTTGAAAGAAAAGTAAGTCCTCCTCTTCGCCCCGCTGCTCTGCTTTGCGTGCCCTGTCTATAATGCCATTCAGAGTCTGCTCCAGCAGGAACACAACATGGATTGTGTCACTAATGCATGCATTGTCATGGCTCACCATCCTTGTGGCCTCTTCAAATGGTGACAGTACTGTGCATGCATCCTTTATGAGCAGCCATTGACGCGGGGAAAAAAAGCAGAGCCGGCCTGAGCCTGTCGTCGTGCCATACTCACACAGGTACTTGTTGACAGCCCTCTCGGTATGTGCAACCACTGCAGCATTGCCAAAGTCGAGTTCCACCTGGTGGGCATGTCACAAATCAGGAGGTTTATGGGCAGGTGGAATTCCCGCTGAATTTCAGGCAACCGAGCACTGGCTGTGGATGATCACCTGCATCAATAAATCACTGCTCATTTAAAAATGTCATTTTCTACAAACTTTTTTTTCATTGATGCATGTCCCCCAGGGCAGTACCCAGACCACCATAACCATTGTATGCCCAAATACTTGCATATAAGCCTTCAAAATGGGCACTTTTGATTGTTCCTGTTCAGGTCCCATAGACTTCAATGGGGTTTGTTATTCGGTTTCAAACTTTCCCGATGTTCGAACGTTCTGGTGCGAACCAAACAGGGGTCGTTCGGCCCATCCCTACTGGTCAGAGTTCATGGGAAGATGGATGGAGCCAAATACAGGGCAATCTTAGAAGAAAACCTATCATAGTCTGCAAAAGACTTAAGACTGGGGCGGAGGTTCACCTTTCAGCAGGACAACAACCCTACAACAACCCTACAACAACATACAGAGCTACAATGGAATGGTTTAGATTAAAGCATATTCATGTGTTAGAATGGCCCAGTCAAAATCCAGACCTGAATCCAATTGAGAATCTGTGTCAAGACTTGAAAATTGCTGTTCACAGATGCTCTCCCTCCTGACAGAGCTTGAGCTATTTTACAAAGAAGAATTGGCAAAATTTTCACTCTCTAGATATGCACAGCTGGTAGAGACACCCCCAAATAGACTTGCGGCTGAAGTATTGATTCAGGGGGGCTGAATACAAATGCATGTCACACTTTTCAGATATTTATATGTAAAACATTATGAAAACCATTTATCATTTCCCTTCAACTTCACAAGTATGTGCCACTTTGTGTTGGTCTATCACATACAATCCCAATAAAATACATTTAGATTTTTGGTTGTAACATAACAAAACGTGGAAACTTTTTCAAGGCACTGTACTTCTAATAGGTTAAAATCATAAGGAATTGTTTTATATGCCAAACTAGCACTGCATTAAGGGCAAAAGTCACCAGATAAGTTATATGCATATGTTATTTCTTTTTTAATATCCGCTGCAAAAGAAAAAACTGTACTGGAGATTAAAAATCAGGTTCCAGCTGGTAATAATCTAACCAGATGCGACGGTTACAAGGATTCATTTTCCTTTTACTAAACTTGACTACTGTGATGTGACAGGTACTGAGATTCATTAGTCTAGGCAGATTTTAACCAGGTTCCTTTTTTCATAAATGTGGGGCCAGTTATTGCTCCGCCTTTCTGCCTTTAGTTAACAAAACGTAAGAAAAAAAATCAAATACAAAATAAAGAGCAATTTTGCTTTGAGGTCAAAAACACAACAATGTGCACCAAGGCTATGAGCACCAAGAGTTTGTGTGTTGTGATTCCTCACAAAACCATTCAAATGTGTGCAAACCATAACAATGATCTTCTCTTATTTTCTCCCTTACTGTAGATATACCATTGTTAGGTCTACAGAACAACTCTCCCCATATTATGGAAATGAGGAGAGGGAGAGGTGATCTGTAAACCCAACACGCTTTCTGTTCTAGGGTTACAATACTATTCCTCCATAGATATAATACAGTGAGTGAACATGGTCACACTGGGACATAAAGTATTTTACTGACCAGATGGAAAAAAAAAAACCTAATGCAGCCACCATATTTAAGGACTGGTAAGCTGCAATATATTATATTTTGTTCTTGGTTTAAATACATTTCACTGGACCCTCCTGTCTCTCTAATCCCAATCTCAGTGGCAATTCTTCTAATACTACAGAATACTGATGTAATAGTTTCCTTATGAAGGTTCTCAGACAACATACTGTATACATTATATGTATGTATTTGCCAAATGCTATTACTAGCTGCATAACTTATTTTACAGTCAGACAGTTGTGCTTCTTTACCCCATATCAGTCTTATCTTCTGTTATGACTATAGTTGGTGCATACCAAATTGTACTCTGGTAGACATATGTGTCACGTACCAGGTTGAGGCCGAGCTGTCGAGCGGGCTGCCCTTACACATGTCCTGGGGATGATGACCATGTATAACAGGGCACAGAGTGGCATGGGTACCTGCAGCAGATCTGGTTTATAATATCTTGGTAACAGAGGCTGAAGCAAGCAAGCAGATGCAGGATCTCAGATGCATAGTCAGACAAGCAGAGGATAGCAACAAGAAGCAAAGGAGTTACTGGAACAGCAAGCAGGAAGCAAGCCAGAGTCAGCAACAGAGGTTCAGGAAAAAGCAGGGTCAACAAGGATGCCAGGCCAGGATGTGGGTGTACATAGGATCAGGTCACAAGCAGTAGGAGCTGACAACCACTGATCCTTTGTCCTGTAGGGTTTTAAATAGGCCACTGGGTGCCCAAGTCCTCCAAACATGCACGCTCGTTCTGTGCACAGTTCTATGAACCGTTTTGCTTGCATGCACATTCTTTTGAGCATGGGCTTGAGCATTTGCTTAAACACAGTTTTCCTGACAATGTGTTTGTAAACTGTAGTTATAACACTTTTCATTTTACTTTTGATAGGTAGCCTCTAATTATCTTGTTTGACCGTTTGTATTTTTAACCTAAAAAAAAAAGTCAGGGTAAAAAAGAGTGAACAACATAATGATACAGGTTAAAAAGTGCATACATCCATCCAGCTCAACGAAAAAAAAAGCAAAATTGGAAACCCTAGATGAAGACAAACACTGCTATGTTTTAAAATAGAACTCGAATTAGAACTCATTGCTACCTTGCCCACCCTATTCCATAAAAATGTTACATCTAATGTCGCGTACACACGAGCGGACTTTACGGCAGACTTTGCCCGGCGGACTGGATTTCATCAGACAATTCGATCGTGTGTGGGCTCCAGCGGACTTTGTTTTCTCAAAAGTTGGACGGACTTAGATTTGAAACATGTTTTAAATCAATCCGTCGAAATCGAGTCCGGTCGAAAAGTCCGCTCGTCTGTATGCTAGTTCGACGGACAAAAAGCCACGCTAGGGCAGCTATTGGCTACTGGCAATGAACTTCCTTGTTTTAGTCTGGTCGTACGTCATCACGTACGAATTCGACGGACTTTGGTGGATTGTGTGTAGGCAAGTCCGTTCATTCAGAAAGTCCGTCGTAAAGTCTGTTGAAAAGTCCGCCGAGCAAAGTCTGCCGTAAAGTCCGCTCGTGTGTACGCGGCGTTAGGGACTGTGACCATAGTGGTGCCACTAAAATATAGGGTGCAGCTCAAAATCAACAGCCTTGAGTGATGCTTGATGACTATGGACTCACCTCCAGGATGTCTTTGTTTCCTTATTTACAGATACTGATGTAATTAAAAGATAATGCCAGAATGCGGTTTGCATGCAGGACTGGCTTGCAGTGACCAAATGATTGACTTTCTCATATTTCATATTTCATAAATACTCCAAGGCCTTCTCTACTGTGCCACTCTAACACTAAAATTGCTACATCTACAGGCATCCACAACCTAAGAGTAACCTATCTATCTATTCCTGTAAAGAAGAAATCACAATACATACCTTTTTTTAAGTCAATCTGTTCTGGTCTCCAGCGGCGGAAGTTCTGCAGAGGACACAGCCGACAACGGCTGTGAAATGAATGGGAAGTGATGTCACTCATAGAGTTACTATGGGGCTACAATTGTCGGCTGCCTCCTCTGCACATGCCTACACAGAGAAATCGCCGCTGACAGATCAGCATGGGACTGGACCAGAGAGGCTTCAAAAAAGGTATGTGTAGCGATTACTTCTTTACAGGGCTAGATAGGTTAGTCTTAAATCATGGATGTCTGTAGATTTAGAGATTTTAGTGTTAGGATGGGCTTCCCCTTTAAGCTTCCCTGAACTGTACAGCTGCAGAGTTTGGCAACAGTCTCAGCCCTCTCCATTCTGTGCATATGGGTATTCCCCTGCAGTAAAAGAAGAAGACAAGAAAGGGCAGCCTGCATCAGCATACAGGAAAGGTTGCAGGTAGTTTCAGTATGTTTGTATTCATTTGGTTCAGATCCTGACCATCTGCATCAAGTTTGCATGTATTCCTGTGTTTGCCTGGGTTTCCTCTAGGTGCCTTGGCTTCCTCCCACAGTCCAAAGACGATTCATTGGTTCAACTGAACATGCCCAAGATGGATTACTCACCTTCTAAATACTTTGAGTCGCTGGGGAAAAAAGTGTTGAATAAATACAAACGTAAAAAAATTAATACTGGGTAATCTGTCTTTTCTATGTTGGTTCTTGTATGTGTAGTATTGAATCGTGCATGAAATGGATTTGCATTGTGTAGGAGAGTGTATGTATAATGCCAAATTGTGTGTATAGTGCAGCTTTGAATGTTCAAGGCCGGATCATTTGTGTATGTAGTGCTCTATTGTATTTGTCTAATTTTAAATTGCATTTGTGTATAGTACAGGAATGTGTCTGTAATACCGCACTCCAACAACGATTTCTTTATTGGTTAAAAACCATACAGCAAAAGACGAAATCAACAGCTGACATGTTTCATACCGTAACTAATGGTGCTTATTTATAGCTTCTCATAGCATCAGCAGCTACAGATACTGTATTTTCTGACTTTTAACCGGTTCCCGACTGGCTCGCGTACATATACATATACTGCGGCACAATGGTACCACTGCGCGAAATCCCGTACCCGCCGTGTGCCCGACCTTCGGATTAGTTCCAGAACCGATCAATCTTCAGGTCCAGGCCAATGATTTATGGCCTGGACCTGCTGATCAGTTCTGGCGAATGAAATCCTTCCCCAGCCTGTAAGTGTAAACACAGGCAGAGGAAGCAATGTCATCTCACCGTGTGGAACTCTTTTCGTTCCAGAGAGAGGAGAGGAGACATCTCACAGTAAGTTGCACCAACACTATGCTAACACCAGTACATGTAGGCACACTTGTCACCCCCGAATCCCCCCCTCCAGTTAACCCCACACTCCCAGTCACAGTGTCACCCAGGGCAGTTGTCAGATTTTTCAATGATCTCTGTACTGGTGTCATTTGTGACACTAATCAGTGTTAGGGCAGTTATTGGTAGGCCCAGGTAGCTTTAGAGTACCCCTCTAACTACCCCTTATAAAAATTTTAACCCTTTGATTGCCCCCTGTCTCCAGTGATCACCATATTATGCCCCATACACGCGATCGCACATTCCGACAACAAAATCTGTGTTTTTTTTCCGACGGATGCTGGCTCCAACTTGTCTTGCATACAAATGGTCACACAAAGTTGGTCGGAATTTGCTAAAGTCAAGAATGCGGTGATGTACAACATGTACGACGGTACTAGAAAAGGGAAGTTCAATATCAAGTGTGCCACCCTTTGGGCTCCTTCTGCTAATCTCGTGTTAGTAGAAGTTTGGTGAGAGAAGATTCGCTCTTTTTAGATCGTTACTGCTCTTCAGCTTGTGCTTGTGGGTTCGTATCTGTTCTTCAGTGCGTGTAGTCAGTTCGCATTTGTTTGTTAGTGCATATTATTATTATTATAGTACTGATTTGATTATCATGAGCAGGGCGGGGAGGAGTTTATGGATGAAGAATTGGTTGCTCCAGCGTGACCAGTTCTCTCATATGCCTTTGTTGCAGGAGATCTGTGAGAATAATCCTGATGATTTCAGGAATTATCTCCGGATGACGGACCCCGTTTTTCACCATTTGTTGGCTTTGCTGTGCCCTTATATTAGCAGGCAGGACACCTGCATGCGGCAAGCCATCACTCCCGGGCAGAGGCTAGATGCCACATTGCGGTACCTGGCGACGGGGAGAAGTCTCCAGGAGATCAAGTTCTTGACAGGCATCTCCCCCCAGGCTCTGGGGATCATTATTCCAGAGACCTGTTCTGTCATCATTCAGGTCCTGCAGAAGGAATATATTAGGGTAAGTTGTATCCTTTATCATCACATTCTATGTATTTCATGTTTGCTAATGTATTGTATTTCATTCATCATTCCCTAATTACCATGATTGTAATATGCTGTGAATGTACCCTTTGTCCTCATGTATGCTGTAAGCTTTAAACTTCCTTTTTTGTCCTTCATGCATATTTGCCTTCACTAACCTCCCCAGCATGCTATCCTGGGTCCATACCTAGCTTAGTCACTTAACAATGTATTTTATCAGCTCCACAGTAGTGCTTTAGCCTAAACACCCCCTAAAATGTGTACAAATGTTATTTGTGTCTTTAAATTCATGCAGAGTGCAAGAGGCTTTTTTTTGAGTTCCAAAAATCATTTTGAACCCTCCCTCCCCCCCAACCGCTAAGTCAACTGATACAATTCCTCTATCTGCTGACTTTTCCAAACCCATACACACTATACCTACCTCTTTTGTGGTCATATTTATGGATGAATTCACTAAAGCATGTAGTGCAAGGGCCTGCCAGAATACTTTCAAATGGTACTGTTTAAAGTTTTGTTCTCCTATTATCTTGATAGGTAATTGCAGAATGTAAACATGTGCTTCAATTTGTACAGTGTGTATTCATATTTTTGGAGTACGACACTTCTTACCTGTCCAGTGGGCTGCCAGTAGTGTAAGTAAGGAGGGCCTGGCCAAAGTAACACACATTATTATGTATGCATTCAGCTCTTAATGAAGTGGAGAGGGTTACCTGTCCAAAACATCCCCCCCCCCCCCACTAAAATGGGCCATCAGAGGGGGTGAGGAATCTAATAAGTGGACCTTCTCTTTTTGACTTTAAATACTCCTTCAAATAAACGTTAATACTGATTTTGGCCTAGAATGTTTGTGTTTAATCTGCTTGCAATGTTTATGTGCAAAATGACTATTTTTTTTTCTTGTTTGACTCCCCAGTTTCCTTCAACGCCACAGGAATGGAAGACTGTGGCCTCCCAGTTTGCCCAGCGGTAGGACTTTCCAAACTGCAAAGGGGCAATAGATGGGAAGCACGTCCACATCGTCCCACCCCCCAACTCCGGGTCATACTATTATAATTACAAGGCTTTTAATAGTATTGTGATGTTGGTGGTGGTGTCGGCAACATATGAGTTCCTGTATGTGGACGTGGGGAAGAATGGCCGGATGTCGAATGGTGGAGTCATCGCCTAGACCGAATTTTACAGACGGCTCCAGAATGGTGGCTAGGGATTGCTGATTGCACCTGCTGAAGAAAATGTGGAATGACTCCCATTCATCTTTGTCGCTGATGAAGCATTTGGTCTGGGTGAACACCTGATGCGGCCGTTCCCGATGAGGACCCTCACCCCGGAGCCAGAGCCAGAAGAGTGGTGGAAAATGCCTTTGGAGTAATGGCCAGCCGGTTCCACCTATTCCTCACAGCGATCAACATGGCGGAATATAAACTTACTCATATAGTTATGGCATGCTGCATATTGCATAACTTTTTTAAGAAAAAATGCTTTGAACTATGTGGCCTCAGTTGGGACTGAGGCCAGCTTATTACCGGATACAACCCTGATGGCTCTTGAAGCTGATAAATATTTATAAAATTACTTATATCCATTTGGAAGCAATTAGGTAATAACAGATTGGCCGATTCGTCAACGCGACGGGCTATCGCCCTAGTAGCAAAAGCTGAGCATATATATGAAAAAGAAAATTGGTTGGGACAAGAATAGTCCCGGGATTGCAATCAAGGGGAGAATCAACAACGGGATTCTATCAATTATTTTATAATTAACTTTATTGATGAATGAAAAAAGTATGAAATAAAATCCCACTACTGCAGCACAGTGGCCGCCAAAGTAGGACACGTTCCTCCACAATATCTTCTAGCAATAATAAAACACTATAAACTGTAGAAAAAACAACGTTGTATTGTTAAAAATAGACGCTGGACAAAAGACCACCCCCACTAATCCTGAAGTAGAAAAATCCTTTTTCCTATATATTAAATAGGACCAAAAGGTGTTTATGAAAAAGTAAAACCCTGTAATTGGTAGCAACAAATCTCGAATGTCCAAAAATCACTTGTATAAATTACATCCTAACTGGGGCTTCATTGCCATGATAGTGAAAAGTCAGCGTGAACAAACAAGAAACTGCTTCCTATTGATGCTATTCTTATGCACATGAATGGAATGTATACACGGCAGAGCTTGTCATTCAAAGGTGGAAATGAGTCAGATGTTGGTTTGTCTATACACACATAGAGCATATGGGTCTCCAATGATTCAGTAATGAAACCTAACACTTTCAATTCAAATAGTGTGACAAACTGCAGGGACCGTTGCTGGTGGTATAGAACCCGGAACCATTATAGCTTGTATCAGTTAGTTCATTGATCGGCAAACAGTCTTGGCGTATAGACATATGAAGAGACACATATAGAGAAAATGGCACAAGTCCATAAGGGAATCTTACCCTTCCTATGCCATTGCTGTTTGACCGATGTGTGTACCTCTTCCTCGTGTCAAACCCTGGCAGATCATGAAGACCGAAGCTGAAGTTGTTCGAGCACGACGGGTTCCGTGTATCCAACACATTGATCACTCGTTGTATGGGAAGCAGTTGATCTTATTACTTCTGGTTCAGACACCAGAGAGCACGGCTACAGTAGCCGGTATGAGATATTCTCTAGTGGGTTTGACAACACCTGTCCTTAGGTAATCTGATGCAAGGAGTCACCTTGCTAACATAGGTGCGGAGCTACTCAGGAGTGAGGGGATCAGCCAGCGTCTACAGCATCGCTACGTTGACGCGTTTCGTGCTTTAAACAAGCACTTCATCTGGATGTTGTGCGTATGTAGTCACAGTCTTTAAATAAGGCTTCTTAGCCAATCAGAGTTTAAAACGCACATGTATTGTATACCGCCATAGTTACATAGCAACATAGTTAGTCAGGTTGAAAAAAGACACAAGTCCATCCAGTTCAACCTTAAAAACAATAAATAAATAAAATAAAAAATATTGTACAATCCAATATACCCAATTTTATACCCTCAGTTGATCCAGAGGAAGGCAAAAAACCCCAGCAGAGCATATTCCAATTTGCTACAGCAGGGGAAAAAATTCCTTCCTGATCCCCAAAGAGGCAATCGGATTTTCCCTGGATCAACTTTACCTATAAATGTTAGTACCCAGTTATATTATGTACATTTAGGAAAGTATCCAGCCCTTTCTTAAAGCAATCTACTGAGCTGGCCAGAACCACCTCTGGCGGGAGTCTATTCCACATTTTCACAGCTCTTACTGTGAAGAAACCTTTCTGTATTTGGAGATGAAATCTCTTTTCCTCTAGACATAAAGAGTGCCCCCATGTCCTCTGGGTTGACCGTAAAGAGAATAACTCAACACCAAGTTCACTATATGGACCCCTTATATATTTGAACATGTTGATCATATCCACCCTTATTCTCCTCTTCTCAAGAGTGAATAAATTCAGTTCCTCTAATCTTTCCTCATAGCTGAGCTCCTCCATGCCTCTTATCAGTTTAGTTGCCCTTCTCTGCACTTTCTCCAGTTCCCCAATGTCCTTTTTGAGAACTGGTGCCAAAAACTGAACTGAATATTCCAGATGAGATCTTACTAATGATTTGAACAGGGGCAAAATTATATCTCTCTCTCTCTGGAGTCCATACCTCTCTTAATACAAGAAAGGACTTTGCTCGCTTTGGAAACTGCAGCTTGGCATTGCATGCTATTATTGAGCTTATGATCTACCAAAACTCCCAGATCCTTCTCCACCACGGATTCCCCCAGTTGTACCCCCCAGTATGTATGATGCATGCATATTCTTAGCCCCCAAGTGCATAACTTTACATTTCTCAACTAATTAGATTATGTCCTGTAAGGACGTTATTCCACTGCATAGCTTGGTGTCATCTGCAAAGACAGAAATGTTACTTTCGATCCCAGACCCAATATCATTTATAAAGATATTAAAAAGTAAGGGTTCCAGCACTGAACCTTGGGGTACACCACTGATAACCTTAGACCATCTTGTGGTGACAACTTAAAACTACAGTTGGTTTGAGATGCCAGACAGGTAAGTAATTTCAAATTGGGTAAAGAAATAGCTAATCAAGAAATTCTTCAAAAATGAATCTGACACGTTTATAACAATCACCCCATCATCAAATTATAATAGTGCATATAAATATGATGGAAAACATATGTATTCCTACGTGAAAGTCACTAACTGAAATAGCAAATCCTCTGGCCATCATTAATAATTATGGATGAGCTTCGCGTTCGAGTCGAACCCATGTTCGAGTCAAACCCATGTTCGACTCGAACATCGGCTGTTCGATAGTTCGCTGAATTGCGAATGATATGGGCCGTTTGCTCCAAATTTGTGTGGCACGTCACGGCCCATAATTCACTGCGGCATTGCAGTGCATTGCTGGCTGATGATTGGCCAAGCATGCACTATGATCCGCATGCTTGGCCAATCACAGCGCCGTCGGTAGAGAGAGCTGTAATTGACTAAAGCCAGGGTGGCTTTGGCCAATTATGGCTCAGGGGGTTTAGAACACGCCCCACACTATATGAGGCCGCCTGCACGGCAGCCCTGTGTAGTGTGTTCCGGCATGCTTAGATAGAGAGAGAGACAGTGTCATTTCATTTGAGTTAGCTAGATTAGGCAGGACAGTCAGTGAGTTAGCTGCACTTACAGTGTATTGTGTATATATATGCATCCCAGGTGTTGCATATATATATATATATATATATATATATATATATATATATATATACACTGTATTCAGTTGAGCTAAATCCGTTCTATTATCTTTCTACGCACAGGCAGGCTTGTCTTGTTACAGTATTTAAAGCTACCTGAAGAAAATTTCTGGTGTTCTTTTGATCATATTATTAACACAGTCAGGCAGCTAGACTATTTACAGTTAGTGTAGTGCGTCCTCCTCACAGTGTTCAGTTAAAGATACAAGTTAGTTTAGTGTGACCTCTGCACAGTGTTCAGCTAAAACTACAAGTTAGTGTAGTGCACAGTGTTCAGCTAAAGCTACAAGTTAGGGTAGTGCGTCCTCCTCACCGTGTTCAGCTAAAGCTACAAGTTAGGGTAGTGGGTCCTCCTCACAGTGTTCAGCTAAAGCTACAAGTTAGGGTAGTGGGTCCTCCTCACAGTGTTCAGCTAAAGCTACAAGTTAGTGTAGTGCGTCCTGCTCACAGTGTTCTGCTAAAACTACAAGTTAGTGTTGTGAGACCTCTGCACAGTGTTCAGCTAAAGTTACAAGTTAGTGCAGTGCGTCCTGCTCACAGTGTTCAGCTAAAACTACAAGTTAGTGTAGTGAGACCTCTGCACAGTGTTCAGTTAAAGCTACAAGTTAGTGCAGTGCGTCCTGCTCACAGTGTTCAGCTAAAACTACAAGTTAGTGTAGTGCGACCTCTGCACAGTGTTCAGCTAAAGCTACAAGTTAGTGTAGTGCGTCTGTCACGTACCTGGTAGGTTGTGAGCCTGAAGTGCAGAGAAGGACCTCCCTTACAGCTCCCACTCCTGTTCCTCTGGAATGGAGACAGAAGGCCAGGAGTGAAGAGTGGTATGGGTGCCTGGCAGGATCGACAGTCACCGGAAGTTCAGGAGTGGTGACACCCTCTGGGTCCAGAAGCTGAAGAGGATGCTGGATCGCAGAGAGGTCCCGGAGCCACAGCAGATAAGAAGGCAGGTAAGTAAGCAGGTAATTAAGCAGGACTGGAACCTGGAACAAGGCAGCAGGTAGTGGCCTGGAATGCTGGACTGGAACCAGGAACAAGGCAGCAGGTAGTAGACTGGAACGCTGGACTGGAACCAGGAACAAGGCAGCAGGTAGTAGACTGGAACGCTGGACTGGAACCAGGAACAAGGCAGCAGGTAGTAGACTGGAACGCTGGACTGGAACCAGGAACAAGGCAGCAGGTAGTAGACTGGAACGCTGGATACAGGTGTCAGACTGAGGGGTGGTCAAACAAGCCAGAGGTCGGTATCGGTCGATCAGCAGAGGTACCAGGGACAACACAGAGGGAAGGTCAGGCAAGCCAAGAGGGTCTGGTGCAGGCGGATAACAGGATGGTCTTACAGGAAGCCGGGTCAGATAGCAGAATACACAGGTCAGATCAGGTTAAGGCACACGGAACGCTGTAGAGCAGACAGCGGGGATGGAGTGTGACAGGCCGGTTTAAATAGCCCGCCTGGCACTAGCGGGAGCGCACGCGCAGTAGAACCCGCGGCCGTGTCCCCCTGCATCTGGATCGCTGATGATTGGCAGGATCTTCATGACATTGCCCCCCCCAAGGGGCAGCCTCCGGATGCCCCTTTGAAAGAATTTCTCCGGATGGGCTCTTTTAAAAGATTGTAAAAGATTTTCAGCATGAATATTATCCTCGGTTCCCAAGAATTTTCTTCTGGGCCGAACCCCCTCCATTTTATCAAAAATTGATTTTGGTTGCCTCTTCTCCTATGGTCCATGATAGCCTCCACCTCGAATTCTTCCTCCCCATCCACCAAAATTGGATCAGGAGGATCCGTACTTCGGCCTGTAAATGGGTTAGAAACAGAGGGTTTGAGAAGAAACACATGAAATACTGGATGCACTTTTAATGAATCCGGAAGTTCAAGTTCGTATGCCACCTCATTAATCCTTCGCTTAACAGGAAATGGGCCAAGAAACTTGGGACCCAATTTCTTTGATGGGCAAGCCATCCTGAGATTTACTGTAGATAACCATACCTGGTCCCCAGGTGTAAGTAACAGCTCACCTCGTCTCTTCTTATCAAAAGTTGCTTTATTATACTCCTGGGTCCTGGTCATGGTCTCCTGCAAAACTTGATTGTTGGAAGTGAAGAAGTCCAACCTCTCCTGAACAGCGGGTACTGTGCACTCTGGAAGAGAATTAGGCAGAAAAGAAGGGTGGTAACCATAATTTGCAAAAAATGAGGTTTGTTTGATAGCGGAATGAATAGAGTTGTTGTAGGCAAACTCGGCCAATGGAAGAACAGAAATCCAATCATCCTGGGCAAATGAAGAAAAACAGCGTAAATATTGTTCAAGAGTCTGGTTTGTTCTCTCTGTTTGCCCATTAGTCTGGGGGTGGTAAGCAGATGAAAATGAGAGTTCAATCTTCAATGTTTTGCATAGAGACCTCCAGAATCGGGAGGTAAACTGTACCCCCCGATCTGAAAACGATATTAACTGGTACCCCATGGAGCCTGATGACTTCTCTAATGAATGCCTGTGCCGTTTCTGTAGCTGAGGGAGTGCCCTTCATTGGGACAAAGTGGGCCATCTTCGACAACCGGTCTACTATGACAAAAATTGAGGTGAAACCCCCAGCCGGAGGTAATTCCACAATAAAATCTATAGAAAATGTTAGATGCAACTGTTAAATAAGTTGCTTATAGTTTATATTGCTTTGCCAAATTATTGCTTCATATAGGAATTAAGACACAGAGTCAGAAATCCGTGTATCAGTTCTTGAGCATAATGGACTGCTGCTCTTTAATCTTTCCAAGGCCTTTTATACAAACAATAGCATTAGCACAACCCCCCCACACAGGGCAAGGGTAAACAACAACAGGAGTCACCTGGGTTACGAACACAAGCTTCAACACCATGGCAATATAGTTACAAGAAAACAAAAGCAGCTTCAATTGAGTTTAACAGCCAAAAAGTTAAAAACAGATTTACATGTAGGCATCATATTAAGTGAGAACTCTAAATTAAATCCCTGACCTTATCAATTTCCCCCTTTGACATCATCCTCTCCTTCCCCCTGGGTCCTCATGAATAAGTTCTAGTCAGTTTTTCCCCAGAGTCCTTTCCCTGACCGCAAGTTGTCAGAGGGGTAGAACCCATCCCCCTAGGTATTACCAACATCTTAAAATTCAAGAAGAGGAGTTTTATAGGAGTAGGGTGATGTCAATACACATTTATCGGTATGCCCTGTCTATTTTCCTAATTTTCCTATTTATTTTCCTGTATACACATATATTCGTGATTGTAAGTGATATTAATATTAGAATAATAATTACCATTGGACTTAACAACCAGTGAAAGGTATTGGTTGCTGTAGAAGACATTCCACTAAATATATCCCACCAATGTGGTGCAGTATCCTGTTGTATCTGTGAGGAAAGATGTACTAGTCTACTTTTGTCAATAATAATTTGCTACTTTAGGATCATCTATAGCCCATACGAAAGTTGTTGTTTCCTCTACTTCAAGTACATTAATACCAGGAGTCCATGCATATATTTGTAAAACAACAATCTTCAACAAAAAAAATATGTAAGTAGATATTTCATCATGTTGTTTTCTCGGGTTGTTTCTTGCAATGTGATGCGTGTATCCAGGTAGGTTTTCCTTCCAGCTTTACTGAGGTGGCTGTGGTCAAGAGTACTTGGTAAGGACCTTCAAACCTGGGTTCCAATGTCTTTCTGGTGTGTTTCTTCACATATACATAATCCCCTGGTAGCAGAGTATGTGTACCTGTTATTGAATTAGGGTCTGGAAGAGAAGAATACACACTTTTGTGGATCTTAGTTAGACGTTGTTGTAATTGTATCACATATGCAGTCAAACTATCACATTGCAATTGCATACTCTGTGGAAAGTATAAACCCAATCTAGGTGCATTCCCAAAAAGTATCTCATATGGGGATAATCCTGTCTTTCCTGTTGGAGTGTACCTTATAGAGAACAAAGCCAAAGGCAGGCATTCTGGCCAAGGCTTGTTTAACTCTTGCATGGCTTTTTGTATTTTTAACTTTATTGTCCCATTTACTCTCTCCACTGATCCTGAACTCTGTGGGTGGTAAGGGGTGTGAAAACTTTGTTGAACCCCTAACATGGTCATCACATTCTGCATGATTTCTCCTGTAAAGTGTGTCCCCCTATCTGATTCTATGGTTTCAGGAAGACCAAACCTAGGTATTAACTCAGTGATCAGTTTCTTAGCTGTGGCTTTAGCTGTAGCCGATTTTACTGGATAACTTTCGGGCCAACCTGAGAATAAATCGATACACACAAGGACAAATTCAAAAGGGCCGCTCTTAGGCATTTGTATGTAATCAATCTGCAGTCTCTGGAAGGGGTATTGGGCCCGGACCTGGTGTTTTCGTGGGGTTTTTACTCTCTGTCCTGGGTTATTCAGGAGACAGATTTGGCAGGCTGCACAGTAATTTCTTGCAGTGCTACTGAATCCGGGGGCGAGCCATCCTTGGTTCACAATCCTATACATGGAATTGGAACTGACATGTGTGGGTAGGTGAACTGCCACTGCCATTGCTGGGTACAGAGAGGCAGGCAGGCATATTTTGCCCCTTCCCTCCATACATTGTCAAGGTCTGGTGCTGCTCCCATTCTGACCCACTTATCTTTCTCGCTCTCCCCTGCTTGCTCCTGTAATTTACTCAGCTGCTGCCATGTTGGTTCTGGGATACTCACCTCTACCGCTGCTAAGGTCTCAGGGCTTCCTTCCCCTAGAGCTGCCTGTTTTGCAGTCAAATCTGCAAATGCGTTTCCTTTTGCCTCAATTGTTTTTGCGCTTGTGTGTGCCGCTATCTTCATGATGGCCACTCGTTTAACCTTTTGAAGATTGTTCAGGACTCTCTTAATCCCTTCTCCATGTTTTACAGGTGTACCTGCTGCTGTCAGATAACCTCTAGCCCTCCATATATGGCCATAATCATGCGCTACACCATAAGCGTAGGCAGAGTCAGTGTAAATATTCCCTTCTCGTTCTTTTAAGTATTCTAGGGCTTGTTCTAAAGCTTTTAATTCTGCTTCCTGTGCTGACATGTGGGCTGGTAAGGCCTGTGCTTCAATCACCTGCGTATCAGTCACTACAGCATACCCTGTGTGATATTTACCCTTGTCATCAGCAAACCTACTGCCATCTATGTACAAAGTGTGCTCAGCATTTAAAATTGGTGTATCTGTAACGTGTGGGAATCCCATTGTCTCCTGTTCCATGAGCTGAAAACAATCGTGTTCATCTACTTGTTTAAACAAAAGAGTGTCAGGTACCTAATTTCCTTTCTCACTAGTACTATTAGCACTATCATTCCCCCTTGCCAAATCTGGTGACTGAAGAGGCAAAAAGGTAGCCAAATTTAAGGTTGTACAGCGCTGAAAAGTAACATTTGGAGGTAAGAGTAAAGTACACTGTAATCTTAATTGCCTAGCCATTGAAATGTGTTTGGGCTGTACCTGAGACAAGATTGCATGTATGTCATGTGTGGTATGCACTACGACTGGATTGTCTAGAACAATCTCTGATGACTTATCTATGATAATTGATACTGCAGCTACCGCCCGTACACAGGACGGTGAACCTCTAGATACTGGATCTAATGCTGCTGAAAAGTAAGCGACTGGTCTTTGTTTTACATGTGCCTGTGTCAGAACACCTGTGGCGTGTCCAGTGATCTCAGCAATGTACAGATTAAATATCTTGGTGTAATCTGGTATACCAATAGCCGGGGCAGAAATCAACAACTTTTTCAAAGTGATAAACGATTCATAAGCTACTTCTGTAAGCATATACGGTACAATTTTCAAACAATCGTATAATGGCTGCATCAAAGCGCTAGCATGTGGTATCCACTGTCTACAATATGACACGATACCTAAAAACATACGCAATTGTTTGAAATTCCGTGGGGGTAACATTCCCTTTATCACTTGAACCCTCTCCTCAGTGAGATGTCTCGTACCCTGTGATATACAATGTCCCAAAAAGATAACTTTTTCCTGACACACTTGTAACTTTTTCTTATTAACCTTGCAACCTTTTTCTGCCAAAAATCGCAACAAATCAAGGGTGGTGGCCAAACAAGTTTCTTTGTCAGGGCAGCATAACAATAAATCATCCACATATTGTAACAATACACAGGAATCTGGTGGTACCCATTCTCCCAACACCGTTTGCAATGCTTGCGAATACAAGGTAGGTGAATGCGCCATACCCTGAGGTAGGCGTGTCCAGGTTAGTTGCCGATTTTTTATTGAAAATGCGAACCAAAGTTGGCATTCTTCAGCAAGCGGGACGGAAAAGAAAGCATTCGCTAAATCTATAACCGTAAAGTACATACTGGTTGATGGTATTTGTGACAGTAATGTATGTGGATTGGGTACTAAAGGTGCATATCCCAACCATCACAATCTGGATTATACTTCCACCCCTCTTCTTTCGCTCTATTTGAGACCTTAATTAAGCATTGAACCTGACGCATCCATTGCTTCTCTAACACCTCTCCTTGTCTGTCCCTTTTTATTTCACTCCATACATCCGGGTCTAAGCCCGCTGCTCCTTTCACCTTAAATTTACGAAGGACATCCTTTAAGTCCTGTGCTTCGGTTTTCCCATAAATGTTCTTAATTATCTGTGGCACCGTATAGTGCGCCACAATTCCCTGACGGGGTTTTGTGTTCCTCTGGCCCATTCTAACAGTCCTGCCTAGGTAGCGTGTGGGACACTTAGTGTACAATATAATGCGGCTACAACATATACAAGAATGAATAATTACTTTATATGCTAGCCCAATAGCAAACCAGCTAAGTTACACTAGTTCCTCGTTGCCTTCCTCCTAGGGTGCTAGAATTCTAGAAACCTCTCCGGAATGAGATTTCTGAAACCGAATTACTTTATATGCTAGCCCAAAAATAAATAATTACTTTATATGCTAGCCCAATAACAAACCAGAATGCGGCTACAACATATACAAAAATGCGGCTACAACATATACAAGCATTCCTTTAAGTGGCCAGGTATCCGACTAGATCTCGGGACTTTGTTGAGACCTTATTCCCCCCTCGTATCTGGGAATCCCTCTCATACACTCTTATCCCTGCTTTATGGAGCAGACAGGGCTTATACCCTCAACCCGTCTATGGTTTATGAGTTAGATGTGAGGTTAAGCATAAGCGTCAGACCCCCAAGCTCACAAGCCCTCAGGTTCCCAATCGTGTGAGGTAAGGCGCATTCTGTTGCTTAGTTCGGCAATCCCCTTCTAACTCATACCATCCTTGACAAGGCTCATTCACTTTCTCAACAAGACAGACAAGACAAACACAGATAACAAAAACAAACAAATAATTCCAGCAATATAAACTAAAATATGCAGTAATTCTAGACTCACCACTACAGAGGCTGGTGTTTTAAAACCAGGAGAACCGTAACTGACAGAACGGATAGGCACAAATCAGGGGAGCACAGAATATAAGAAAAATAAAGCTTTTTCTTACCTGCGCAGGTTTTTTTTGATCTGTGATTCCCGGAATGCCTATTTCTTTTGTTCCGTCAGCGTAGCTCATCCACCTCTTGTAGTATCATCGGTGAGTTCCTCGTCCGGGCGCTAAAATGTTAGATGCAACTGTTAAATAAGTTGCTTATAGTTTATATTGCTTTGCCAAATTATTGCTTCATATAGGAATTAAGACACAGAGTCAGAAATCCGTGTATCAGTTCTTGAGCATAATGGACTGCTGCTCTTTAATCTTTCCAAGGCCTTTTATACAAACAATAGCATTAGCACAACCCCCCCACACAGGGCAAGGGTAAACAACAACAGGAGTCACCTGGGTTACGAACACAAGCTTCAACACCATGGCAATATAGTTACAAGAAAACAAAAGCAGCTTCAATTGAGTTCAACAGCCAAAAAGTTAAAAACAGATTTACATGTAGGCATCATATTAAGTGAGAACTCTAAATTAAATCCCTGACCTTATCAAAAGCATCTTCCAAGGCCTATCTGGGACAGGTAATGGCTTTAGCAAACCCCATGCTTTGGTCCTGTGCCCCTTGTTTCTGATACAGGTGGTACAGGATTCAACAAATCTCCTACAATCATCACGTAACTGAGGCCACCAAAAGGTACGCTGTACCAGATCAGTAGTTTTAGCCACTCCAAAATGCCCAGCAAAAGCATGGTCATGACAGAGTTCTAGTACTGAAACTCATAGTTCTTCAGGTATAAAAATCCTATTCTTGTGCCATAATAACCCATCCTTAACTTGGAGTTCTGGCCTAATGGAAGACCCCAATTCTGCGGAAGCCTGCTTAATCTGGGAAAGCAGATCTCCCTGAAGCAAAAGAAAATTCCCCGGGGACAGAATGGTGTCCGGAGGGGAAACCTCTTGGGGCTTTTGAAACATCCTGGAGCATCAGGCTTGGTATTCTTGGAACCACGGCGATAAGTGACATGAAAAGAGAACCTGGAGAAAAAGAGGGCCCACCTGGCTTGGCGTAATTCTCTGTCACCTACATCATAATTTCTCTCTGCCATGGACAATTTACGAGAGAAGAAGGCCACAGGATATAACAGGGCCTTAGTTCCCTGTCTTTGGGACAACACTGCCCCTACCGCAATTTCGGATGCGTCCACCTCTAATACAAATGGCAGAGAGGAATCTGGATGTTTTAGCACGGAAGCAGAGGTAAAAAGGCCCTTGAGAGTCTCGAAAGCCTTTTGAGCCTCAGCAGACCAGTGGAAACGTGTACCCTGTTTAGTTAGCTGTGTGATGGGTGTGATGATAGCTGAAAACCCCTTAATAAATTTGCGGTAGAAATTAGCGAATCCAACGAATCGCTGGATCCCCTTCTTATCTGTTGGGACTGGCCAGTCTAGTACTGCAGTGACCTTTTGGGGGTCCATCTTAATGCCCTTGCTGGAAATGATTAACCCCAAAAATGGAATACTTTCCTGTTCAAATTCACATTTCTCAGCTTTTGCATATAGACCGTGTTGTCGAAGCCGGGCCAATACACTTCTGACGTGCCTGCGATGGGATTCAAGGGAACAAGAAAAAATTAGTATGTCGTCTAAATAGACGATAACAAACAGATCTAAAAAGTCTCGTAAAACATCATTGATGAAGTACTGGAATGTAGCAGGAGCATTGCACAGCCCAACCGGCATCACAAGGTATTCAAAATGTCCATAACGGGTACGAAAGGCGGTCTTCCATTCGTCTCCGTCCCTAATACGAACCAAATTGTAGGCTCCGCGGAGGTCAAGCTTAGTGAATATGGTAGCTGTCCCAAGTCTTTGGAACAGCTCTGGTACCAGAGGAAGAGGGTAACGGTTCTTTACAGTGATTTTGGTCAGCTCACGGTAATCTACACATGGTCTGAGGGTCTTGTCTTTCTTTTGTACGAAGAAGATACCTGCACCTGCTGGAGACGTGGATGGACGAATGAAGCCTTTCTTTAGATTCTCATCGATATATTCTTTTAAAGCCCCTTGTTCCACTTCCGTTAAAGGAAATATTCTTCCAAAAGGTATCTCGGCACCGGGGAGTAATTCGATAGGACAGTCATAGGCCCGGTGAGGGGGTAAGACCTCTGCCCCCTGCTTGCTGAATACATATAAGAAATCATGATATGCAGAAGGGATGGAAAGGTGCAGACTAGGATCTGTGTTTAAACAGAGCAAGGTAGGATTCTTCTGAGTGTCCTGAAGTCTACAAGACTGTTGGCAATATGGGGAGGAAAAGGTAACCTCACCTGTGATCCAATTAATGTCAGGATTGTGGGCCTGTAACCATGGCATGCCGAGGATTATGGGGAACATAGGTGAAGCGATGATATCTAGGCGTAACAGTTCTTGATGAGAATTGGAGATGGAAACGGGTATTGGAACAGTCTCTTGGGTAACAGGCCCTGACTTAATGGCTGTTCCATCAGCTAGATGAATGGAAAGTCCATGGGTTTTAGGCAACAGAGGTATCTGGTGTTGGGTAGCAAAAAGTGAGTCCATGAAACAACTGCAAGCTCCAGAGTCAATAATGGCGGCTATTTGCAGGGTCTCTCCTGGAAGCTGTAACAGGAGAGAGAGAGCAAGGTGAGTAGTGTTCTTAACCAGAGGTGCAACATAGTCAGAGGACAGAGATAGGCACTTACGAAGTTTAAGGGGACAGTTCCTGACATAGTGCCCAGGTTCCCCACAATACAGGCACAGATTATTCACTCGACGATGTTGTCGTTCCTCCTGAGTAAGAGAAGGCCGCAGAACCCCTAATTGCATTGGCTCAGGTGGGTTAAAAGTAGACATTGGTGGTGCTGGTGATGTATGATGGGGAACTTTAGGGGTAACCCAAGTTGGGCGGGAGGTTCCCATCGCTTTCTCAGTCCTTCGTTCTCTTAGACGTCGATCGATCTGGATGGTTAGATTGATCAATGCGTTCAAAGTCTGTGGGGTACCCACCCTGGCCAATTCATCTTTCAGAGAGTCAGAAAGTCCCATTCGAAACTGATAGCGGAGAGCCGCATCATTCCAATTCGTGTCTACACTCCACTTTCTGAATTCCGCCACATAGTCTTCTGCAGCCCTGCGACCCTGCTGAAGGGTGTGCAAAGCCGCTTCTGCAGTCACGGACAGCTGGGGGTCATCATACAGCTGACCTAGTGCGTCAAAGAAGGCGGAAAGATTAGTCAAGGATACGTCCTTTTGCTCCAAGAGGCGGTGGGCCCAAGTTTGGGGGTCACCAGAAAGCAGAGAGATTACGTAGCCCACCTTAGTAGCCTCAAGGGAAAAGGTACATGGCTGAAGAGCAAAGAACAGTTCACAGGAGTTGCGGAAAGCCCTGAATTTGAGGCAATTTCCGGAAAAACGTTCAGGCGTCAGGACCTTGGGTTCTGGAGGGAGCATCACCACTGTTGAGGAAGGCCCGACTGAAGGAGCAGAAGCGGAAGGAACTCCCTGAGCCCCAATGGGATTAGACAAGGTTAACACTCGTTCCTCCAGCCTGGTGTATCCTTGCTGCAGATTCTTGACTGCTTCAGTCAATCCTGCCAGGTGTGCACAGAGTTCCTCCATGGGAGACGTTCCCTGCTCAGGCTCAGACATGGCTGTCTGCTACTGTCACGTACCTGGTAGGTTGTGAGCCTGAAGTACAGAGAAGGACCTCCCTTACAGCTCCCACTCCTGTTCCTCTGGAATGGAGACAGAAGGCCAGGAGTAAGGAGTGGTATGGGTGCCTGGCAGGATCGACAGTCACCGGAAGTTCAGGAGTGGTGACACCCTCTGGGTCCAGAAGCTGAAGAGGACGCTGGATCGCAGAGAGGTCCCGGAGCCACAGCAGATAAGGAAGCAGGTAAGTAAGCAGGTAAGTAAGCAGGACTGGAACCAGGAACAAAGCAACAGGTAGTAGCCTGGAAGGCTGGACTGGAACCTGGAACAAACAGTAGATAGTAGCCTGGAACGCTGGACTGGAACCTGGAACAAGCAGCAGGTAGTAGCCTGGAACACTGGACTGGAACCTGGAACAAGGCAGCAGGTAGTGGCCTGGAATGCTGGACTGGAACCAGGAACAAGGCAGCAGGTAGTAGACTGGAATGCTGGACTGGAACCAGGAACAAGGCAGCAGGTAGTAGACTGGAACGCTGGACTGGAACCAGGAACAAGGCAGCAGGTAGTAGACTGGAACGCTGGACTGGAACCAGGAACAAGGCAGCAGGTAGTAGACTGGAACGCTGGACTGGAACCAGGAACAAGGCAGCAGGTAGTAGACTGGAACGCTGGATACAGGTGTCAGACTGAGGGGTGGTCAAACAAGCCAGAGGTCGGTATCGGTCGATCAGCAGAGGTACCAGGGACAACACAGAGGAATGGTCAGGCAAGCCAAGAGGGTCTGGTGCAGGCGGATAACAGGATGGTCTAACAGGAAGCCGGGTCAGATAACAGAGTACACAGGTCAGATCAGGTTAAGGCACACGGAATGCTGTAGAGCAGACAGCGGGGATGGAGTGTGACAGGCCGGTTGGCACTAGCGGGAGTGCCAAATAGCCCGCCTGGAACTAGCGGGAGTGCGCGCGCGCATGCCCGTGCGTGACAGCACCCATGAACGCGCGCACATGCGCAGTGGAACCCGCGGCCGTGTCCCCCTGCGTCTGGATCACTGATTATTGGCAGGATCTTCATGACAGCATCCTGCTCACAGTGTTCAGCTAAAACTACAAGTTAGTGTAGTGCGACCTCTGCACAGTGTTCAGCTAAAGCTACAAGTTAGTGTAGTGAGACCTCTGCACAGTGTTCAGCTAGAGCTACAAGTTAGTGTAGTGCGTCCTGCTCACAGTGTTCAGCTAAAACTACAAGCTAGTGTAGTGAGACCTCTGCACAGTGTTCAGCTAAAGCTACAAGTTAGTGTAGTGCTTCCTGCTCACAGTGTTCAGCTAAAGCTACACGTTAGTGTAGTGTGTCCTGCTCACAGTGTTCAGCTAAAACTACAAGTTAGTGTAGTGAGACGTCTGCACAGTGTTCAGTTAAAGCTACAAGTTAGTGTAGTGAGACCTCTGCACAGTGTTCAGCTAAAACTACAAGTTAGTGTAGTGAGACCTCTGCACAGTGTTCAGCTAAAGCTACAAGTTAGTGTAGTGAGACCTCTGCACAGTGTTCAGCTAAAGCTACAAGTTAGTGTAGTGCGTCCTGCTCACAGTGTTAAGCTAAAAATACAAGTTAATGTAGTGCGACCTCTGCACAGTGTTCAGCTAAAGCTACAAGTTAGTGTAGTGAGACCTCGGCACAGTGTTCAGCTAAAGCTACAAGTTAGTGTAGTGCGTCCTGCTCACAGTGTTCAGCTAAAACTACAAGCTAGTGTAGTGCGACCTCTGCACAGTGTTCAGCCAAAACTACAATTTAGTGTAGTGAGACCTCTGCACAGTGTTCAGCTAAAGCTACAAGTTAGTGTAGTGAGACCTCTGCAGAGTGTTCAGCTAAAGCTACAAGTTAGTATAGTGCATCCTGCTCACAGTGTTCAGCTAAAGCTACAAGTTAGTGTAGGGCGTCCTGCTCACAGTGTTCAGCTAAAACTACAAGTTAGTGTAGTGAGACCTCTGCACAGTGTTCCGCTAAAGCTACAAGTTAGTGTAGTGCGTGATGATCACGGTGTTCAGCTAAAACTACAAGTTAGTGCAGTGCGACCTCTGCACAGTGTTCAGCTAAAACTACAAGTTAGTGTAGTGAGACCTCTGCACAGTGTTCAGCTAAAGCTGCAAGTTAGAGTAGTGAGACCTCTGCAGAGTGTTCAGCTAAAGCTACAAGTTAGTATAGTGCATCCTGCTCACAGTGTTCAGCTAAAGCTACAAGTTAGTGTAGGGCGTCCTGCTCACAGTGTTCAGCTAAAACTACAAGTTAGTGTAGTGAGACCTCTGCACAGTGTTCCGCTAAAGCTACAAGTTAGTGTAGTGCGTCCTGATCACGGTGTTCAGCTAAAACTACAAGTTAGTGTAGTGCGACCTCTGCACAGTGTTCAGCTAAAGCTGCAAGTTAGAGTAGTGAGACCTCTGCATAGTGTTCAGCTAAAACTACAAGTTAGTGTAGTGAGACCTCTGCACAGTGTTCAGCTAAGCTACAAGTTAGTGTAGTGCGTCCTGCTCACAGTATTCAGCTAAAACTACATGTTAGTGTAGTGCGACCTCTGCACAGTGTTCAGCTAAAGCTACAAGTTAGTGTAGTGAGACCTCTGCACAGAGTTCAGCTAAAGCTACAAGTTAGTGTAGTGAGACCTCTGCACAGTGTTCAGTTAAAGCTACAAGTTAGTGTAGTGCATCCTGCTCACAGTGTTCAGCTAAAGCTACAAGTTAGTGTAGTGCGTTCTGCTCACAATGTTCAGCTAAAACTACAAGTTAGTGTAGTGAGAACTCTGCACAGTGTTCAGCTAAAGCTACAAGTTAGTGTAGTGAGACCTCTGCACAGTGTTCAGCTAAAGCTACAAGTTAGTGTAGTGCGTCCTGATCACAGTGTTCAGCTAAAACTACAAGTTAGTGTAGTGAGACCTCTGCACAGTGTTCAGCTAAAACTACAAGTTAGTGTAGTGAGACCTCTGCACAGTGTTCAGCTAAAGCTGCAAGTTAGAGTAGTGAGACCTCTGCAGAGTGTTCAGCTAAAGCTACAAGTTAGTATAGTGCATCCTGCTCACAGTGTTCAGCTAAAGCTACAAGTTAGTGTAGGGCGTCCTGCTCACAGTGTTCAGCTAAAACTACAAGTTAGTGTAGTGAGACCTCTGCACAGTGTTCCGCTAAAGCTACAAGTTAGTGTAGTGCGTCCTGATCACGGTGTTCAGCTAAAACTACAAGTTAGTGTAGTGCGACCTCTGCACAGTGTTCAGCTAAAGCTGCAAGTTAGAGTAGTGAGACCTCTGCATAGTGTTCAGCTAAAACTACAAGTTAGTGTAGTGAGACCTCTGCACAGTGTTCAGCTAAGCTACAAGTTAGTGTAGTGCGTCCTGCTCACAGTATTCAGCTAAAACTACATGTTAGTGTAGTGCGACCTCTGCACAGTGTTCAGCTAAAGCTACAAGTTAGTGTAGTGAGACCTCTGCACAGAGTTCAGCTAAAGCTACAAGTTAGTGTAGTGAGACCTCTGCACAGTGTTCAGTTAAAGCTACAAGTTAGTGTAGTGCATCCTGCTCACAGTGTTCAGCTAAAGCTACAAGTTAGTGTAGTGCGTTCTGCTCACAATGTTCAGCTAAAACTACAAGTTAGTGTAGTGAGAACTCTGCACAGTGTTCAGCTAAAGCTACAAGTTAGTGTAGTGAGACCTCTGCACAGTGTTCAGCTAAAGCTACAAGTTAGTGTAGTGCGTCCTGATCACAGTGTTCAGCTAAAACTACAAGTTAGTGTAGTGAGACCTCTGCACAGTGTTCAGCTAAAACAACAAGTTAGTGTAGTGAGACCTCTGCACAGTGTTCAGCTAAAGCTACAAGTTAGAGTAGTGAGACCTCTGCACAGTGTTCAGCTAAAACTACAACTTAGTGTAGTGAGACCTCTGCACAGTATTCAGCTAAAGCTACAAGTTAGTGTAGTGCGTCATGCTCACAGTGTTCAGCTAAAACTACAAGCTAGTGTAGTGCATCCTGCTCACAGTGTTCAGCTAAAACTACAATTTAGTGTAGTGAGACCTCTGCACAGTGTTCAGCTAAAGCTACAAGTTAGTGTAGTGAGACCTCTGCACAGTGTTCAGCTAAAGCTACAAGTTAGTGTAGTGCATCCTGCTCACAGTGTTCAGCTAAAGCTACAAGTTAGTGTAGTGCGTTCTGCTCACAGTGTTCAGCTAAAACTACAAGTTAGTGTAGTGAGAACTATGCACAGTGTTCAGCTAAAGCTACAAGTTAGTGTAGTGAGACCTCTGCACAGTGTTCAGCTAAAGCTACAAGTTAGTGTAGTGCGTCCTGATCACAGTGTTCAGCTAAAACTACAAGTTAGTGTAGTGAGACCTCTGCACAGTGTTCAGCTAAAACTACAAGTTAGTGTAGTGAGACCTCTGCACAGTGTTCAGCTAAAGCTACAAGTTAGAGTAGTGAGACCTCTGCACAGTGTTCAGCTAAAACTACAACTTAGTGTAGTGAGACCTCTGCACAGTATTCAGCTAAAGCTACAAGTTAGTGTAGTGCGTCATGCTCACAGTGTTCAGCTAAAACTACAAGCTAGTGTAGTGCGACCTCTGCACAGTGTTCAGCTAAAACTACAATTTAGTGTAGTGAGACCTCTGCACAGTGTTCAGCTAAAGCTACAAGTTAGAGTAGTGAGACCTCTGCACAGTGTTCACCTAAAACTACAAGTTAGTGTAGTGAGACCTCTGCACAGTATTCAGCTAAAGCTACAAGTTAGTGTAGTGCGCCCTGCTCACAGTGTTCAGCTAAAACTACAAGCTAGTGTAGTGCGACCTCTGCACAGTGTTCAGCTAAAACTACAATTTAGTGTAGTGAGACCTCTGCACAGGGTTCAGCTAAAGCTACAAGTTAGTGTAGTGAGACCTCTGCACAGTGTTCAGCTGAAGCTACAAGTTAGTGTAATGCATCCTGCTCACAGTGTTCAGCTAAAACTAGAAGTTAGTGTAGTGAGACCTCTGCACAGTGTTCAGCTAAAACTACAAGTTAGTGTAGTGCGTCCTGCTCACAGTGTTCAGCTAAAATTACAAGTTAGTGTAGTGCGACCTCTGCACAGTGTTCAGCTAAAACTACAAGTTAGTGTAGTGAGACCTCTGCACAGTGTTCAGCTAAAGCTACAAGTTAGTGTAGTGAGACCTCTGCACAGTGTTCAGCTAAAGCTACAAGTTAGTGTAGTGCTTCCTGCTCACAGTGTTCAGCTAAGGTTACAAGTTAGTGTAGTGCGTCCTGCTTACAGTGTTCAGCTAAAACAACAAGTTAGTGTAGTGAGACCTCTGCACAGTGTTCAGCTAAAGCTACAAGTTAGTGTACTGAGACCTCTGCACAGTGTTCAGCTAAAGCTACAAGTTAGTGTAGTGAGACCTCTGCACAGTGTTCAGCTAAAGCTACAAGTTAGTGTAGTGCGTCCTGCTCATAGTGTTCAGCTAAAACTACAAGTTGGTGTAGTGCTACCTCTGCACAGTGTTCAGCTAAAGCTACAAGTTAGTATAGTGAGACCTCTGCACAGTGTTCAGCTAAAGCTACAAGTTAGTGTAGTGCATCCTGCTCACAGTGTTCAGCTAAAACTACAAGTTAGTGTAGTGCGACCTCTGCACAGTGTTCAGCTAAAGTTACAAGTTAGTGTAGTGAGACCTCTGCACAGTGTTCAGCTAAAGCTACAAGTTAGTGTAGTGCGTCCTGCTCATAGTGTTCAGCTAAAACTACAAGTTGGTGTAGTGCGACCTCTGCACAGTGTTCAGCAAAAGCTACAAGTTAGTGTAGTGAGACCTCTGCACAGTGTTCAGCTAAAGCAACAAGTTAGTGTAGTGCGTCCTGCTCACAGTGTTCAGCAAAAACTACAAGTTAGTGTAGTGAGAACTCTGCACAGTGTTCAGCTAAAGCTACAAGTTAGTGTAGTGAGACCTCTGCACAATGTTCAGCTAAAGCTACAAGTTAATGTAGTGAGAGCTCTGCACAGTGTTCAGCTAAAGCTACAAATTAGTGTAGTGCGTCCTGCTCACAGTGTTCAGCTAAAACTACAAGTTAGTGTAGTGAGAACTATGCACAGTGTTCAGCTAAAGCTACAAGTTAGTGTAGTGAGACCTCTGCACAGTGTTCAGCTAAAGCTACAAGTTAGTGTAGTGCGTCCTGATCACAGTGTTCAGCTAAAACTACAAGTTAGTGTAGTGAGACCTCTGCACAGTGTTCAGCTAAAACTACAAGTTAGTGTAGTGAGACCTCTGCACAGTGTTCAGCTAAAGCTACAAGTTAGAGTAGTGAGACCTCTGCACAGTGTTCAGCTAAAACTACAACTTAGTGTAGTGAGACCTCTGCACAGTATTCAGCTAAAGCTACAAGTTAGTGTAGTGCGTCATGCTCACAGTGTTCAGCTAAAACTACAAGCTAGTGTAGTGCGACCTCTGCACAGTGTTCAGCTAAAACTACAATTTAGTGTAGTGAGACCTCTGCACAGTGTTCAGCTAAAGCTACAAGTTAGAGTAGTGAGACCTCTGCACAGTGTTCACCTAAAACTACAAGTTAGTGTAGTGAGACCTCTGCACAGTATTCAGCTAAAGCTACAAGTTAGTGTAGTGCGCCCTGCTCACAGTGTTCAGCTAAAACTACAAGCTAGTGTAGTGCGACCTCTGCACAGTGTTCAGCTAAAACTACAATTTAGTGTAGTGAGACCTCTGCACAGGGTTCAGCTAAAGCTACAAGTTAGTGTAGTGAGACCTCTGCACAGTGTTCAGCTGAAGCTACAAGTTAGTGTAATGCATCCTGCTCACAGTGTTCAGCTAAAACTAGAAGTTAGTGTAGTGAGACCTCTGCACAGTGTTCAGCTAAAACTACAAGTTAGTGTAGTGCGTCCTGCTCACAGTGTTCAGCTAAAATTACAAGTTAGTGTAGTGCGACCTCTGCACAGTGTTCAGCTAAAACTACAAGTTAGTGTAGTGAGACCTCTGCACAGTGTTCAGCTAAAGCTACAAGTTAGTGTAGTGAGACCTCTGCACAGTGTTCAGCTAAAGCTACAAGTTAGTGTAGTGCTTCCTGCTCACAGTGTTCAGCTAAGGTTACAAGTTAGTGTAGTGCGTCCTGCTTACAGTGTTCAGCTAAAACAACAAGTTAGTGTAGTGAGACCTCTGCACAGTGTTCAGCTAAAGCTACAAGTTAGTGTACTGAGACCTCTGCACAGTGTTCAGCTAAAGCTACAAGTTAGTGTAGTGAGACCTCTGCACAGTGTTCAGCTAAAGCTACAAGTTAGTGTAGTGCGTCCTGCTCATAGTGTTCAGCTAAAACTACAAGTTGGTGTAGTGCTACCTCTGCACAGTGTTCAGCTAAAGCTACAAGTTAGTATAGTGAGACCTCTGCACAGTGTTCAGCTAAAGCTACAAGTTAGTGTAGTGCATCCTGCTCACAGTGTTCAGCTAAAACTACAAGTTAGTGTAGTGCGACCTCTGCACAGTGTTCAGCTAAAGTTACAAGTTAGTGTAGTGAGACCTCTGCACAGTGTTCAGCTAAAGCTACAAGTTAGTGTAGTGCGTCCTGCTCATAGTGTTCAGCTAAAACTACAAGTTGGTGTAGTGCGACCTCTGCACAGTGTTCAGCAAAAGCTACAAGTTAGTGTAGTGAGACCTCTGCACAGTGTTCAGCTAAAGCAACAAGTTAGTGTAGTGCGTCCTGCTCACAGTGTTCAGCAAAAACTACAAGTTAGTGTAGTGAGAACTCTGCACAGTGTTCAGCTAAAGCTACAAGTTAGTGTAGTGAGACCTCTGCACAATGTTCAGCTAAAGCTACAAGTTAATGTAGTGAGAGCTCTGCACAGTGTTCAGCTAAAGCTACAAATTAGTGTAGTGCGTCCTGCTCACAGTGTTCAGCTAAAACTACAAGTTGGTGTAGTGCGACCTCTGCACAGTGTTCAGCTAAAGCTACAAGTTAGTGTAGTGAGACCTCTGCACAGTGTTCAGCTAAAGCTACAAGTTAGTGTAGTGCGTCCTGCTCACAGTGTTCAGCAAAAACTACAAGTTAGTGTAGTGAGAACTCTGCACAGTGTTCAGCTAAAGCTACAAGTTAGTGTAGTGAGACCTCTGCACAATGTTCAGCTAAAGCTACAAGTTAATGTAGTGAGACCTCTGCACAGTGTTCAGCTAAAGCTACAAATTAGTGTAGTGCGTCCTGCTCACAGTGTTCAGCTAAAACTACAAGCTAGTGTAGTGCGACCTCTGCACAGTGTTCAGCTAAAGCTACAAGTTAATGTAGTGAGACCTCTGCACAGTGTTCAGCTAAAGCTACAAGTTAGTGTAGTGCATCCTGCTCACAGTGTTCAGCTAAAACTACAAGCTAGTGTAGTGCGACCTCTGCACAGTGTTCAGCTAAAACTACAATTTAGTGTAGTGAGACCTCTGCACAGGGTTCAGCTAAAGCTACAAGTTAGTGTAGTGAGACCTCTGCACAGTGTTCAGCTGAAGCTACAAGTTAGTGTAATGCATCCTGCTCACAGTGTTCAGCTAAAACTACAAGTTAGTGTAGTGAGACCTCTGCACAGTGTTCAGCTAAAGCTATAAGTTAGTGTAGTGCGTCCTGCTCACAGTGTTCAGCTAAAATTACAAGTTAGTGTAGTGCGACCTCTGCACAGTGTTCAGCTAAAACTACAAGTTAGTGTAGTGAGACCTCTGCACAGTGTTCAGCTAAAGCTACAAGTTAGTGTAGTGAGACCTCTGCACAGTGTTCAGCTAAAGCTACAAGTTAGTGTAGTGCTTCCTGCTCACAGTGTTCAGCTAAGGTTACAAGTTAGTGTAGTGCGTCCTGCTCACAGTGTTCAGCTAAAACAACAAGTTAGTGTAGTGAGACCTCTGCACAGTGTTCAGCTAAAGCTACAAGTTAGTGTACTGAGACCTCTGCACAATGTTCAGCTAAAGCTACAAGTTAGTGTAGTGAGACCTCTGCACAGTGTTCAGCTAAAGCTACAAGTTAGTGTAGTGCGTCCTGCTCATAGTGTTCAGCTAAAACTACAAGTTGGTGTAGTGCTACCTCTGCACAGTGTTCAGCTAAAGCTACAAGTTAGTGTAGTGAGACCTCTGCACAGTGTTCAGCTAAAGCTACAAGTTAGTGTAGTGCATCCTGCTCACAGTGTTCAGCTAAAACTACAAGTTAGTGTAGTGCGACCTCTGCACAGTGTTCAGCTAAAGTTACAAGTTAGTGTAGTGAGACCTCTGCACAGTGTTCAGCTAAAGCTACAAGTTAGTGTAGTGCGTCCTGCTCATAGTGTTCAGCTAAAACTACAAGTTGGTGTAGTGCGACCTCTGCACAGTGTTCAGCTAAAGCTACAAGTTAGTGTAGTGAGACCTCTGCACAGTGTTCAGCTAAAGCTACAAGTTAGTGTAGTGCGTCCTGCTCACAGTGTTCAGCAAAAACTACAAGTTAGTGTAGTGAGAACTCTGCACAGTGTTCAGCTAAAGCTACAAGTTAGTGTAGTGAGACCTCTGCACAATGTTCAGCTAAAGCTACAAGTTAATGTAGTGAGACCTCTGCACAGTGTTCAGCTAAAGCTACAAATTAGTGTAGTGCGTCCTGCTCACAGTGTTCAGCTAAAACTACAAGCTAGTGTAGTGCGACCTCTGCACAGTGTTCAGCTAAAGCTACAAGTTAATGTAGTAAGACCTCTGAACAGTGTTCAGCTAAAGCTACAAGTTAGTGTAGTGCATCCTGCTCACAGTGTTCAGCTAAAACTACAAGTTAGTGTAGTGAGACCTCTGCACAGTGTTCAGCTAAAGCTACAAGTTAGTGTAGTGCGTCCTGCTCACAGTGTTCAGCTAAAACTACAAGTTAGTGTAGTGCGACCTCTGCACAGTGTCCAGCTAAAACTACAAGTTAGTGTAGTGAGACCTCTGCACAGTGTTCAGCTAAAGCTACAAGTTAGTGTAGTGCTTCCTGCTCACAGTGTTCAGCTAAAGCTACAAGTTAGTGTAGTGCGTCCTGCTCACAGAGTTCAGCTAAAACTACAAGTTAGTGTAGTGAGATCTCTGCACAGTGTTCTGCTAAAGCTGCAAGTTAGTGTAGTGCTTCCTGCTCACAGTGTTCAGCTAAAGCTACAAGTTAGTGCAGTGCATCCTGCTCACAGTGTTCAGCTAAAACTACAAGTTAGTGTAGTGCGACCTCTGCACAGTGTTCAGCTAAAACTACAAGTTAGTGTAGTGAGACCTCTGCACAGTGTTCAGCTAAAGCTACAAGTAAGAGTAGTGAGACCTCTGCACAGTGTTCAGCTAAAACTACAAGTTAGTGTAGTGAGACCTCTGCACAGTGTTCAGCTAAAGCTACAAGTTAGTGTAGTGAGACCTCTGCACAGTGTTCATCTAAAGCTACAAGTTAGTGTAGTGTGACCTCTGCACAGTGTTCAGCTAAAGCTACAAGTTAGTGTAGTGAGACCTCTGCAGAGTGTTCAGCTAAAGCTACAAGTTAGTATAGTGCATCCTGCTCACAGTGTTCAGCTAAAGCTACAAGTTAGTGTAGGGCGTCCTGCTCACAGTGTTCAGCTAAAACTACAAGTTAGTGTAGTGAGACCTCTGCACAGTGTTCCGCTAAAGCTACAAGTTAGTGTAGTGCGTCCTGATCACGGTGTTCAGCTAAAACAACAAGTTAGTGTAGTGCGACCTCTGCACAGTGTTCAGCTAAAACTACAAGTTAGTGTAGTGAGACCTCTGCACAGTGTTCAGCTAAAGCTGCAAGTTAGAGTAGTGAGACCTCTGCATAGTGTTCAGCTAAAGCTACAAGTTAGTGTAGTGCGTCCTGCTCACAGTATTCAGCTAAAACTACATGTTAGTGTAGTGCGACCTCTGCACAGTGTTCAGCTAAAGCTACAAGTTAGTGTAGTGAGACCTCTGCACAGTGTTCAGCTAAAGCTACAAGTTAAAGTAGTGCATCCTGCTCACAGTGTTCAGCTAAAGCTACAAGTTAGTGTAGTGAGACCTCTGCAGAGTGTTCAGCTAAAGCTACAAGTTAGTGTAGTGCATCCTGCTCACAGTGTTCAGCTAAAGCTACAAGTTAGTGTAGTGCGTCCTGCTCACAGTGTTCAGCTAAAACTACAAGTTAGTGTAGTGAGAACTCTGCACAGTGTTCAGCTAAAGCTACAAGTTAGTGTAGTGAGACCTCTGCAGAGTGTTCAGCTAAAGCTACAAGTTAGTGTAGTGCATCCTGCTCTCAGTGTTCAGCTAAAGCTACAAGTTAGTGTAGGGCGTCCTGCTCTCAGTGTTCAGCTAAAACTACAAGTTAGTGTAGTGAGACCTCTGCACAGTGTTCCGCTAAAGCTACAAGTTAGTGTAGTGCGTCCTGATCACGGTGTTCAGCTAAAACTACAAGTTAGTGTAGTGTGACCTCTGCACAGTGTTCAGCTAAAACTACAAGTTAGTGTAGTGAGACCTCTGCACAGTGTTTAGCTAAAGCTGCAAGTTAGAGTAGTGAGACCTCTGCACAGTGTTCAGCTAAAACTACAAGTTAGTGTAGTGGGACCTCTGCACAGTGTTCAGCTAAAGCTACAAGTTAGTGTAGTGCATCCTGCTCACAGTGTTCAGCTAAAACTACAATTTAGTGTAGTGAGACCTCTGCACAGTGTTCAGCTAAAGCTACAAGTTAGTGTAGTGAGACCTCTGCACAGTGTTCAGCTAAAGCTACAAGTTAGTGTAGTGCATCCTGCTCACAGTGTTCAGTTAAAGCTACAAGTTAGTGTAGTGCGTTCTGCTCACAGTGTTCAGCTAAAAGTACAAGTTAGTGTAGTGAGAACTCTGCACAGTGTTCAGCTAAAGCTACAAGTTGGTGTAATGAGACCTCTGCACAGTGTTCAGCAAAAGCTACAAGTTAGTGTAGTGCGTCCTGATCACAGTGTTCAGCTAAAACTACAAGTTAGTGTAGTGCGACCTCAGCACAGTGTTCAGCTAAAACTACAAGTTAGTGTAGTGAGACCTCTGCACAGTGTTCAGCTAAAGCTACAAGTTAGAGTAGAGAGACCTCTGCACAGTGTTCAGCTAAAACTACAACTTAGTGTAGTGAGACCTCTGCACAGTATTCAGCTAAAGCTACAAGTTAGTGTAGTGCGTCATGCTCACAGTGTTCAGCTAAAACTACAAGCTAGTGTAGTGCGACCTCTGCACAGTGTTCAGCTAAAACTACAATTTAGTGTAGTGAGACCTCTGCACTGTTGTTAGCTAAAGCTACAAGTTAGAGTAGTGAGACCTCTGCACAGTGTTCAGCTAAAACTACAAGTTAGTGTAGTGAGACCTCTGCACAGTATTCAGCTAAAGCTATAAGTTAGTGTAGTGCGTCCTGCTCACAGTGTTCAGCTAAAACTACAAGCTAGTGTACTGCGACCTCTGCACAGTGTTCAACTAAAACTACAATTTAGTGTAGTGAGACCTCTGCACAGGGTTCAGCTAAAGCTACAAGTCAGTGTAGTGAGACCTCTGCACAGTGTTCAGCTAAAGCTACAAGTTAGTGTAATGCACCCTGCTCACAGTGTTCAGCTAAAACTACAAGTTAGTGTAGTGAGACCTCTGCACAGTGTTCAGCTAAAGCTACAAGTTTGTGTAGTGCGTCCTGCTCACAGTGTTCAGCTAAAATTACAAGTTCGTGTAGTGCGACCTCTGCACAGTGTTCAGCTAAAACTACAAGTTAGTGTAGTGAGACCTCTGCACAGTGTTCAGCTAAAGCTACAAGTTAGTGTAGTGAGACCTCTGCACAGTGTTCAGCTAAAGCTACAAGTTAGTGTAGTGCTTCCTCCTCACAGTGTTCAGCTAAGGTTACAAGTTAGTGTAGTGCGTCCTGCTCACAGTGTTCAGCTAAAACTACAAGTTAGTGTAGTGAGACCTCTGCACAGTGTTCAGCTAAAGCTACAAGTTAGTGTAGTGAGACCTCTGCACAGTGTTCAGCTAAAGCTACAAGTTAGTGTAGTGCGTCCTGCTCACAGTGTTCAGCTAAAACTACAAGTTAGTGTAGCGCGACCTCTGCACAGTGTTCAGCTAAAGCTACAAGTTAGTGTAGTGAGACCTCTGCACAGTGTTCAGCTAAAGTTACAAGTTAGTGTAGTGCGTCCTGCTCATAGTGTTCAGCTAAAACTACAAGTTGGTGTAGTGCGACCTCTGCACAGTGTTCAGCTAAAGCTACAAGTTAGTGTAGTGAGACCTGTGCACAGTGTTCAGCTAAAGCTACAAGTTAGTGTAGTGCGTCCTGCTCACAGTGTTCAGCAAAAACTACAAGTTAGTGTAGTGAGAACTCTGCACAGTGTTCAGCTAAAGCTACAAGTTAGTGTAGTGAGACCTCTGCACAATGTTCAGCTAAAGCTACAAGTTAGTGTAGTGAGACCTCTGGACAATGTTCAGCTAAAGCTACAAGTTAATGTAGTGAGACCTCTGCACAGTGTTCAGCTAAAGCTACGAATTAGTGTAGTGCGTCCTGCTCACAGTGTTCAGCTAAAACTACAAGCTAGTGTAGTGCGACCTCTGCACAGTGTTCAGCTAAAGCTACAAGTTAATGTAGTGAGACCTCTGAACAGTGTTCAGCTAAAGCTACAAGTTAGTGTAGTGCATCCTGCTCACAGTGTTCAGCTAAAACTACAAGTTAGTGTAGTGAGACCTCTGCGCAGTGTTCAGCTAAAGCTACAAGTTAGTGTAGTGCGTCCTGCTCACAGTGTTCAGCTAAAACTACAAGTTAGTGTAGTGCGACCTCTGCACAGTGTCCAGCTAAAACTACAAGTTAGTGTAGTGAGACCTCTGCACAGTGTTCAGCTAAAGCTACAAGTTAGTGTAGTGCTTCCTGCTCACAGTGTTCAGCTAAAGCTACAAGTTAGTGTAGTGCGTCCTGCTCACAGAGTTCAGCTAAAACTACAAGTTAGTGTAGTGAGATCTCAGCACAGTGTTCTGCTAAAGCTACAAGTTAGTGTAGTGCTTCCTGCTCACAGTGTTCAGCTAAAGCTACAAGTTAGTGCAGTGCATCCTGCTCACAGTGTTCAGCTAAAACTACAAGTTAGTGTAGTGCGACCTCTGCACAGTGTTCAGCTAAAAGTACAAGTTAGTGTAGTGAGACCTCTACACAGTGTTCAGCTAAAGCTACAAGTAAGAGTAGTGAGACCTCTGCACAGTGTTCAGCTAAAACTACAAGTTAGTGTAGTGAGACCTCTGCACAGTGTTCAGCTAAAGCTACAAATTAGTGTAGTGAGACCTCTGCACAGTGTTCATCTAAAGCTACAAGTTAGTGTAGTGTGACCTCTGCACAGTGTTCAGCTAAAGCTACAAGTTAGTGTAGTGAGACCTCTGCAGAGTGTTCAGCTAAAGCTACAAGTTAGTATAGTGCATCCTGCTCACGGTGTTCAGCTAAAGCTACAAGTTAGTGTAGGGCGTCCTGCTCACAGTGTTCAGCTAAAACTACAAGTTAGTGTAGTGAGACCTCTGCACAGTGTTCCGCTAAAGCTACAAGTTAGTGTAGTGCGTCCTGATCACGGTGTTCAGCTAAAACAACAAGTTAGTGTAGTGCGACCTCTGCACAGTGTTCAGCTAAAACTACAAGTTAGTGTAGTGAGACCTCTGCACAGTGTTCAGCTAAAGCTGCAAGTTAGAGTAGTGAGACCTCTGCATAGTGTTCAGCTAAAGCTACAAGTTAGTGTAGTGCGTCCTGCTCACAGTATTCAGCTAAAACTACATGTTAGTGTAGTGCGACCTCTGCACAGTGTTCAGCTAAAGCTACAAGTTAGTGTAGTGAGACCTCTGCACAGTGTTCAGCTAAAGCTACAAGTTAAAGTAGTGCATCCTGCTCACAGTGTTCAGCTAAAGCTACAAGTTAGTGTAGTGAGACCTCTGCAGAGTGTTCAGCTAAAGCTACAAGTTAGTGTAGTGCATCCTGCTCACAGTGTTCAGCTAAAGCTACAAGTTAGTGTAGTGCGTCCTGCTCACAGTGTTCAGCTAAAACTACAAGTTAGTGTAGTGAGAACTCTGCACAGTGTTCAGCTAAAGCTACAAGTTAGTGTAGTGAGACCTCTGCAGAGTGTTCAGCTAAAGCTACAAGTTAGTGTAGTGCATCCTGCTCTCAGTGTTCAGCTAAAGCTACAAGTTAGTGTAGGGCGTCCTGCTCACAGTGTTCAGCTAAAACTACAAGTTAGTGTAGTGAGACCTCGGCACAGTGTTCCGCTAAAGCTACAAGTTAGTGTAGTGCGTCCTGATCACGGTGTTCAGCTAAAACTACAAGTTAGTGTAGTGCGACCTCTGCACAGTGTTCAGCTAAAACTACAAGTTAGTGTAGTGAGACCTCTGCACAGTGTTTAGCTAAAGCTGCAAGTTAGAGTAGTGAGACCTCTGCACAGTGTTCAGCTAAAACTACAATTAGTGTAGTGAGACCTCTGCACAGTGTTCAGCTAAAGCTACAAGTTAGTGTAGTGCGTCCTGCTCACATTATTCAGCTAAAACTACATGTTAGTGTAGTGGGACCTCTGCACAGTGTTCAGCTAAAGCTACAAGTTAGTGTAGTGAGACCTCTGCACAGTGTTCAGCTAAAGCTACAAGTTAGTGTAGTGCGTCCTGCTCACAGTGTTCAGCTAAAACTACAAGCTAATGTAGTGCGACCTCTGCACAGTGTTCAGCTAAAACTACAATTTAGTGTAGTGAGACCTATGCACAGGCTCAGCTAAAGCTACAAGTTAGTGTAGTGAGACCTCTGCACAGTGTTCAGCTAAAGCTACAAGTTAGTGTAGTGCATCCTGCTCACAGTGTTCAGCTAAAACTACAATTTAGTGTAGTGAGACCTCTGCACAGTGTTCAGCTAAAACTACAAGTTAGTGTAGTGAGACCTCTGCACAGTGTTTAGCTAAAGCTGCAAGTTAGAGTAGTGAGACCTCTGCACAGTGTTCAGCTAAAACTACAAGTTAGTGTAGTGGGACCTCTGCACAGTGTTCAGCTAAAGCTACAAGTTAGTGTAGTGCATCCTGCTCACAGTGTTCAGCTAAAACTACAATTTAGTGTAGTGAGACCTCTGCACAGTGTTCAGCTAAAGCTACAAATTAGTGTAGTGAGACCTCTGCACAGTGTTCATCTAAAGCTACAAGTTAGTGTAGTGTGACCTCTGCACAGTGTTCAGCTAAAGCTACAAGTTAGTGTAGTGAGACCTCTGCAGAGTGTTCAGCTAAAGCTACAAGTTAGTATAGTGCATCCTGCTCACGGTGTTCAGCTAAAGCTACAAGTTAGTGTAGGGCGTCCTGCTCACAGTGTTCAGCTAAAACTACAAGTTAGTGTAGTGAGACCTCTGCACAGTGTTCCGCTAAAGCTACAAGTTAGTGTAGTGCGTCCTGATCACGGTGTTCAGCTAAAACAACAAGTTAGTGTAGTGCGACCTCTGCACAGTGTTCAGCTAAAACTACAAGTTAGTGTAGTGAGACCTCTGCACAGTGTTCAGCTAAAGCTGCAAGTTAGAGTAGTGAGACCTCTGCATAGTGTTCAGCTAAAGCTACAAGTTAGTGTAGTGCGTCCTGCTCACAGTATTCAGCTAAAACTACATGTTAGTGTAGTGCGACCTCTGCACAGTGTTCAGCTAAAGCTACAAGTTAGTGTAGTGAGACCTCTGCACAGTGTTCAGCTAAAGCTACAAGTTAAAGTAGTGCATCCTGCTCACAGTGTTCAGCTAAAGCTACAAGTTAGTGTAGTGAGACCTCTGCAGAGTGTTCAGCTAAAGCTACAAGTTAGTGTAGTGCATCCTGCTCACAGTGTTCAGCTAAAGCTACAAGTTAGTGTAGTGCGTCCTGCTCACAGTGTTCAGCTAAAACTACAAGTTAGTGTAGTGAGAACTCTGCACAGTGTTCAGCTAAAGCTACAAGTTAGTGTAGTGAGACCTCTGCAGAGTGTTCAGCTAAAGCTACAAGTTAGTGTAGTGCATCCTGCTCTCAGTGTTCAGCTAAAGCTACAAGTTAGTGTAGGGCGTCCTGCTCACAGTGTTCAGCTAAAACTACAAGTTAGTGTAGTGAGACCTCGGCACAGTGTTCCGCTAAAGCTACAAGTTAGTGTAGTGCGTCCTGATCACGGTGTTCAGATAAAACTACAAGTTAGTGTAGTGCGACCTCTGCACAGTGTTCAGCTAAAACTACAAGTTAGTGTAGTGAGACCTCTGCACAGTGTTTAGCTAAAGCTGCAAGTTAGAGTAGTGAGACCTCTGCACAGTGTTCAGCTAAAACTACAATTAGTGTAGTGAGACCTCTGCACAGTGTTCAGCTAAAGCTACAAGTTAGTGTAGTGCGTCCTGCTCACATTATTCAGCTAAAACTACATGTTAGTGTAGTGGGACCTCTGCACAGTGTTCAGCTAAAGCTACAAGTTAGTGTAGTGAGACCTCTGCACAGTGTTCAGCTAAAGCTACAAGTTAGTGTAGTGCGTCCTGCTCACAGTGTTCAGCTAAAACTACAAGCTAATGTAGTGCGACCTCTGCACAGTGTTCAGCTAAAACTACAATTTAGTGTAGTGAGACCTATGCACAGGCTCAGCTAAAGCTACAAGTTAGTGTAGTGAGACCTCTGCACAGTGTTCAGCTAAAGCTACAAGTTAGTGTAGTGCATCCTGCTCACAGTGTTCAGCTAAAACTACAATTTAGTGTAGTGAGACCTCTGCACAGTGTTCAGCTAAAGCTACAAGTTAGTGTAGTGAGACCTCTGCACAGTGTTCAGCTAAAGCTACAAGTTAGTGTAGTGAGTAGGGATGAGCTTCGTGTTCGAGTCGAACCCATGTTCGACTCGAACATCGGCTGTTCGACCGTCCGTCGAATTGCGAACGATATGGGCCGTTCGCGCCAAATTCGTGTGGCGCGTCACGGCCCATAATTCACTGCGGCATCGCAGTGCATTGCTGGCTGATGATTGGCCAAGCATGCACTATGACCCGCATGCTTGGCCAATCACAGCGCCGCCTGAACAGAGAGCCGTAATTGGCCAAAGCCAAGGAGGCTTTGGCCAATTATGGCTCAGGGGATTTAGTACACGCCCCACACTATATAAGGCCGCCTGCACGGCGGCCCTGTGTAGTGTGTGTTCCGGCGTTGAAAGAGATAGACAGAGAGACAGTGTTTGATTTGAGTTAGATAGATTAGGCAGAACAGTCAGTCAGTTAGCTGCACTTACAGTGTATTGTGTATATATATGCATCCCAGGTGTTGCATATATATATATACACTGTATTCAGTTTAGCTAGATCCGTTCCTGTTATCTTCTATCTAGACTATTTACATTCAGTGCAGTGTGTCCTGCTCACAGTGTTCAGCTAGATCCGTTCCTGCTATTTACATTCAGTACAGTGCTTCCTGCTCACAGTGTTCAGCTAGATCCGTTCCTGCTATTTACATTCAGTGCAGTGCGTGCTGCTCACAGTGTTCAGCTAGATCCGTTCCTGCTATTTACATTCAGTGCAGTGCGTGCTGCTCACAGTGTTCAGCTAGATCCGTTCCTGCTATTTACATTCAGTGCAGTGCGTCCTGCTCACAGTGTTCAGCTAGATCCGTTCCTGCTATTTACATTCAGTGCAGTGCGTCCTGCTCACAGTGTTCAGCTAGATCCGTTCCTGCTATTTACATTCAGTGCAGTGCGTGCTGCTCACAGTGTTCAGCTAGATCCGTTCCTGCTATTTACATTCAGTGCAGTGCGTCCTGCTCACAGTGTTCAGCTAGATCCGTTCCTGTTATCTTCCTACTGACAGGCAGGCTTGTCTGGTTACAGTATATAAAGCTACCTGAAGAAAATTACAGGTGTTCTTTTTGATCCTATTAGTACCACGGTCAGGCAGCTAGACTATTTACATTTAGTACAGTGTGTCCTGCTCACAGTGTTCAGCTAGATCCGTTCCTGTTATTTACATTCAGTGCAGTGTGTCCTGCTCACAGTGTTCAGCTAGATCCGTTCCTGCTATTTACATTCAGTACAGTGCGTGCTGCTCACAGTGTTCAGCTAGATCCGTTCCTGCTATATACATTTAGTGCAGTACGTCCTGCTCACAGTGTTCAGCTAGATCCGTTCCTGTTATCTTCCTACTGACAGGCAGGCTTGTCTGGTTACAGTATATAAAGCTACCTGAAGAAAATTACAGGTGTTCTTTTTGATCCTATTAGTACCACGGTCAGGCAGCTAGACTATTTACATTTAGTACAGTGTGTCCTGCTCACAGTGTTCAGCTAGATCCGTTCCTGTTATTTACATTCAGTGCAGTGCGTCCTGCTCACAGTGTTCAGCTAGATCCGTTCCTGCTATTTACATTCAGTGCAGTGCGTCCTGCTCACAGTGTTCAGCTAGATCCGTTCCTGCTATTTACATTCAGTGCAGTGCGTGCTGCTCACAGTGTTCAGCTAGATCCGTTCCTGCTATTTACATTCAGTGCAGTGCGTCCTGCTCACAGTGTTCAGCTAGATCCGTTCCTGTTATCTTTCTACTGACAGGCAGGCTTGTCTGGTTACAGTATATAAAGCTACCTAAAGAAAATTACAGGTGTTCTTTTTGATCCTATTAGTACCACGGTCAGGCAGCTAGACTATTTACATTTAGTACAGTGTGTCCTGCTCACAGTGTTCAGCTAGATCCGTTCCTGTTATTTACATTCAGTGCAGTGTGTCCTGCTCACAGTGTTCAGCTAGATCCGTTCCTGCTATTTACATTCAGTACAGTGCGTCCTGCTCACAGTGTTCAGCTAGATCCGTTCCTGCTATTTACATTCAGTGCAGTGCGTGCTGCTCACAGTGTTCAGCTAGATCCGTTCCTGCTATATACATTTAGTGCAGTACGTCCTGCTCACAGTGTTCAGCTAGATCCGTTCCTGTTATCTTCCTACTGACAGGCAGGCTTGTCTGGTTACAGTATATAAAGCTACCTGAAGAAAATTACAGGTGTTCTTTTTGATCCTATTAGTACCACGGTCAGGCAGCTAGACTATTTACATTTAGTACAGTGTGTCCTGCTCACAGTGTTCAGCTAGATCCGTTCCTGTTATTTACATTCAGTGCAGTGCGTCCTGCTCACAGTGTTCAGCTAGATCCGTTCCTGCTATTTACATTCAGTGCAGTGCGTCCTGCTCACAGTGTTCAGCTAGATCCGTTCCTGCTATTTACATTCAGTGCAGTGCGTGCTGCTCACAGTGTTCAGCTAGATCCGTTCCTGCTATTTACATTCAGTGCAGTGCGTCCTGCTCACAGTGTTCAGCTAGATCCGTTCCTGTTATCTTTCTACTGACAGGCAGGCTTGTCTGGTTACAGTATATAAAGCTACCTAAAGAAAATTACAGGTGTTCTTTTTGATCCTATTAGTACCACGGTCAGGCAGCTAGACTATTTACATTTAGTACAGTGTGTCCTGCTCACAGTGTTCAGCTAGATCCGTTCCTGTTATTTACATTCAGTGCAGTGTGTCCTGCTCACAGTGTTCAGCTAGATCCGTTCCTGCTATTTACATTCAGTACAGTGCGTCCTGCTCACAGTGTTCAGCTAGATCCGTTCCTGCTATTTACATTCAGTGCAGTGCGTGCTGCTCACAGTGTTCAGCTAGATCCGTTCCTGCTATATACATTTAGTGCAGTACGTCCTGCTCACAGTGTTCAGCTAGATCCGTTCCTGTTATCTTCCTACTGACAGGCAGGCTTGTCTGGTTACAGTATATAAAGCTACCTGAAGAAAATTACAGGTGTTCTATCCCAGCTTAGTGCAGCTACAGGCCATTAGTATGTCTGGAAGGCCAAGAAGGAGAGGCAGACAGTCACAAGCCAATAAGAGAGGGCAAGCAGGCTCTGTGTCTAGTGCTGGTCGTGGAGACGGTGCATCCTCATCAGCACGTGGCCATGGGACACGCTTGGCCTTTTTTTCGGCAGCTGGCCGTGTTGAGCCGCAACATGCGGAAGACTTGGTCGAGTGGATGACCAAGCCGTCCTCATCCTCCTCATCCTCTCTCACCCATGCCCAGGGTGCTTTGTCTGGCAAAGCAGCGGCCTCTTCCCTCAGCTCAATGTCATCAGTGACTCCTTCCCTAGCCCCACCATGTCCTCCTGAGGATTCCCTCGAACTGTTTGACCACAGTGTTGGGTACATGCTCCAGGAGGATGCCCAGCGTTTGGAAGGCTCTGATGATGATACTGAGCTCAATGAAGGCAGTAACATGAGCACGGACAGAGGGGGTGCCCAAGAAGGACAGCAATCTGGCAGTCATGCTCCCCCTGCTGCAGCATACTGCCAGGTTTGCTCCAGTGATGAGGAGGGAGGGGATGATGAGGTCACTGACTCAACGTGGGTGCCTGATAGGAGAGAGGAGGAGGAGGAGGAGGAGGAGGAGGAGGAGGAGGAGGTGGCACATCACCAACTAGGCAGGATGCCCTCCAGGGGCCAGCCTAAGGGCAGCACATTGACTGCATCACACCCCAAAGCTCCACATGTGCAGGGCGCTGCAGTCTCTGCGCGTTATTCAAAAAGTTCTTTGGTGTGGGCCTTTTTTGAGACGAGTGCATCAGATCGCACCGCTGCTATTTGCAATATATGTCTCAAGCGTATCTCGCGTGGCCAAAACATCTCCCGCTTGGGTACCACATGCTTGACCAGACATATGTTGACCTGCCATGCAGTTCGTTGGCAAGCGTATCTAAAAGACCCACACCAAAGAACAAAGACGATCTCTCCTTGCTCCTCATCAGCTGAGATTTCCAACCCCACTAGACCTTCAGTCCTCTCTGCGACCTGCAGTGAGAGGAATGAAGGTGTAGAATTAGGTGTGTCACAGCCAAGTACTTATGGGCAATCTGCTTTTGGTACACCGACGTCAGATTGTACCAGGCAAATTTCCCTGCCCCAGCTGCTGCACCGCCGAAAGAAGTTTGCTCCCAGCCATCCACATGCCCAGCGGTTGAATGCTAGCTTGGCAAAATTGCTAGCACTTCAACTGCTGCCTTTTCAGTTGGTAGACTCTGCCCCCTTCCGTGAGTTTGTGGAATGTGCGGTTCCTCAGTGGCAGGTACCCAAACGCCACTTTTTCTCACGGAAGGCGATTCCGGCTCTCTACCGGCATGTGGAAGGCAATGTCCATGCCTCGCTGGACAGGGCGGTCAGCGGTAAGGTGCATATTACCGCTGACTCATGGTCCAGCAGGCATGGACAGGGACGTTACTTAAGTTTCACGGCGCATTGGGTGACTCTGCTGGCAGCTGGGAAGGATGCAGGACAAGGTGCAGTAGTGTTGGAGGTTGTTCCGCCACCACGCCTCCAAAATGCTGATTGTGACACACCTCTCTCCTCCACCCCCTCCTCTTCTTCTTCCTCCATGGCCTCTTCCTCGGAACCAGCGGTGCTCCGTAGGCGTTCAAGGGGCTACGCAAGTACGCAGGCCAAAAGATGCCATGCGGTGCTTGAGCTGGTGTGCTTGGGGGACAGGAGCCACACTGGGGCAGAGGTTCTGTCAGCTCTGCAGGGGCAGGTTCAGAGGTGGTTGACGCCACGCCAACTTAAGGCAGGAATGGTGGTTTGCGACAATGGCACCAACCTCCTCTCTGCCCTCCGACAGGGACAACTGACCCATGTGCCCTGTTTGGCTCACGTCCTTAACTTGGTGGTGCAGCGGTTCTTGGGCAGGTACCCGGGCTTACAGGATGTCCTGAGGCAGGCCAGGAAAGTCTGTGTGCATTTCCGCCGGTCATATAATGCCAGTGCTCGGCTGACGGACCTCCAAAAGGAGTTTAACCTGCCCAAGAACCGCCTAATCTGTGACATGCCCACCAGGTGGAACTCGACGTTGGCCATGCTGCAGCGGCTGCACACGCAGCAGAGGGCCATCAATGAGTACCTGTGCGACTATGGCACCAGGACAGGGTCAGGGGACCTTGGTTTTTTTTCCCCACGCCAGTGGGCCATGATCAGGGATGCATGCACTGTCCTGTCACCATTCGAGGAGGCCACGAGGATGGTGAGCACTGACAGTGCATGCATCAGTGACACTGTCCCCCTTGTCCACCTGTTGGAGCACACGCTGCGTGGGATAATGGACAGGGCACTTGAGGCAGAACAGAGGCAGGAAGAGGAGGACTTCCTTAGCTCTCAAGGCCCCCTTTATCCAGACAGTGTTCCTGCGTGCCCGCCGATCACACAGGAAGAGGACGAGGAGGAGGAGGAGGAGGAGGAGGAAGATTGTGTCAGTATGGAGGTGGAGCCTGGCACTCAGCATCAGCAGTCTTTAAGGGATCAGTCCCAAGGAACACATGGACTTGTACGTGGCTGGGAGGAGGTGGCTGCGGACGTTGTTGTCCTTAGTGACCCAGAGGACTCCGGACCGAATGCCTCAGCAAACCTACGCTGCATGGCCTCCCTGATCCTGCAAAGCCTGCGTAAGGATCCTCGTATTCGTGGTATCAAGGAGAAGGACCAATACTGGCTGGCAACCCTCCTTGATCCACGTTACAAGGGTAAGGTTGCGGACCTTATCTTGCCATCGCAGAGGGAGCAGAGGATGAAACATCTTCGGGAGGCCTTGCAGAAAGGTCTGTGCAACGCGTTCCCAGAGACTGGGAGGTTACAAACTCCTGTTTCTGGACAACGTGTTGCTGAGGCTTCGGTCAGTCAAAGAAGGAGCGGTGGAGAAGGTGGCCGTCTGACCGATGCGTTCAGACAATTTTTTGGTCCGCAGCCCCAAGGTATGATCGGTTCCAGCAACCATCGCCAGCGTCTGTTTTACATGGTGCAGGAATACCTAGGGGCAAGATCAGACTTGGACACCTTTCCCACCGAAAATCCTCTGGGTTACTGGGTCTTGAGGATGGATCACTGGCCAGAGCTTGCACAGTATGCAATTGAGCTACTGGCCTGTCCTGCATCCAGCGTTCTTTCGGAACGCACATTCAGTGCTGCTGGAGGCGTGGTAACCGATCACAGGGTGCGTCTGTCCACCGACTCGGTCGATCGGCTGACCTTCATAAAAATGAATCAGTCTTGGATCACCACCAGCTACCAAGCACCTGATGCAGATGTAACCGAATAATTTTTTTTGAAATCTCAGATCCCTTCAAAGACTGCCTATGCTGATGCTGAGTGACTATCCCTGAGTAATTATCCTCTTCCTCCTCAATCATCACGCTGATAGCTTGTAAGAACATTTTTGGTTCTGGGCGCCACCACCAGTGCCTAAGGCACAATTTTTCAGCCCCTGTTTAACAGGGGCGTGTAATTACAATTTTTGATGTAATACTTTGCAGCAGGGCTCGTTCCTGCATTCCAACTAGAGTGTCTGTGAGGGGTTGCAGTGTTGTGGCACCAGCACCAGTGCCTAAGACCCAATTTTTCTGCCCCTGTCTAACAGGGGCGTGTAATTACAATTTTTGATGCAATACTTTGCAGCAGGGCTTGTTCCTGCATTCCAACTAGAGTGTCTGTGAGGGGTTGCAGTGTTGTGGCACCAGCACCAGTGCCTAAGACCCAATTTTTCAGCCCCTGTCTAACAGGGGCGTGTAATTACAATTTTTGATGCAATACTTTGCAGCAGGGCTTGTTCCTGCGTTTCAACTAGAGTGTCTGTGAGGGGTTGCAGTGTTGTGGCACCAGCACCAGTGCCTAAGACCCAATTTTTCAGCCCCTGTCTAACAGGGGCGTGTAATTACAATTTTTGATGCAATACTTTGCAGCTGGGCTTGTTCCTGCGTTTCAACTAGAGTGTCTGTGAGGGGTTGCAGTGTTGTGGCACCAGCACCAGTGCCTAAGGCCTAATTTTTCAGCTCCTGTTCAACAGGGGCATGTAATTACAATTCTTGATCTAATATTTCACAGCAGGGCCCTGTGAGGGCTTACAGTGTTTTGGCCACAGCAACACCTAAGGCCCAAATTTCTGCTGAGTATATAGGGCAGGACCCTACTTTCAAACATCTAACTTACAAACGACTCCTACTTGCAAACGGAAGGAGACAACAGGAAGTGAGATGAAATCTACCCCTAAGGAAGGGAAATTCTCTCCTGTAAGAGTTAATATGGGAAAACAATTTTTCCTTTCCACTGATGCTTTCCAATCCTTGTTCCACAAAAAAACCCAAATTTTCAAAAAACATTTTTCATTGGGACAAAAAAGTGAGGTGAAATCTTCTGAAGAGGAGGAAAGACGCAAAACAAATGTCACAGGGGTGATAACCCTTCCCTATGTTTTCCAAAAAGCTTAGAAAAGATTTTTTGGCTGGAGCTAAACACATTAAAAATGTTCAAAATTACAAACAGATTCTACTTAACAACAAACCTACAGTCCCTGTCTTGTTTGCACCGCCTGTATACTGCTGTTCAGAGTATATAGGGACCTTTCCTTATTTTAATTTGGGTGCGGGGTTCCCCTTAATATCCATACAAGACCCAAAGGGCCTGGTAATGGACTGGGGGGTACCCATGCCGTTTGTCTCACTGATTTTCATCCATATTGCCATGACCCGACATGACATTAAACCCGCAAGCAGTTTTAAATGAGATTTTTTCCTTTAAAAATGACATTTGGTGCAGGGACTGTTCTAAACATGGGAAACACGCGTCACTTTACAGGCATACTATAGACACCCCCCAGGTACGATATTTAAAGGAATATTTCACTTTTTTTTTTTTACTTTAAGCATCATTAAAATCACTGCTCCCGAAAAAACGGCCGTTTTTAAAAGTTTTTTTTGCATTGATACATGTCCCCTGGGGTAGGACCCGGGTCCCCAAACCCTTTTTAGGACAATACCATGCAAATTAGCCTTTAAAATGAGCACTTTTGATTTCGAACGTTCGAGTCCCATAGACGTCAATGGGGTTCTAACGTTCGTGCGAACTTGCGGTCCGTTCGCGGGTTCTGGTGCGAACCGAACCGGGGGGTGTTCGGCTCATCCCTAGTAGTGAGACCTCTGCACAGTGTTCAGCTAAAGCTACAAGTTAAAGTAGTGCATCCTGCTCACAGTGTTCAGCTAAAGCTACAAGTTAGTGTAGTGAGACCTCTGCAGAGTGTTCAGCTAAAGCTACAAGTTAGTGTAGTGCATCCTGCTCACAGTGTTCAGCTAAAGCTACAAGTTAGTGTAGTGCGTCCTGCTCACAGTGTTCAGCTAAAACTACAAGTTAGTGTAGTGAGAACTCTGCACAGTGTTCAGCTAAAGCTACAAGTTAGTGTAGTGAGACCTCTGCAGAGTGTTCAGCTAAAGCTACAAGTTAGTGTAGTGCATCCTACTCTCAGTGTTCAGCTAAAGCTACAAGTTAGTGTAGGGCGTCCTGCTCACAGTGTTCAGCTAAAACTACAAGTTAGTGTAGTGCGTCCTGCTCACAGTGTTCAGCTAAAACTACAAGTTAGTGTAGTGAGAACTCTGCACAGTGTTCAGCTAAAGCTACAAGTTAGTGTAGTGAGACCTCTGCAGAGTGTTCAGCTAAAGCTACAAGTTAGTGTAGTGAGACCTCTGCACAGTGTTCAGCTAAAGCTACAAGTTAAAGTAGTGCATCCTGCTCACAGTGTTCAGCTAAAGCTACAAGTTAGTGTAGTGAGACCTCTGCAGAGTGTTCAGCTAAAGCTACAAGTTAGTGTAGTGCATCCTGCTCACAGTGTTCAGCTAAAGCTACAAGTTAGTGTAGTGCGTCCTGCTCACAGTGTTCAGCTAAAACTACAAGTTAGTGTAGTGAGAACTCTGCACAGTGTTCAGCTAAAGCTACAAGTTAGTGTAGTGAGACCTCTGCAGAGTGTTCAGCTAAAGCTACAAGTTAGTGTAGTGCATCCTGCTCTCAGTGTTCAGCTAAAGCTACAAGTTAGTGTAGGGCGTCCTGCTCACAGTGTTCAGCTAAAACTACAAGTTAGTGTAGTGAGACCTCGGCACAGTGTTCCGCTAAAGCTACAAGTTAGTGTAGTGCGTCCTGATCACGGTGTTCAGCTAAAACTACAAGTTAGTGTAGTGCGACCTCTGCACAGTGTTCAGCTAAAACTACAAGTTAGTGTAGTGAGACCTCTGCACAGTGTTTAGCTAAAGCTGCAAGTTAGAGTAGTGAGACCTCTGCACAGTGTTCAGCTAAAACTACAATTAGTGTAGTGAGACCTCTGCACAGTGTTCAGCTAAAGCTACAAGTTAGTGTAGTGCGTCCTGCTCACATTATTCAGCTAAAACTACATGTTAGTGTAGTGGGACCTCTGCACAGTGTTCAGCTAAAGCTACAAGTTAGTGTAGTGAGACCTCTGCACAGTGTTCAGCTAAAGCTACAAGTTAGTGTAGTGCGTCCTGCTCACAGTGTTCAGCTAAAACTACAAGCTAATGTAGTGCGACCTCTGCACAGTGTTCAGCTAAAACTACAATTTAGTGTAGTGAGACCTATGCACAGGCTCAGCTAAAGCTACAAGTTAGTGTAGTGAGACCTCTGCACAGTGTTCAGCTAAAGCTACAAGTTAGTGTAGTGCATCCTGCTCACAGTGTTCAGCTAAAACTACAATTTAGTGTAGTGAGACCTCTGCACAGTGTTCAGCTAAAGCTACAAGTTAGTGTAGTGAGACCTCTGCACAGTGTTCAGCTAAAGCTACAAGTTAGTGTAGTGAGACCTCTGCACAGTGTTCAGCTAAAGCTACAAGTTAAAGTAGTGCATCCTGCTCACAGTGTTCAGCTAAAGCTACAAGTTAGTGTAGTGAGACCTCTGCAGAGTGTTCAGCTAAAGCTACAAGTTAGTGTAGTGCATCCTGCTCACAGTGTTCAGCTAAAGCTACAAGTTAGTGTAGTGCGTCCTGCTCACAGTGTTCAGCTAAAACTACAAGTTAGTGTAGTGAGAACTCTGCACAGTGTTCAGCTAAAGCTACAAGTTAGTGTAGTGAGACCTCTGCAGAGTGTTCAGCTAAAGCTACAAGTTAGTGTAGTGCATCCTACTCTCAGTGTTCAGCTAAAGCTACAAGTTAGTGTAGGGCGTCCTGCTCACAGTGTTCAGCTAAAACTACAAGTTAGTGTAGTGAGACCTCTGCACAGTGTTCCTCTAAAGCTACAAGTTAGTGTAGTGCGTCCTGATCACGGTGTTCAGCTAAAACTACAAGTTAGTGTAGTGCGACCTCTGCACAGTGTTCAGCTAAAACTACAAGTTAGTGTAGTGAGACCTCTGCACAGTGTTTAGCTAAAGCTGCAAGTTAGAGTAGTGAGACCTCTGCACAGTGTTCAGCTAAAACTACAATTAGTGTAGTGAGACCTCTGCACAGTGTTCAGCTAAAGCTACAAGTTAGTGTAGTGCGTCCTGCTCACATTATTCAGCTAAAACTACATGTTAGTGTAGTGGGACCTCTGCACAGTGTTCAGCTAAAGCTACAAGTTAGTGTAGTGAGACCTCTGCACAGTGTTCAGCTAAAGCTACAAGTTAGTGTAGTGCGTCCTGCTCACAGTGTTCAGCTAAAACTACAAGCTAATGTAGTGCGACCTCTGCACAGTGTTCAGCTAAAACTACAATTTAGTGTAGTGAGACCTATGCACAGGCTCAGCTAAAGCTACAAGTTAGTGTAGTGAGACCTCTGCACAGTGTTCAGCTAAAGCTACAAGTTAGTGTAGTGCATCCTGCTCACAGTGTTCAGCTAAAACTACAATTTAGTGTAGTGAGACCTCTGCACAGTGTTCAGCTAAAGCTACAAGTTAGTGTAGTGAGACCTCTGCACAGTGTTCAGCTAAAGCTACAAGTTAGTGTAGTGAGACCTCTGCACAGTGTTCAGCTAAAGCTACAAGTTAAAGTAGTGCATCCTGCTCACAGTGTTCAGCTAAAGCTACAAGTTAGTGTAGTGAGACCTCTGCAGAGTGTTCAGCTAAAGCTACAAGTTAGTGTAGTGCATCCTGCTCACAGTGTTCAGCTAAAGCTACAAGTTAGTGTAGTGCGTCCTGCTCACAGTGTTCAGCTAAAACTACAAGTTAGTGTAGTGAGAACTCTGCACAGTGTTCAGCTAAAGCTACAAGTTAGTGTAGTGAGACCTCTGCAGAGTGTTCAGCTAAAGCTACAAGTTAGTGTAGTGCATCCTGCTCTCAGTGTTCAGCTAAAGCTACAAGTTAGTGTAGGGCGTCCTGCTCACAGTGTTCAGCTAAAACTACAAGTTAGTGTAGTGAGACCTCTGCACAGTGTTCAGCTAAAGCTACAAGTTTGTGTAGTGCGTCCTGCTCACAGTGTTCAGCTAAAATTACAAGTTCGTGTAGTGCGACCTCTGCACAGTGTTCAGCTAAAACTACAAGTTAGTGTAGTGAGACCTCTGCACAGTGTTCAGCTAAAGCTACAAGTTAGTGTAGTGAGACCTCTGCACAGTGTTCAGCTAAAGCTACAAGTTAGTGTAGTGCTTCCTCCTCACAGTGTTCAGCTAAGGTTACAAGTTAGTGTAGTGCGTCCTGCTCACAGTGTTCAGCTAAAACTACAAGTTAGTGTAGTGAGACCTCTGCACAGTGTTCAGCTAAAGCTGTAAGTTAGAGTAGTGAGACCTCTGCACAGTGTTCAGCTAAAACTACAAGTTAGTGTAGTGAGACCTCTGCACAGTGTTCAGCTAAAGCTACAAGTTAGTGTAGTGCGTCCTGCTCACAGTATTCAGCTAAAACTACATGTTAGTGTAGTGCGACCTCTGCACAGTGTTCAGCTAAAGCTACAAGTTAGTGTAGTGAGACCTCTGCACAGTGTTCAGCTAAAGCTACAAGTTAGTGTAGTGCGTCCTGCTCACAGTGTTCAGCTAAAACTACAAGCTAGTGTAGTGCGACCTCTGCACAGTGTTAAGCTAAAACTACAATTTAGTGTAGTGAGACCTCTGCACAGGGTTCAGCTAAAGCTACAAGTTAGTGTAGTGAGACCTCTGCACAATGTTCAGCTAAAGCTACAAGTTAGTGTAGTGCATCCTGCTCACAGTGTTCAGCTAAATCTACAAGTTAGTGTATTGCGTCCTGCTCACAGTGTTAAGCTAAAACTACAAGTTAGTGTAGTGAGAACTCTGCACAGTGTTCAGTTAAAGTTACAAGTTAGTGTAGTGAGACCTCTGCACAGTGTTCAGCTAAAGCTACAAGTTAGTGTAGTGCGTCCTGATCACAGTGTTCAGCTAAAACTACAAGTTAGTGTATTGCGACCTCTGCACAGTGTTCAGCTAAAACTACAAGTTAGTGTAGTGAGACCTCTGCACAGTGTTCAGCTAAAGCTACAAGTTAGAGTAGTGAGACCTCTGCACAGTGTTCAGCTAAAACTACAAGTTAGTGTAGTGAGACCTCTGCACAGTATTCAGCTAAAGCTACAAGTTAGTGTAGTGCATCCTGCTCACAGTGTTCAGCTAAAACTACAAGCTAGTGTAGTGCGACCTCTGCACAGTGTTCAGCTAAAACTACAATTTAGTGTAGTGAGACCTCTGCACAGGGTTCAGCTAAAACTACAAGTTAGTGTAGTGAGACCTCTGCACAGTGTTCAGCTAAAGCTACAAGTTAGTGTAATGCATCCTGCTCACAGTGTTCAGCTAAAACTACAAGTTAGTGTAGTGAGACCTCTGCACAGTGTTCAGCTAAAGCTACAAGTTAGTGTAGTGCGTCCTGCTCACAGTGTTCAGCTAAAATTACAAGTTAGTGTAGTGCGACCTCTGCACAGTGTTCAGCTAAATCTACAAGTTAGTGTAGTGAGACCTCTGCACAGTGTTCAGCTAAAACTACAATTTAGTGTAGTGCGACCTCTGCACTGTGTCCAGCTAAAACTACAAGTTAGTGTAGTGAGACCTCTGCACAGTGTTCAATTAAAGCTACAAGTTAATGTAGTGCTTCCTGCTCACAGTGTTCAGCTAAAGCTACAAGTTAGTGTAGTGCGTCCTGCTCACTGTGTTAAGCTAAAAATACAAATTAGTGTAGTGAGACCTCTGCACAGTGTTCAGCTAAAGCTACAAGTTAGTGTAGTGCTTCCTGCTCACAGTGTTCAGCTAAAGCTACAAGTTAGTGCAGTGCATCCTGCTCACAGTGTTCAGCTAAAACTACAAGTTAGTGTAGTGTGACCTCTGCACAGTGTTCAGCTAAAACTACAAGTTAGTGTAGTGAGACCTCTGCACAGTGTTCAGCTAAAGCTACAAGTTAGTGTAGTGAGACCTCTGCACAGTGTTCAGCTAAAGCTACAAGTTAGTGTAGTGCTTCCTGCTCACAGTGTTCAGCTAAAGCTACAAGTTAGTGTAGTGCGTCCTGCTCACAGTGTTCAGCTAAAACTACAAGTTAGTGTAGTGAGACCTCTGCACAGTGTTCAGCTAAAGCTACAAGTTAGTGTAGTGAGACCTCTGCACAGTATTCAGCTAAAGCTACAAGTTAGTGTAGTGAGACCTCTGCACAGTGTTCAGCTAAAGCTACAAGTTAGTGTAGTGCATCCTGCTCACAGTGTTCAGCTAAAACTACAAGTTAGTGTAGTGCGACCTCTGCACAGTGTTCAGCTAAAACTACAAGTTAGTGTAGTGAGACCTCTGCACAGTGTTCAGCTAAAGCTACAAGTTAGAGTAGTGAGACCTCTGCACAGTGTTCAGCTAAAACTACAAGTTAGTGTAGTGAGACCTCTGCACAGTATTCAGCTAAAGCTACAAGTTAGTGTAGTGCATCCTGCTCACAGTGTTCAGCTAAAACTACAAGCTAGTGTAGTGCGACCTCTGCACAGTGTTCAGCTAAAACTACAATTTAGTGTAGTGAGACCTCTGCACAGGGTTCAGCTAAAACTACAAGTTAGTGTAGTGAGACCTCTGCACAGTGTTCAGCTAAAGCTACAAGTTAGTGTAATGCATCCTGCTCACAGTGTTCAGCTAAAACTACAAGTTAGTGTAGTGAGACCTCTGCACAGTGTTCAGCTAAAGCTACAAGTTAGTGTAGTGCGTCCTACTCACAGTGTTCAGCTAAAATTACAAGTTAGTGTAGTGCGACCTCTGCACAGTGTTCAGCTAAATCTACAAGTTAGTGTAGTGAGACCTCTGCACAGTGTTCAGCTAAAACTACAATTTAGTGTAGTGCGACCTCTGCACTGTGTCCAGCTAAAACTACAAGTTAGTGTAGTGAGACCTCTGCACAGTGTTCAGCTAAAGCTACAAGTTAATGTAGAGCTTCCTGCTCACAGTGTTCAGCTAAAGCTACAAGTTAGTGTAGTGCGTCCTGCTCACAGTGTTAAGCTAAAAATACAAATTAGTGTAGTGAGACCTCTGCACAGTGTTCAGCTAAAGCTACAAGTTAGTGTAGTGCTTCCTGCTCACAGTGTTCAGCTAAAGCTACAAGTTAGTGCAGTGCATCCTGCTCACAGTGTTCAGCTAAAACTACAAGTTAGTGTAGTGCGACCTCTGCACAGTGTTCAGCTAAAACTACAAGTTAGTGTAGTGAGACCTCTGCACAGTGTTCAGCTAAAGCTACAAGTAAGAGTAGTGAGACCTCTGCACAGTGTTCAGCTAAAACTACAAGTTAGTGTAGTGAGACCTCTGCACAGTGTTCAGCTAAAACTACAAGTTAATGTAGTGAGACCTCTGCACAGTGTTCAGCTAAAGCTACAAGTTAGTGTAGTGCGTCCTGCTCACAGTGTTCAGCTAAAACTACAAGCTAGTGTAGTGCGACCTCTGCACAGTGTTCAGCTAAAACTACAAGTTAGTGTACTGAGACCTCTGCACAGTGTTCAGCTAAAGCTACAAGTTAGTGTAGTGAGACCTCTGCACAGTGTTCAGCTAAAGCTACAAGTTAGTGTAGTGCTTCCTGCTCACAGTGTTCAGCTAAAGCTGTAAGTTAGAGTAGTGAGACCTCTGCACAGTGTTCAGCTAAAACTACAGGTTAGTGTAGTGAGACCTCTGCACAGTGTTCAGCTAAAGCTACAAGTTAGTGTAGTGCATCCTGCTCACAGTATTCAGCTAAAACTACATGTTAGTGTAGTGCGACCTCTGCACAGTGTTCAGCTAAAGCTACAAGTTAGTGTAGTGCATCCTGCTCACAGTGTTCAGCTAAAACTACAAGTTAGTGTAGTGCGACCTCTGCACAGTGTTCAGCTAAAGCTACAAGTTAGTGTAGTGAGACCTCTGCACAGTGTTCAGCTAAAGCTACAAGTTAGTGTTGTGCATCCTGCTCACAGTGTTCGCCTAAAACTACAAGCTAGTGTAGTGCAACCTCTGCACAGTGTTCAGCTAAAACTACAATTTAGTGTAGTGAGACCTCTGCACAGTGTTCAGCTAAAGCTACAAGTTAGTGTAGTGAGACCTCTGCACAGTGTTCAGCTAAAACTACCAGTTAGTGTAATGAGACCTCTGCACAGTGTTCAGCTATAGCTACAAGTTCGTGTAGTGCTTCCTGCTCACAATGTTCAGCTAAAGCTACAAGTTAGTATAGTGCATCCTGCTCACAGTGTTCAGCTAAAACTACAAGTTAGTGTAGTGAGACCTCTGCACAGTGTTCAGCTAAAGCTACAAGTTAGTGTAGTGAGACCTCTGTACAGTGTTCAGCTAAAACTACAAGTTAGTGTAGTGCGTCCTGCTCACAGTGTTCAGCTAAAACTACAAGTTAGTGTAGTGAGACCTCTGCACAGTGTTCAGCTAAAGCTACACGTTAGTGTAGTGCGTCCTGCTCACAGTGCTCAGCTAAAACTACAAGTTAGTGTAGTGCGACCTCTGCACAGTGTTCAGCTAAAGCTACAAGTTAGTGTAGTGAGACCTCTGCACAGTGTTCAGCTAAAGCTACAAGTTAGTGTAGTGCATCCGGCTCACAGTGTTCAGCTAAAACTACAAGCTAGTGTAGTGCGACCTCTGCACAGTGTTCAGCTAAAACTACAATTTAGTGTAGTGAGACCTCTGCACAGTGTTCAGCTAAAGCTACAAGTTAGTGTAGTGAGACCTCTGCACAGTGTTCAGCTAAAGCTACAAGTTAGTGTAGTGCGTCCTGCTCACAGTGTTCAGCTAAAACTACAAGTTAGTGTAGTGCGACCTCTGCACAGTGTTCAGCTAAAACTACAAGTTAGTGTAGTGAGACCTCTGCACAGTGTTCAGCTAAAGCTACAAGTTAGTGTAGTGCTTCCTGCTCACAGTGTTCAGCTAAAGCTACAAGTTAGTGTAGTGTGTCCTGCTCACAGTGTTCAGCTAAAACTACAAGTTAGTGTAGTGCGACCTCTGCACAGTGTTCAGCTAAAACTACAAGTTAGTGTAGTGAGACCTCTGCACAGTGTTCAGCTAAAGTTACAAGTTAGTGCAGTGCATCCTCCTCACAGTGTTCAGCTAAACCTACAAGATATTTTTTGCGAGCTCTGCATAGTGTTCAGCTAAAGCTACCTGTAGAAGGTTGGTGGTTTTTTCCTGATCCTATCACTACCGCAGGCATCTAAATAAGCTACAAGTTAGTGTAGTGCGAGCTCTGCACAGTTTTCACCTAAAGCTACCTGTAGAAGGTTGGTGTTGTTTTCCTGATCCTATCACTACTGCAGGCTGCTAAATAAGCTACAAGTTATTTTTTTGGCGAGCCCTGCACAGTGTTCACCTAAAGCTACCTGTAGAAGGTTGTTAGTGTTTTCCTGATCCTATCACTACCGCAGGCAGCTAAATAAGCTACAAGTTAGTTTTTTGCAAGCTCTGCACAGTGTTCAGCTAAAGCTACCTGTAGAAGGTTGGTGATGTTCTCATACTACAGCCGCAACATGCGGAAGACTTGGTCGAATGGATGACCAAGCCATCCTCATCCTCCTCATCCTCTCTCACCCATGCTCAGGGTACTTTGTCTGGCAAAGCAGCGGCCTCTTCCCTCGGCTCAATGTCATCAGTGACTCCTTCCCTAGCCCCACCATGTCCTCCTGAGGAGTCCCTCGAACTGTTTGAACACAGTGTTAGGTACATGCTCCAGGAGGATGCCCAGTGTTTGGAAGGCTCTGATGATGATACTGAGCTAGATGAAGGCAGTAACGTGAGCACGGACAGGGGGGGTGCCCAAGAAGGACAGCAATCTGGCAGTCATGCTCCCCCTGCTGCAGCATACGGCCAGGTTTGCTCCAGTGATGAGGAGGGAGGGGATGATGATGTCACTGACTCAACGAGGGGGCCTGATAGGAGAGAGGAGGAGGAGGAGGAAGAGACGGCACATCACCAACGAGGCAGGATGCCCTCCAGGGGCCAGCCTAAGGTCAGCACACTGACTGCATCACACCCCAAAGCTCTGCATGTGCAGGGCGCTGCAGTCTCTGCACGTTATTCCAAAAGTTCTTTGGTGTGAGCCTTGTTTGAGACGAGTGCATCAGATCGCACCGCTGCTATTTGCAACATATGTCTCAAGCGTATCTCGCGTGGCCAAAACATCTCCTGCTTGGGCATCACATGCTTGACCAGAGATATGTTGACCTGTCATGCAGTTTGTTGGCAAGTGTATTTATAAGACCCACACCAAAGAACAAAGAGGACCTCTCCTTGCTCCTCATCAGGTGAGATCTCCAACCCCACTATACCTTCAGTCCTCTCTGAGACCTGCACTGAGAGGAATGAAGGTGTAGAATTAGGTGTGTCACAGCCAAGTACTTGTGGGCAATCTTCTTTTGGTACACCGACGTCAGATTGTACCAGGCAAATTTCCCTGCCCCAGCTGCTGCACCGCCAAAAGAAGTTCACTCCCAGCCATCCACATGCCCAGCGGTTGAATGCTAGCTTGGCAAAATTGCTAGCACTTCAACTGCTGCCTTTTCAGTTAGCAGACTCTGTCCCCTTCTGTGAGTTTGTGGAATGTGCGGTTCCTCAGTGGCAGGTACCCAAATGCCACTTTTTCTCACAGAAAGCGATTCCGGTATGTGGAAGGCAATGTCTTGGCCTCGCTGGACAGGGCAGTCAGCGGTAAGGTGCATATTACCGCTGACTCATGGTCCAGCAGGCATGGACAGGGACGTTACCTAAGTTTCACCGTGCATTGGGTGACTCTGCTGGCAGTTGGGAAGGATGCAGGACAAGGTGCAGTAATGTTAGAGGTTGTTCCACCACCACGCCTCCAAAATGCCACTACTAATGATTGTGACACACCTCTCTCCTCCACCCCCTCCTCTTCTTCTTCCTCCATGGCCTCTTCCTGTGCTTTGTCCTCAGAACCAGCTGTGCTCCGTAGTCGTGCAAGGGGCTACACAAGTATGCAGGCCAAAAGATGCCATGCGGTGCTTGAGCTGGTGTGCTTGGGGGACAGTAGCCACATTGGTGCATAGGTTCTGTCAGCTCTGCAGGGGCAGGTTCAGAGGTGGTTGACGCCATGCCAACTTAAGGCAGGAATGGTGGTTAGCGACAATGGCACCAACCTCCTCTCTGCCCTCCGACAGGGACAAATGACCCATGTGCCCTGTTTGGCTCACGTCCTTAACTTGGTGGTGCAGCGGTTCTTGGGCAGGTACCCGGGCTTACAGGATGTCCTGAGGCAGGCCAGGAAAGTCTGTGTGCATTTCCGCCGGTCATATAATGCCAGTGCTCGGCTGGCAGACCTCCAAAAGGAGTTTAACCTGCCCAAGAACTGCCTAATCTGTGACATGCCCACCAGGTGGAACTCAATGTTGGCCATGCTGCAGCGGCTGCACACGCAGCAGAGGGCCATCAATGAGTACCTGTGCGACTATGGCACCAGGACAGGGTCAGGGGAGCTTGTTTTTTTTCCCCCCACGCCAGTGGGCCATGATCAGGGATGCATGCACTGTCCTGTCACCATTTGAGGAGGCCACGAGGATGGTGAGCAGTGACAGTGCATGCATCAGTGACACTGTCCCCCTTGTCCACCTGTTGGAGCACATGCTGCGTGGAATAATGGACAGGGCACTTGAGGCAGAACAAAGGCAGGAAGAGCAGGATTTCCTTAGCTCTCAAGGCCCCCTTTATCCGGACAGTGTTCCTGCGTGCCCACCGATCACACAGGAAGAGGACGAGGATGAGAAGGAGAAGGAGGAGAATTGTGTTAGTATGGAGGTGGAGCCTGGCACTCAGCATCAGCAGCAGTCTTTAATCAGTCCCAAGAAACACATGGACTTGTATGTGGCTGGGAGGAGGTGGCTGTGGACCATGTCATCCTTAGTGACCCAGAGGACTTCGGACTGAATGCCTCAGCAAACCTATGTTGCATGGCCTCCCTGATCCTGCAAAGCCTGCGTAAGGATCCTCGTATTTGTGGTATCAAGGAGAAGGACCAATACTGGCTGGCAACCCTCCTTGATCCACGTTACAAGGGTAAGGTTGCAGACCTTATCTTGCCATCGCAGAGGGAGCAGAGGATGAAACATCTTCGGGAGGCCTTGCAGGAAGGTCTGTGCAACGCGTTCCCAGGGACTGGGAGGTTACAAACTTCTGTTTTTGGACAACGTGTTGCTGAGGCTTCAGTCAGTCAAAGAAGGAGAAGGTGGCCGTCTGACCGATGCGTTCAGACAATTTTTTGGTCCGCAGCCCCAAGGTATGATCGGTTCCAACAACCATCGCCAGCGTCTGTTTTACATGGTGCAGGAATACCTAGGGGCAAGATTAGACTTGGACACCTTTCCCACCGAAAATCCTCTGGGTTACTGGGTCTTGAGGATGGATCACTGGCCAGAGCTTGCACAGTATGCAATTGAGCTACTGGCCTGTCCTGCATCCAGCGTTCTTTCGGAACACACATTCAGTGCTGCTGGAGGCTTTGTAACCGATCACAGGGTGCGTCTGTCCACCGACTCGGTCGATCGACTGACCTTCATAAAAATGAATACATTTTTTTGAAATCTCAGATCCCTTCAAAGACTGTCTATGCTGATGCTGAGTGACTATCCTGAGTAATTATCCTCTTCCTCCTCAATGATCACGCTGATAGCTTGTAAGAACATTTTTGGTTCTGGGCGCCAGCACCAGTGCCTAAGGCCCAATTTTTCAGCCCCTGTTTAACAGGGGCGTGTAATTACAATTTTTGATGCATTACTTTGCAGCAGGGCTTGTTCCTGCATTCCAACTAGAGTATCTGTGAGGGATTGCAGTGTTGTGGCACCAGCACCAGTGCCTAAGGCCCAATTTTTCAGCCCCTGTTTAACAGGGTAGTGTAATTAGAAATTTTGATGCAATACTTTGCAGCAGGGCTTGTTTCTGCGTTCTAACTTGAGTATCTGTGAGGGGTTGCAGTGTTGTGGCACCAGTACCAGTGCCTAAGGCCCAATTTTTCTGCCCCTGTTCAACAGGGGCGTGTAATTACAATTCTTGATCTAATATTTCACAGCATGTGAGGGCTTACAGTGTTATGGCCACAACAACACCTAAGGCCCAAATTTCTGCTGAGTATATAGGGCAGGCCCCTACTTTCAGACATCCAACTTACAAACGACTCCTACTTGCAAACAGAAGGAGACAACAGGAAGTGAGATGAAATCTACCCCTAGGAAAGGGAAATTCTCTCCTGTAAGAGTTAATATGGGAAAAACGTTTCTCCTTTCCACTGATGCTTTATCACCAATCCTTGTTTCACAACAAACCCCAAAACCCCAAATTTTCAAAAAACATTTGTCATTGGGACAAAAACTGAGGTGAAATTTTCTGAAGAGGAGCACAGATGGCAAAACAAATGTCACAGGGGTGATAACCCTTCCCTATGTTTTCCAAAAAGCTTAAAATAGATTTTTTGGCTGGAGCTAAACACGTTAAAAATGTACCAGTTCAAAATTACAAACAGATTCTATTTAACAACAAACCTACAGTCCCTGTCTTGTTTGCACCACCTGTATACTGCTGTTAAGAGTATATAGGGCCTGGTGGCCCCACGCCTTTCCTTTTTTTAATTTAGGTGCGGGGTTCCCCTTAATATCCATACAAGACCCAAAGGGCCTGGTAATGGACTGGGGGGTACCCATGCTGTTTGTCTCACTGATTTTCATCCATATTGCCAGGACCCGACATTACATTAAAGCCGCAAGCAGTTTTAAATGACTTTTTTTCCTTTAAAAATGACATTTTGTGCAGGGACTGTTCTAAGCATGGGAAACCTGCGCCACTTTACAGGCATACTATAGACACCCCCCAAGTACGATATTTAAAGGAATTTTTTTTTTTAACTTTAAGCATCATTAAAATCACTGCTCCCGAAAAAACGGCTGTTTTTAAAAGTTTTTTTTGCATTGATACATGTCCCCTGGGGCAGGACCCGGGGCCCCAAACCCTTTTTAGGACAATACCATGCAAATTATCCTTTAAAATGAGCACTTTTGATTTCGAACGTTCGAGTCCCATAGACGTCAATGGGGTTCTAACGTTTGTGCGAATTTTCAGTCCGTTCGCAGGTTCTGGTGCGAACCGAACCGGGGGGTGTTTGGCTCATCCCTATTAATAATCATGGCCTCTAGGGATGAGCCGAACACCCCCCTGTTCACACCAGAACATGCGAACAGGCAAAAAATTTGTTCGAACACGCGAACACCATTAAAGTCTATGGGACACGGACATGAATAATCAAAAGTGCTAATTTTAAAGGCTTATATTCAAGTTATTGTCATAAAAAGTGTTTGGGGACCTGGGTCCTGCCCCAGGGGACATGAATCAATGCAAAAAAAAGTTTTAAAAATGGCAGTTTTTTCGGGAGCAGTGATTTTAATAATGCTTAAAGTGAAACAATAAAAGTGTAATATTCCTTTGAATTTCGTACCTGGGAGGTGTTTATAGTATGCCTATAAAGGGGCGCATGTTTCCCATGTTTAGAACAGTCTGACAGCAAAAAGACATTTCAAAGGAAAAAATGGATTTTTAATACAGCTTACCTGTAAAATCCTTTTCTTGAAGTACATCACGGGACACAGAGCACCATAATAATGACTAATTGGGTTATACGCTACCTTTAGGTGATTGGACACTGGCAACCAATAGAAAGACGGTTCCTCCCATATAACCCCTCCTATACAGGAAATACCTCAGTTTTGTAGCAAGTAATGACGATCCCAGAAAAGAGGGGAGGGACCTCTGTGTCCCGTGATGTACTTCAAGAAAAGGATTTTACAGGTAAGCTGTATGAAAAATCCATTTTTCTTTATCGTACATCACGGGACACAGATCACCATAATAATGACTAATTGGGATGTCCTAAAGCAATGCACCTGAGGGGGGGGGCACAATATCCCTAAGCCCAAACGGGCCAGAGACTATAAAGCTGCCTGCAACACGCTGTGGCCAAAAACAGTCTCTTTTTGAGATCTAACATCCACCTGGCAAAACCTGGTGAACGTATGAACTGAAGACCAAGCTTCCGCTTTGCAAACCTGAGCCATAGACACCTGTTGGCATACTGCTCATGATGCACTAACCCCTCTAGTGGAGTGTGCTTTTAAATCCCAAGGTGGGACCTTGCACCTTAATCCATTACCCTGGATAATAGTCTGGCGAATCCACCTAGATATAGTTGAACTTGTTGCCGGCTGTCCTTTTTTAGGACCTTCCGGCAGGACAAAAAGGCAGTCAGTCTTCCGAAACGAAGCTGACATCTTTAAGTAAACTTTGATCTCCCTCACCACATCCAGCGAGTGACCTTTCCTCCCTAGTTTTAGCGTTTGGAAAAAAGGAAGGTAGAATGATATCCTGATTCAAATGAAATTTGGAAACTACCTTTGGTAAAAAATCCGGACAAGGGCGCATGACCACTCTGTCCTGATGAAGAATCAAAAAAGGTTCTTTGCAAGAAAGGGCGACCAATTCTGACACCCTTCTAGCCGACGTTATAGCCACCAAAAAAAACAATTTCCTGGCTAATAGGACAAATGGAATATGTCTGATAGGTTCAAACGGTTGACTCTGTAAGGCTGACAGCACCAAATTTAGGTCCCAGGGACATAAAGGCAATCTAACCGGCGGCCTCAGGTGCGTTACTCCCTTGACAAAGGTTCCCAAAGAATGGGATGTAATTGGTCTTTGGAAAAATACTGATAAGATCGAAATCTGTCCTTTAATTGTCCCTAAAGCCAGCTTCAAGTTTGCTCCTGCTTGAAGAAAGGCCAGAACTCTTCCAATCGTATACCTACGAGGTTTAAACTTCCTTTCCTCACACCAAGAAATGTATGACTTCCAGACTCTATAATAGATAGCTATAGAAACTGACTTTCTATCGTTAATCAGATTAAACAAGACTGAACCCATAATACCACGGTCTTTCAATATTCTGGTCTCAATAGCCATGCCATCAAATTCAGCAACCGTAAAGAAGGATGGAATATGGGTCCTTGAGACAACAGGTCTGGACGGCACGGAAGGACCAATGGGTCCCCCACTGCCAACTTCACAATCTCCGAGTACCGGGATCTCCGAGGTCATGCTGGGGCCACTAGGATCATTGGCTTTCCTTCCTCCTGTATTCTCCATAGTAAGTGCGGCAGAATTTGGATCGGAGGGAAGGCATATATCAGAGAATACTGATCCCAAGGAACTACTAATGCATCTATCCCGACAGCAAGTGGATCCTTGGTCCTAGATACAAACCTGTCCAGCTTGGCATTAAATCTGGATGCCAGCAGATCCACATCTGGGGTCCCCCAGTGTTGGCAGATCTGTAGAAAAACCTCGGGATGCAGGAACCATTCCCCTGGCAACAATTTCTGGTGACTTAGGAAGTCTGCCTGTCAATTGTCCACCCCCGGTATAAACACTGCTGAAAGAAACGGCACATGCTTTTCTGCCCAAGTCAATATGTAATTTACTTCTCTTTGGGCTGTCCGACTCCTGGTACCTTCCTCGTGGTTGATATGCCACTACTGTGGAGTTGTCGGACTGGACTCGAACAGGGAGACCCCGTAACCTGGACGTCCAGAAGCGCAGGGCCAGACGAGCTGCCCAAATCTCCAATAGATTGATGGGCAAGGACCTTTCTGCCTGGGACCATATTCCCTGGACAGACGCCTCCTCCGGGACTGCTCCCCAGCTGAGACGACTGGCGTCTGTAGTTACCACGCTCCAAGCTGTTGGTGGAAAAGATTTTCATTTTCTCAAATTGCTGGTTTTTAACCACCAAGAGAGGTTCCATTGTACCTGTGGGGACAGAACCATAGGATGATCTAAGGTTCGAGCAGACCTGTCCCAGGCTTCCAGAACACCCTGGAGTGGAACTGCGTGTAAGGAGATTCCATAATACATTGCATTATGATTGATTATTGATTTTACCCTGAGGATATAAGTTCAGGATTGCTTATCTGCTTAATGATTTATATTTCAGTGAATGTGACAAATTGTATCTCATGACAGTATTACTTAATGACTGAATTATCTCATTGCAATATCACCCTGTCTGTCTATTCCTGTTTGATGTCTTCATCTGAGGAAACATCTGTTTGTGGTTTTTATCTCTGTACACTGTTGCTGGGTATGAAAGGCCAGCAAAGGCCAGAATTAGCTTTTTTAGGAACTTGTGGTTGGGCACCTCATGGTCAGCAGACGATAACAGAAAGTAAGGAATCAATGACCTATTAGCTTGAACTATAGAGGTTAACATTAAGGTCACAAGATGAAGACATTACTAATATATGGAAAATCACAAGATTAAGAAATTACTAATATGCTAATGAACATTTATGTGTATTATTTTGATTGGCCCCCAAATGGGGCAGAGTCTTGTAGAGGCACAGCATAAAACGGCAAACCATTCAATAAACCATTGTAATCATTCAGCACGTACTTCGTGTGTATGTGTAATTGATTATCCGCCGGCGAGGACCTCCACTGAGCCATCTCAAGAGCCTAGGCCACAAGGAGAAGTCGGGCGCCTAACAGTTTTGGTACCAGAAGTGGGGTGTGTTTGAACAGGTAAGTCATTTTACTCCTTTTTACCTATTTTTTGGTAACTGGTGTTGATGCTTGCCATGTTCAAATAACCTTGTATGTCCACCCACTTACATAACTGTGCCTTCGCAACGGACTAGGCTGGTCCCTTGGAGGGTTAAGAAGGGCTCGCAGGTTTTTTTGGTTTTTTTGTTTTTTTAAAAATAGTCTGACTAGGTTGGTCTGACTGTGTTAGGTAGATATATGTGTGTTTAAAACTCAGGAAGTATAGAATACGCCCGTAGTATAAGGAGTGGCTGAGTGGACGCCCAATTTTTGGGGAAGATATTGAAAAGTGCACTTATTATAACATGTTCATATAATGTAACTTTATTTTGGCCACTGTATATATAAGATTTTGCTTGTTTTCTTTTAGGTACCACCGTAAGTATTTACAGTATTAGAGAATTAGAGAATTAGAGATAAGTGTATGATATATATGTGTATGACAACTGAATGCAAAGTACTGTATTGATTTAGAGGATTTTTTTGTTAAGGTATTACACATATATGCACTAAATGAACCACATAAGGCGAGAACCTGATTGTAGTGAGATAGCACCCGCTTGCCCACATTGCACTTTTGGTTTACTGTTCCTTAGTGTTGAACAGGTTGCAGCAATAACCAGCCCTCGCCCAGATCTCACTGACATTCCCCTACCAGGAGTACAGGACGTCTTCATAGACGGCAGTTGTTCTCGCCCCTCTGATGTAACATTCCTGACAGGGTATGCCATTGTCCAACTACCTGATGTGGTGTTGGAAGCAAAAGCCTTACCACCCTCCTCGGCACAGGTAGCAGAATTGGAGGCACTCACAAGAGCTTGCATACTTTTCTCTGATGAGGAGGTAAACATCTACACAGATAGTAGGTACGCTTTTGGCGTAACGCACGACTATGGCGTAATCTGGGCGAATAGAGGATTTAAAACCGCTGACAACAAGTCAATTGCTAACTCTACGCAAATTAAAGCACTCCTGCAAGCGATTCTTCTCTCAAAGAGGATAGCGGTCATCAAGGTAAAGGCACATTCATCAGATAACAGCAGAGTTTCCAAAGGAAACGCTCTGGCAGACAGAGAAGCAAAAAAAGCCGCTGCCCTATACATTGGTCAGCCAGCCCCCACAACAATGTTTTTCAAAGAACATTTTACATCACCCAACTTTAAAACCATTGTGGCACAAATACAGGGATTAGCTACAGAGGAGGATGTTTCTTTTTGGGTCAAGGATGGCTTGACCAAGGACCAAGAAGGTCTTTGGTCAAAAGAGGGGAAGATATTGGGCATACCAGAATCAAGCAGTGTTCTCATACTTTCCTATCTCCATGGTCCAGGACATATAGGTACCACCGCCCTAACAAACATATACACAAAGTCTTTCTGCACAAACAACTTAAGTAAACAGGCAAAACTCCTCACCAGCAGTTGTCTGACCTGTGCACAAAACAATGTCCAAGGGAAAAATCATGGATTACATGGCCACCTGCCCCCACCCCTGGGTCCCCTAACAGATTTGCAAATAGACTTCACACACATGCCCAAACAAAAAGGCAATTTGAAATGCCTTTGCGTGATCGTATGCAAATGGTCAGGTTGGGTTGAAGGTATTCCGTGTACAGGTGAGACTGCTAAAATTGCTGCCAAATGCTTACTGAACCATTGGGTTTGTAGGTTCGGAATACCAACGGCCATATGGTCAGACAGAGGGCCTGCCTTCAGCTCCTCTGTCACACAGACTTTAGCTAAGCTACTAGGCTTACAGTGGAAATTGCACATCCCTTACCACCCACAAAGTGCAGGAGTAGTGGAAAGAATGAATAGGAACATTAAAGACAAGTTAAAAAAGGCTACGGGGGGCACCATGAAAGGATGGTTGGATTACCTTCCTTCTGTCCTATTTCAGATCAGGACAACACCACATGCTAGAACAAAACTCTCGCCCTTTGAGATTTTGATGGGAGTCCCTGCAAACATAGAGCTGCCCCTCTTAGATCAAAACACTGACATTAACATCTATTCTCAACAGGAAATGTACGTGAAAAATCTGGTAAGTATGCTACAGGATATGAACGAACAAGTCTCTGTCACCTTTTCTCCTCTTTCAACAGAACCTACTCATCCCTTCATCCCAGGAGACAAAGTACTGGTGAAACAACTGGCACACAAAAAGAAGGTTGGACCCATTTTCTCTGGACCTTGGAAGATAGAGAAGGTTTCCAGAACTGCTGTACTGACCGATCTAGGAAACACCTGGATCCACGCCAGCCGGTTAAAGAAGTGTCCACAGCAACCCCAGACCCCTGACCCTCCTCCAGCATCCCAAGACTCCTCTCTTCAGGAACAGCGATCAGATTTGGAGGACATTCAAGAAGGCATAAAACAAATCTCTCTGGACGACGAGACAAATCCCCCACCAACAAGAAGAAACGAGTAACAGAACTTTGCACACAGTACCTGACAAAATGATTTCTACCTTTGTGTCAGGAAAAACATTATGCCTCTGGACATGTCTGATTCTGATAGTATTCCTACCTACTTGGTTAATAGCGAATTGTGTGTACCATCCAGAAGGTTTAGGGCTACTAAAAGGGATATGTGGAAATGCCCAGACAGCCAAAGCACCTAGTATAAAATATAAAAGAAGTATGTCCCCCACTGAACCCCCTTCAGGTTTCACTGACAAGATGTTGTTGTTAAAGTTTAAGTACAGTTATGCACAAAAGTCTGGTTTTGAGAAATGTTGGATATGCAGCAAACTCCACCCCAGTACAGCCAGAATCCCATTGATGGCCATTCCCTTCACTCCTTTTTTGAATGGAACTCCCCCCATAGTTCTTGCCAATGTCATAAGAAAAAGTCCCAATAAGCCCCTCAGTTTTCAAATTGTGGGCAAGAGCCACGCTCCAGATTGGTGTTTCATACTGGGAAACATTTCCAGGGGAGCAGAGGTGTGCAAATGGTCAAAACTTAATGTCTCCATGGCTTCCCTTACTGATAACTCACTTTTTCGCACCTCAGACCCTGTGATAAATGCTACCATCTATGACCTTTTTAATTCTAGTTCCCACTCCACGGTCGCACAGTTACTAGCTCTGCTGATGGCATCTGGTCATTCAAAGGGTGCAAGGACCATTGTTAGTCAACGACCCTTGGCATTAGGTAACACAACCTACATCTGTTGTGGCAAGCTCTGTTACCCATGGATTCCTGAAGAACCCCAGGGGTGGTGTTACCTTGCTAAAATAGTTCCTGTAATGGGAGTAGTGGGGGATAATGGGCAAGGACACCTACTTAAAGCTAGCACCCACCCAAGATACCCTCTAAAACATCTTGGAAAGAGAGAAATGTTCCTAGAAAAAGATATGACCTGGGCTTGGTTTCCTTCCTGGACAGGTTGGGGAATAGATTTGATGAAGAAACTAAATAACTACACCTCAATCATTGATCAGATCTTGGAAAAGGACTCTGATGACATCTCAAAATTAAACCTAGAAACCAGAGCAATTAGAAAACAACTAGGGTTACATGACTTGGCTATAGAAAGCATGAGTGCAGCCCTCACTGGCCTCTGTGAAATTACTGAGGACTATGAATGCTGCACTTGGATACACAACACGAGTATCGAGATCCCTGATTACTATGATATTATTACACAACACAGAAAAGAGGTAAACAAGCTACAACAGGATGCAAGGGATATTGGGAAAACATGGGACCCTTTCTCTACCGGTTTCAGTTTGGGAGGTCTCACTTCATGGTTGAAGAACACTGCAATGACAATTTTTACCATACTGCTTTTCATATTGTTCTTGTATGCATGCTTCATGTTACTTAAATGCCTCTGCAAAAAGGGTAGCGAAGCACATTCCGAAACCATGAAGCTGACTTCCATTTCCAGAGATCCCACGGTATGGTACGAGAACCAGGAAAATGAGGCCGGGGGATATGAATCCTTAAGGCGTGACGAAAAGGTAGAATGACCATTTCGATGATATCGAATGGTCAAAGGGAGGATTGTAAGGAGATTCCATAATACATTGCATTATGATTGATTATTGATTTTACCCTGAGGATATAAGTTCAGGATTGCTTATCTGCTTAATGATTTATATTTCAGTGAATGTGACAAATTGTATCTCATGACAGTATTACTTAATGACTGAATTATCTCATTGCAATATCACCCTGTCTGTCTATTCCTGTTTGATGTCTTCATCTGAGGAAACATCTGTTTGTGGTTTTTATCTCTGTACACTGTTGCTGGGTATGAAAGGCCAGCAAAGGCCAGAATTAGCTTTTTTAGGAACTTGTGGTTGGGCACCTCATGGTCAGCAGACGATAACAGAAAGTAAGGAATCAATGACCTATTAGCTTGAACTATAGAGGTTAACATTAAGGTCACAAGATGAAGACATTACTAATATATGGAAAATCACAAGATTAAGAAATTACTAATATGCTAATGAACATTTATGTGTATTATTTTGATTGGCCCCCAAATGGGGCAGAATCTTGTAGAGGCACAGCATAAAACGGCAAACCATTCAATAAACCATTGTAATCATTCAGCACGTACTTCGTGTGTATGTGTAATTGATTATCCGCCGGCGAGGACCTCCACTGAGCCATCTCAAGAGCCTAGGCCACAAGGAGAAGTCGGGCGCCTAACACTGCGCACATGGAATTGCGTTGAAGAATGGCGCTATTTTGCCCAGCAACCTCATGCACAGCCGAATAGAAGATCTTGGTTCTTTTTTCACCTTCTGGACGAGTTCCACTATGGAAATGACCTTTAAGGGGGGTAACAACACCCTTTCTTGGGCGGTGTTTAAGACCAGACCCAGATACACCAAGGCTTGGGTCGGACAAAGGGCTGACTTGTCCACATTTAGAATCCAACCTAGGCATTGTAAAACCCGCACTGTTCTTGACACGTTTTGGATCAGGATGGGGCAAGAGCAATCCCTCAGGAGAAGATCTCCAGATATCCTACCATGGAAATCTTCTGGGACATTAGGAATGCCAACACCGGGGCCAGAATCTTTGTGAAAAGCCTGGGGGCCGTGGCTAGACCGAATGGCAGTGCCACTAATTGAAAATGACGGCCCTCTACTGCGAAACGCAGAAACCTTTGATGTAGTCCGAAGATCGGTACATGAAGGTATACGTCCTTGATATCTATGGACGCTAAATAATCTCCTTTTCTCAGAGATTTTATTATTGAACGAACCGACTCCATGCGGAAGGACCGGACGTTTACAAAGAGGTTGAGAGCCTTGAGGTCCAAAATGGGCCTTACTTCACCATTTGGTTTCGGCACGGTAAAAAGGTTTGAGTAAAACCCCTTGAATCTTTCTTTGTGCGGAACCTTGACAATTGCCCCTTGCTTCAGCAGATGCTGCAAGGCTAGGAATAGGCATTTCCTTTTCTCTGGATCTGACGGGACCCTTGAGTATAGAAAACGGTTTGGAGGCATTTCCCGGAACTCTATTCTGTAGCCCTGTGTTATAGTGGAAATGACCCATCTGTCTTGGACCAGATCTTCCCTTGCATCCAAAAACAGCCGAAGCCTGCCCCCCACCTGTGAGGGGCGCCCCTTCACAAGGTTGACTTGGAGTTGGACTTGGCTGGCTTTTGATTCCAGGGCTTCCTCTGACCCTGAGGTTTTTTAAACCCAGATGACTGAGGCCGTCAATACCGCTTGGGGGAAGAAGCACTAGGTCCTGGAGCATTGGGAATTTTATAAGAGGGTTGCTTACCTCTCTTTTTAGTAGGGAGAAGGGCACTCTTTCCTCCAGAGATCTTTTGGATATATTTATCCAGATCCTCACCAAACAAGCGTTCTCCATGGAATGGAAAAGCTGCAAGTAGCCTCTTGCATGGCATTTCAGCAGACCAGTTCTTTAGCCACAAAACCCTGCGCATAGATATGGACAGTAACGCTATGGACAGTAATGTTCTTTTAGGGATTGGCAAATCCCAATAGCTGCAACTGCTGGTTGAACTGCTGCACCAGCCACCATAAAAGAGGCTTTTAATAAGGACTCTAGCTTTTTATCGGCTGGATCCTTAAATACCTGGGCATTATCCACTGGGCAGGTTAAATTCTTATTCACTGAAGAAATGGCGGCATCCACCAAAGGTGTACCCCATCTCTTCCTGAACTTTTCCTCCATAGGATATAAGATAGAAAACCTTTTTGGAGGTAAGTATATCCTGTCAGGATGATCTCAGTCTGCGTAAACCACCTGCTCCAATAATGGATGCAAAGGGAACGCTTGGGAACCCTGCTGAGGTCGCAAGGATCCCAAAGTAGAACAGGAGAGTCCAGTCTCCTGAACCGGTGGTAACTTAAACCCAACTCGTACCATCTCAGTCAGAGATCAGATAAACAATTTCTGGGAATGGGAGGCTGAAATTGGCTCCTCTGAACCTGAGTCCTCAGCTGAGGATTCTTCAGCCTCTCCTTCCTCCCGGTCCTTTATGGCCACCTCCTCCAAATCCTCTGCCCACTCTGGTTCCAGATCACCTGGAACCATCTGGCTATAAGAGTCCTGGTGCTCTAGTGATTCTCCACTTGGCCCGGGCTCAGGGGGGGAGATCTATTACGCTTCTTCCCTCCCTGTGTTACAGAAGCAATCATGCCAGCTATTTTGCCTTCAAGGCTTGCTAATGCAGATGCCAAATCATCCTTTGTAACATAAGCCGAGGCAGGAATATTGGTAGTGGCCATTATGCCTGACAAATGCAATGGCTCAGCCAGGCAAGATGCCGCAGGTCTTTCAGGGGAGACTGAGGCTGCATCAGCATGGGGCTGGTCTCCTGTTTTCAAGGGAGGTACTCTTACCCCTGTGCTTGCCCTGCTCCCTGTACCTCGTTTTCTGGAAAACATTGCTTATATACGAGGAAAAAAGTACTCCCCTCAAGCTGTAACCATCGTTTAACCTGTCCCAACTGTGTCCAAAAACCTCCAGACTTACGTGCCCAAGTATCGCTCTGTGCTGTCCGAGCACATGCCAGGAGCTCCAGCTTCTTATAAAGCCTAACCTGGCAGTGGACTGAGCGCATGCACGCGCGATCAGCAGCATGCACGCCGCACAGCGCATCTGCCGTACCCAGATGCACGCTGCTCATGAGGTGCATCCAGCGGTGCACGTGCACACCGGAGGTGCACACGCCAGGGGCGCACATGCACAATGGCGGCGTGCACGTGCAGCGCATACGCACACCTGCGCACATCCGCCATAAGTGTGCGCCATACCGGCCATCTGTAATTTCCAGACACAAGCATAAGGTTTTCAGTGGAACAGAGGGAATATGTGTATAAAAAATTCCCAAAGGGAGTACTCACCGCCCCAAGCAGCAGGCCCAATCTTCCCCCATCACGGCGGGTAGCGCCTCTGAGGACCTTCAAGGACCGGGTCTCCCATTCTTTGGAGTCCACACCCTTGGACCTGTAAGGTGCCCTTCTGGTTTACCTTGGGCAAGTTATGACCAGGAATACCAACTTTAACAAGGGTCCAGCGCCATCCACTTTAGCTTTCTTATGCCATCCAAATGGATTTGATTATAACATCCTCACTGGGACCTCACTTCATTATTTGAAGAATTTTGAAGAGCTTCAACAGCCATGACCATCACCTTCAAGACACTGGCAAAAAAACTGAGGTATTTTCTGTATAGGAGGGGTTATATGGGAGGAACCGTCTTTCTATTGGTTGCCAGTGTCCAATCACCTAAAGGTAGCGTATAACCCAATTAGTCATTATTATGGTGCTCTGTGTCCTGTGATGTACGATAAAGAAAAAAGTAATTTAACACTATTAATGAATTGCCGGTACATAAAAGTTCATTGATAAAAACGGCATGGGAATTCCCCACAGGGGAACCCCAAACCAAAATTTTTTAAAAAATGGCATGGGGGGGTCCCCCTAAATTCCATACCAGGCCCTTCAGGTCTGGTATGGATTTTAAGGGGAACCCCGCGCTAAAATTTTTTTAAAAATGGTGTGGGGGTCCCCTCAAAAATCCATACCAGACCCTTATCCAAGCACGCAACCTGGCAGGCCACAGAAAAAGAGGGGGGCGAGAGAGCGCCCCCCCTCCTGAACCATACCAGACCACATGCCCTCAACATTGGGAGGGTGCTTTGGGATAGCCCCCCAAAGCACTTTGTCCCCGTTGATGGGGACAAAGGCCTCATCCCCACAACCCTTGCCCGGTGGTTGTGGGGGTCTGTGGGAGGGGGGCTTATCGGAATCTGGAAGCCCCCTTTAACAAGGGGACCCCCAGATCCCGGCCCTCCCCCCTGTGTGAAATGATAAGGGGGTGCAAAAGTACCCCTACCATTTCACAAAAAAGTGTCAAAAATGTTAAAAATGACAAGAGACAGTTTTTGACAATTCCTTTATTTAAATGCTTCTTCTTTCTTTTTTCTTCTATCTTCTTTCTTCTATCTTCTTTCTTCTATCTTCTTTCGGTTTCTTCCTCCACCTTCTTCTTGTTCTTCTGGTTCTTCCATTACGTAACGGGTGATCCTGCCCCCTCTGACGTCACGGGGAATGCCACAGGGAAGTCCCCATCAAGTCCTTGTGCGTCAGAGGCGGGGCCACCCAGGTATTTAAGAACCATCAGAAGACAAGAAGCATCACACAGCGGGAGCCTCCCATCATGGTGGATGCGGAGCGGCCCGGGAAGAAGAAGGGAAGAAGACGCCGCGGAGGAAGATGCCAGGCGAGAAAACCGGAGGAAGAACCAGAAGAAGAAGAAGATGGAGGAAGAAACTGAAGGAAGATAGAGGATAGAAGAAAGAAGATAGCAGATAGAAGAAAGATTATGCATTTAAATAAAGGAATTGTCAAAAACTGTCCCTTGTCATTTTTAACACTTTTTTTGTGAAATGGTAAGGGTACTTTTGTACCCCCTTACCATTTCACACAGGGGGGAGGGTCAGGATCTGGGGGTCCCCTTGTTAAAGGGGGCTTCCAGATTCCGATAAGCCCCCCGCCCACAGACCCCCACAACCACTGGGCAAGGGTTGTGGGGATGAGGCCCTTGTCCCCATCAACATGGGGACAAGGTGCTTTGGGGGGCTACCCCAAAGCACCCTCCCACTGTTGAGGGCATGTGGCCTGGTACGGTTCGGGAGGGGGGGCGCTTTCTCTCGTCCCCCCCTCTTTTCCTGTGGCCTGCCAGGTTGCATGCTCGGATAAGGGTCTGGTATGGATTTTTGGGGGACCCCACGCCATTTTTTTAAAAAAGTTTGGCCGGGGTTCCCCTTAATATCCATACCAGACCTGAAAGGCCTGGTATGGAATTTAGGGGGACCCCCTGTGATGAATTCACACGCCCATGGCTACTAGCTAACCGCGACGTGCGTTCCATGACCGGGGTATATAAGGAACTAAGGGGATAAGGGAGAACTTAAACTGAGCATGTAAGACTGGCTGTGGTACTTTCACAGCCTGCACTACTTTTGGCCACCACTAGAGGGAGACTCCACTCCAATCCAGCTAGCTGACCACACACAGGCAGATACAAATCTTACATACAATCTGGTGCACTCTAAGGGTTGGGGAGCAGTCCAGCAATTACTATACACTTCTAGGGTTCCTCCAGCTATCCTGCAAGCTTGAAGCCCTGTGTTAATCACTCTTCCCACTGTCCCCACACCCACACACCAGACACGCAATAAACAATAGCCTGCCACCACCCAACAGTTTGTCCGCGGACTGGTCTGCTGAGCCACCAAACACACAGATCTCCGTCTGGCAGATCTGTTAGCTTACAATCTGCATGCAATCTGCCAACACACAGTGCAATTGCATACAGATTGGCACGTAACTTAGACCGAGTACTTAGGCACTAAAATACAACAACCTCTCAGGAGTTATGAGTCCTAGCTTAGTACACAGAAGTCACTTATTAATTTTATCATTTAACCACTTCAGCCCCCGGAAGGATTTACCCCCTTCCTGACCAGAGCACTTTTTACAATTTGGCACTGTGTCGCTTTAACTGCTAATTGTGCAGTCATGCAATGCTGTACCCAAACGAAATTTGCGTCCTTTTCTTCCCACAAATAGAGATTTCTTTTGATGGTATTTGATCACCTCTGCCGTTTTTATTTTTTGCGCTATACACGGAAAAAGACTGAAAATTTTGAAAAAAAATGATATTTTCTACTTTTTGTTCTAAAAAAATGCAATAAACTCAATTTTAGTTATACATTTAGGCTAAAATGTATTCAGCCACATGTCTTTGGTAAAAAAAGTCAATAAGTGTATATTTATTGGTTTGCGCAAAAAGTTATAGCGCCTACAAACTAGGGTACATTTTCTGGAATTTATACACCCTTTAATTTATGACTGCCTATGTCGTTTCTTGAGGTGCTAAAATGGCAGGGCAGTACAAAACCCCCACAAATGGCCCCATTTTGGAAAGTAGACTATTGGAAAGTTGAATATTCATTTTTTTTGTCCCAAGTGATTGAATAATGACAAAAAAAAAAAAAATTACAAAAAGTTGTCACTAAATGGTATATTGCTCACACAGGCCATGGGCATATGTGGAATTGCACCCCAAAATACATTTAGCTACTTCTCCTGAGTATGGGGATACCACATGTGTGGGACTTTTTGGGAGCCTAGCCGCGTACGGGGCCCCGAAAACCAATCACTGCCTTCAGGATTTCTAAGGGCGTACATTTTTGATTTTACTCCTCACTACCTATCACAGTTTTGAAGGCCATAAAATTCCCAGATGGCATAAACCCCCCCCAAATGACCCCATTTTGGAAAGTAGACACCCCAAGCTATTTGCTGAGAGGCATGGTGAGTATTTTGTAGCTCTCATTTGTTTTTGAAAATAAAGAAAGACAAGAATTTTTTTTTTTTTCTTTTTACAAATTTCAAAACATTGTGTCAAAAAGTGAGGTCTGCAAAATACTCACTATACCTCTCAGCAAATAGCTTGGGGTGTCTACTTACCAAAATGGGTCATTTGGGGTTTTTTTTGCCACCTGGGCATTCCATGGCCTCCGAAACTGTGATAGGCAGTGAAGAGTGAAATCAAAAATTTACGCCCTTAGAAAGCCTGAAGGCGGTGCTTGGTTTTCGGGGTCCCGTGCGCAGCTAGGCTCCCAAAAAGTCCCACACATGTAGTATCCCCATACTCAGGAGAAGCAACAGAATGTATTTTGGGGTGTAATTTCACATATTCCCATGGCATGTTTGAGCAATATATCATTTAGTGACAACTTTGTGCAAAAAAAAAAATTGTCTCTTTCCCGCAACTTGTGTCACAATATAAAATATTCCATGGACTCGACATGCCTCTCAGCAAATAGCTAGGGGTGTCTACTTTCCAAAATGGGGTCAGTTGGGGGGGTTTTGAACTGTCCTGGCATTTTATGCACAGCATTTAGAAGCTTATGTCACACATCACCCACTCTTCTAACCACTTGAAGACCAAGCCCTTTCTGACACTTTTTGATTACATTAAAAAATTATTTTTTTTGCAAGAAAATTACTTTGAACCCCCACACATTATATATATTTTTTAAAGCAAATGCCCTACAGATTAAAATGGTGGGTGTTTAATTTTTTTTTTTTCACACAGTATTTGCGCAGCGATTTTTCAAACGCATTTTTTGGGGAAAAAACACACTTTTTTACATTTTAATGCACTAAAACACACTATATTGCCCAAATGTTTGATGAAATAAAAAAGATGATCTTAGGCCGAGTACATGGATACCAAACATGACATGCTTTAAAATTGCGCACAAACGTGCAGTGGCGACAAACTAAATACATTTTTAAAAGCCTTTAAAAGCCTTTACAGGTTACCACTTTAGATTTACAGAGGAGGTCTACTGCTAAAATGACTGCCCTCGATCTGACCTTTGCGGTGATATCTCACATGCATGGTGCAATTGCTGTTTACATTTGACGCCAGACCGACGCTTGCGTTCGCCTTAGCGCGAGAGCAGGGGGGACAGGGGTGCTTTTTTTTTTTCTTTATTATTTTTTGCTTTTTTTATATTATTTTTAAACTGTTCCTTTTTTTTTTAAAAAAACATTTTTATTGTTATCTCAGGGAATGTAAATATCCCCTATGATAGCAATAGGTAGTGACAGATACTCTTTTTTGAAAAAATTGGGGTCTATTAGACCCTAGATTTCTCCTCTGCCCTCAAAGCATCTGACCACACCAAGATCGGTGTGATAAAATTCTTTCCCAATTTCCCAATGGCGCTGCTTACATCTGGCGAAATCTAAGTCATATAATGTTCGTAGCTTCCGGTTTCTTAGGCCATAGAGATTTTTGGAGCCACTCTGGTCTCTGATCAGCTCTATGGTCAGCTGGCTGAATCACCGGCTGCATTCTCAGGTTCCCTGTTGAGACAGGAGAGCCAGAGAAAAACACGGAAGATGGTGGGGGGGGCCATTCCCTCCCACTGCTTGTAAAAGCAGTCTAGAGGCTAATTAGCCGCTAGGATTGCTTTTGAAAGTCGACCACTGGCTGAAAAGAATGATACCAAGATGATACCTAAACCTGCAGGCATCATTATGGTATAACCACTCAAAGTCGTGAATGGCGTACCTGAAGACAAAAAAATGGTTAACAATAAAGCACAGTAAACAGTAAAGTATAAAAAATTGCATACCTGAAAAGCAAACATGATAAAACATAATAACAATAAAACATTGCAGAATAGAATACAGTAAAAAAGAGCAGAACAATAGAGAGAGAATAGAGAGAGAGAGAACAATAAAACGACAACTATTTTTTAAAATTTTATATTTGTGTTTTTATTTTTTATTTTCTACACTTTTTTTTGTAACTGTAACTTTTATAAGCTGTAACCGGTTTCAGGTTCGGGTCTCTCAGAATGCGATGGCATCTTGGGAGACCCTGTGAAAGTGCGCCTAGTCTGTGGAATGCTGTACCCTACGCTAATACTCAACTAGTGTATGGTAGCGTTCAAAACATTCACCATTGCAAAGACCAGGATTGTCAGGACAGGAGGGACAATAATAGCGGGTGTCACGCCTATATCCGCGCTTGCTGCAGACACGACATCTTTTTGGGGGGGGTTAGTTGGGTAGGGGTACTCGGGAGGACATAAAGAAAATGCCTCTCATGCAGCCGACTGCATTTGGTTGGGGATGTGAATGGGGGAAGTACGGGTGCTGCAGAAGTGGTGGGTTCCCAATTAGGATTGGCGAATGCAGCAGGAAGGGCATTATGGACACGACGGGCCTGTGTTTGTCTTTTTGGTGGCAGCGGGACACCTACTTGTGCTTGCCACCTCACCAGCTTGAATTGCACTTATGGGACTCGCCACGTCACCAAGTGTTACTGCAGTGCTGGTTTGACTACGACCGGGGTGTACTAGGGCGCTGGTGCTTGCCAGTTCACCAAAACGCTACCAAAAAAACTGTTAGCGATCGCAGGGATCAGGCCTGACTCTGCGAACGCTGCAGTTATGCGTTTAGAGTTTTGTAAGTGACAGTGATCAATCGATACTGCACTTGGGTGGGCTGGGCCGGGCCAGGCGGAGGGGCAAAACGCAGGTGCTAGCAGGTATCTGGGCTGATCCCGCTAACACTGCATTTTTGGGAACCCTAAACTGCTGGGGACGCTAGTATAGATCTGATCGGATCAGATATTGATCTGTTCAGATACTATACCACTAAGGGAGCTGTACGCTGCGTGCATGGGTGTTAGCGATACTGGCGCTAACCTGATGCTGCCTGGGGCAGGTGCTTGCCAGTTCACCAAAACGCTACTAAAAAAACTGTTAGCGATCGCAGGGATCAGGCCTGACTCTGCGAACGCTGCAGTTATGCGTTTAGTGTTCTGTAATTGACAGTGATTGATCGATACTGCACTTGGGTGGCCTGGGCTGGGCCGGGCGGAGGGGCAAAACGCAGGTGCTAGCAGGTATCTGGGCTGATCCCGCTAACACTGTGTTTTTGGGAACCCTAAACTGCTGGGGACGCCAGTATAGATCTGATCGGATCAGATATTGATCCGTTCAGATACTATACCACTAAGGGAGGTGTACGGTGCGTGCGTGGGTGTTAGCGGTACTGGCGCTAATCTGACGCTGCCTGGGGCTGGTGCTTGCCAGTTCACCAAAACGCTACCAAGAAAACTGTTAGCGATCGCAGGGATCAGGCCTGACTCTGAAAACGCTGCAGTTATGCGTTTAGTGTTTTGTAAGTGACAGTGATCGATCGATACTGCACTTGGGTGGGCTGGGCTGGGCCGGGCGGAGGGGAAAAACACAGGTGCTAGCAGGTATCTGGACTGATCCCACTAACGCTGTGTTTTTGGGAACCCTAAAGTGCTGGGGACGCTAGTATAGATCTGAACGGATCAGATATTGATGCGTTCAGATACTATACCACTAAGGGAGGCGTATGCTGCGTGCGTGGGCGTTAGCGGTACTGGCGCTAATCTGACGCTGCCTGGGGCAACGCATATCACCGCCGGGCAATCAGGGGGCTAAACCTTTATTCGGTAATAAACGGCGTGTGCCCTGACACTATAAAAAATAAACGAACTAACCAGCGTCACCCGTAACGGTTATACTGTGATCAGTGGTGAAAGGGTTAACTAGGGGGCAATCAAGGAGTTAAAACATTTATTAGGTAGTATATGGGGGTCCCTGACGCTATAAAATGCTGATGGCGAACCTAATATTTACGTCCCTAACTAGCGTCACCAGCGACACTAATACAGCGATCAGAAAAATGATCGCTTAGTGACACTGGTGACGGGGGGTGATCAAGGGGTTAAAACTTTATTAGGGGGGGTTAGGGGGGTACCCTAGACCTACAGGGGCTAACACTAACTGCCCTACCACTTCTAACTGTCACAAACTGACACCATGCAGTAATCAGAAAAAAAAAAAAATACTGCTTGGTGTCAGTGTGACAGGGGGGGGTGATTGGGGGGTGATCAGGGGGCAATTGGGGGGGGGATCAGGGGTGTAAAGTATGCCTGGCATGTTCTACTGTGTGTGTGTGCGTTGTGCACTCACATGTCTTCTCTCCTCGGCGCCGGAACGGAAACTGCCGAGCCGAGGAGAGATGACATCACATCCTCTGCCTCTGTGTACTACACAGAGGCAGGGGATGATTGTCATTGGCTGGGAGCGATCGCGAGGGGGGGCCACGATCGGATGGCCTCCCCCTCATTTCTAAACGCTCCCAGACCAAAGCCGACCGCTGCTGGCATATGGGTACGTGATTCTGCCTGCCCGTGCCATTCTGCCGACGTATATCGGCGTGAGGCGGTCGACAAGTGGTTAATATCCCGAAAGTGGGCAGTCCATATAAGATATACAAAGAAAAAGGATTTACCAAAAAAGATACAAAAATGCAGAAAGGCACACAAATTAGCAATTTGCTATGAAAATAAAAAGGGATAAAAACAGAAATAAACTTTACAGAAGTCTATCCGTTAGTAGAAGCATACTGGAACATGTGGGAACTTCCCAGTTTCGAACTGGCTTCATGGAAGAACAATGTCCATATCTCATGCTACCCAATTTATTGGAATATGGATGTGGGGTGGACTTTAGCCCTTGGCCAATCAACCCTGGGGGGGTGTTCCTGTCTCAGCCCACAGAACGTTTGTGTTCTGAAAAGACCAGAGTCAAATTGGCCCAGAACGGCGCTGATTGCTGGGTCATGGATAAGATTTCTGATACCAGCGCATCATGCCGATCGCAACAGTACCAAATCACTGCCTGCCTGCTGCAATCAGGCGCCATATAATGGTTTTGTGTGGTTCTCCAGGATTCCACACCTGCTAAACATACAGAATTAAATGTACATATAACCCATCAGGTGTACGATCAAAAGGAATTATTTTCATCTCTCTGACGCTAATATTTTAGCTTTTATGAGAGATAAACTAGGTTCCTCAGATCTGTTTGTATTATTCAAACTTTACAGACTGTCCGGAGCCTTGGGAATGCCCCCTGCGGATCAATGTAGCCAAAATGACTGGCAGTTTTCTTTGAGGCCTCAGCAATCTGTTTACTCTAATGGGAACTTATATTGGCATCTAGGTGTCACTTCGATCCTAGAAAAAAACTATCTCTGTCCTTTTCAAATGCTAATGAAAGAACATATGTGCATGACTGACATTGAATACTATATTTTTAATAACCCAGAATTAAACTACATCTACAATTACATTACTTCTACAGATCACACCACATCTTGTTAAGGCAAAACTATCCTACACTTACATTTTCGTCACATCTCCCCCTTCCAGATGACACACAGCTGAGCCTAAACTGTTCAGCTAACGCGTCTGCATGGAAGGTTCCCTAGGTTAGGGGTGAAGGTTCCCCCAACTGACGCTTGGCACCAATGACATTTCAGCCTGTCCCCTTGCAGATAGGAGAGGGCTTCCGCACCCCTCTCTGGCTGATCCTAATGGGTCTGGATCAGGATTGGCCAGCAGATTGCCCTGCAGATCCACTTCATCCACTGGCCACTGACTACCTACTGAAAGGGTACAGGCAAATTTGTCATTGTGTGCTGTCATCATTCTCAGCCATTGGCCCTGACCAACTGGTGGTACTCTATTAGCTACAACACCCAGATGTTTGAGCCTGGCATAAGGCCATCCCTGGGTGGTCTGGGCCTGGTTCCATGGCCTGGGTACCAGGGCCTCCACCCTTTGGCCTGTCTCCCACACTTTTTCTCGTTCTGCCTCAACAGAAGGCCTGCCAGCACAACCTCTGAATTCCTCTACGCTGACACCAAACATATAAGCCTGTAGGAACACAGTGCCATCAGCTGCAGCCTCTGAGAGAGCAGATTCAGATGGGGTCAGTTTTCTCCCATAATCCTGTGGTTCTTCCCCTGTTATGCACAGCAACGAATCCTCAATCATGATCCTCATAGCTGTGGGTACAGAGGATAAAGCCACAAAAGACTTTATTCTGCCAGGGGCCATGCTCTGACCCATGTCACACTCTCCTACTCTGTCTCCCTCAGCAGAAGGCCTGCCAGCACAACACCTCAGTTCCTCTGGGCTAACAGCAGACTTATCAGCCAGAAAGTACTCGGTGTTGTCAGCTGCAGCTGCTGAGATGGTAGGCCCTGATGGGGCCAGATTTGCCCTGTCACCCTGTAATATTCCCTCAGTGACACACAGCAATGAATCCGCAATAGCAGTACTTGCAACTGTGGTGACAGAGAAGATCACAGAAGACTGAATTCCACCGGGGGTTGTCCTTTGATCCACATCACATACTCCTACTCCATCCTCAGCAAAGCACCTGTTGGCACAACACCTGAGTTCCTCTGGGCTGGCAACAAATGTATCAGCCCCTAAGAACTGAGTGCTGTCAGCCGCAACTGCCAAGGGAGTAGAGTCAGATTGGATCAGATTTGCCCCCTCACCCTGTGGTCCTTCCTCTGTGATGCACAGCCCAGAATCCACAATGGAAGTACTGGTAGCTGTGATGGCAAAGGAGCAAACTACAGAAGACTTGCTTGTCCTTACCGGGATCTACTGAAACACAGTTTGCCTTTTCAGCAGGTACTTCAAAACATTCCTTTTCTTTACAAGTGGTTACATGTACACCATCATCCTGCCAACCCCAACTGGCAGTCCCTCAGCCAGACCTCTGTTCTCCTCCAGGCTGATGTCAATTTTAACAGCCTCAGGGGACTCAGAGCGATCTGCCACAGATGCCAGGGAGACAACAGTGGGAGGGGACCTCAGGCCTGCTTGACCAAGTTCACAAGGGTCCGTCCCAGTTGGATTGGGCCCCTTTACAGACAGTTCCTCTGTAGCAGTGATCAATGACCAGTTCGGGGCAGACCACTTGGCCCCGGGAGTCACCACTGTAGCAGAGGGAACGTCTGCATGGCACAGATCATGACTTTTTACATCACACAAAACATTATCAATTCCAGAGTTCATTATGACTTTAGTATCCTCTCTGGGCCTTGGCTCCAGAAACCCATTAGGGCCTGGACCTGGCACACAGTCAATAGTCCCCTGACCCTCCACAGAGTTCCCAACATGCACTGAGTCACCCAACAGTACTTTACGTGAATCCGGGGCTTCAGGTGGAGATGCAGGTTCCAGGGGGGCTGAATTTGGCTCGTAGTGAGCTACCAACTGCACCCGATCAGTACCCAATAGTACATTACTGGCATCTGCTATGCCTACTTTGCTTTTTGATCCTCTGAGCAAAGCAACACAAGCTGTTGGTAACACAGGGATGACTCCTCCAACCCCTGTGATAACTGTGGCTTTCTTTGGGACCACATCCTCATGGCTCCTCGATCCTGATAGAGCTAGGACATCCGTGGATCCCGTATCTCGGAGTCTGACTGAAACATTATTACCTGCAGTAACCAGCTGCAGGGTATCCGTACGGCCTCCTACATTTGTGGGATCTGCTCTGCCCACTTCTTTCACTTGGCTTTCAGATTCCTGGTTCAACGAAACACAAGCCATAGGCACGGCAGGGATGGCTCCTCCACCTCCTGTGACAAACATGGCTTCCACTGGGACCACATCCTCACAGCTCCTCAATCCTGGAAGAGCTAGGACATGCTCTGATCCCATAGCTTGGAGTCCAACTGTAACAATGTTACCTGCGGTAACCAGCTGCAGGCTATCCACATGGCCTCCTACATTTGTGGGATCTGCTCTGCCCACTTCTTTTATTTGAATTTCAGAGTCCAGGTTCAACGAAACACAAGCCATAGGCATGGCAGAGATGGCTCCTCTACCTCCGGTGACAAACATGGCTTCCCCTGGGATCACATCCTCACAGCACCTCAATCCTGGAAGAGCTAGGACATTCTGTGATCCCATACCTCGGAGTCCGACTGTAACGCTGTTACTTGTGGTAACTGGCTGCAGGTTATCCGCTCGGTCTCCTACATTTTCCCCAACAAGCAACACAGTAGGATGAGCATTTTTCACACTTGCTGGTGGGCTAGGCCTCCTTCTCTTTGGACAAAGGCTTGAGTAATGTCCACCTTGGTTACAGACAAAACACTTCAAGGTTTCCACAGATGTAGGTCTGGCCCTTGTAGTTCTTGATGCAGATGGAGGTGATGTTGCATTTCCAGGCTGGATTTGGGTACTGTTCAGTTTGTGCTCTCTCTCTCTTTGCTTCATCTGCTGTAGTGATTTATTCCGCTGAGAGGGTTTGAGAACAGAGTCATGCTGTCTTGCACAGTACTCTGGAGTGGCACAGTCTCTGGGTTTAGATGCCATAGTGAACTGTTCTTGGTCATCCCCTATCAACGCACATAAAAGCTGGGTCCTCGTCTTGCCGACTGTACTGATGCCTCTTAGACCACAGAGGTCAATAGCAGTCTCTTCGGATTGCCTCTTGTACCAGCATATCATCTCATGGGTTACCATCTCCAAGTATTTTGCCCAAATAAAAGATAGAAAAGAAAAAAAAGAGGGGGTGGGGAGCAAATAGCCAAGTATGTCTTCTACAAAACAAAAATTATGCACTGAGTGAGCTTCTGTAGGTGAGTTGCTTCTAACAAGCTTCCAACCTTTAGTACACAGGTTAAATGAATAAACCATGTACTAATGTACTAAGCAAATCCCGCTCGCTGCCGCCAATCTGTCACAAATTCACACGCTCACGGCTACTAGCTAACCGCGACGTGCGTTCCGTGTCCGGGGTATATAAGGAACTAAGGGGATAAGGGAGAACTTATACTGAGCATGTAAGACTGGCTGTGGTACTTTTACAGCCTGCACTACCTTTGGCCACCATTAGAGGGAGACTCCACTCCAATCCAGCTAGCTGACCACACACAGGCAGATACAAATCTTACATACAATCTGGTGCACTCTAAGGGTTGGGGAGCAGTCTAGCAATTACTATACACTTCTAGGGTTCCTCCAGCTATCCTGCAAGCTTGAAGCCCTGTGTTAATCACTCTTCCCACTGTCTCCACACCCACACACCAGACACACAATAAACAATAGCCTGCCACCACCCAACAGTTTGTCCGCAGAGTGGTCTGCTGAGCCACCAAACACACAGATCTCCGTCTGGCAGATCTGTTAGCTTACAATCTGTATGCAATCTGCCAACACACAGTGCAATTGCATACCGATTGGCACGTAACTTAGACCGAGTACTTAGGCACTAAAATACAACAACCTCTCCAGAGATATGAGTCCTAGCTTAGTACACAGAAGTCACTTATTAATTTTATCATTTAATATCCCGAAAGTGGGCAGTACATATAAGATATACAAAGAAAAAGGATTTACCAAAAAAGATACAAAAATGCAGAAAGGCACACAAATTGGCAATTTGCTATGAAAATAAAAAGGGATAAAAACAGAAATAAACTTTACAGAAGTCTATCCGTTAGTAGAAGCATAATGGAACATGTGGGAACTCCCCAGTTTCGAATTGGCTTCATGGAAGAACAATGTCCATATCTCATGCTACCCAATTTATTGGAATATGGATGTGGGGTGGACTTTAGCCCTTGGTCAATCAACCCTGGGGGGGTGTTCCTGTCTCAGCCCACAGAACGTTTGTGTTCTGAAATGACTAGAGTCAAATTGGCCCAGAACGGCGCTGATTGCTGGGTCATGGATAGGATTTCCGATACCAGCGCATCATGCCGATCGCAACAGTACCAATCACTGCCTGCCTGCTGCAATCAGGCGCCATATAACGGTTTTGTGTGGTTCTCCAGGAGTTCACACCTGCTAAACATACAGAGTTACATGTACACGTAACCCATCAGGTGTACGATGAAAAGGAATTATTTTCATCTCTCTGACGCTAATATTTTAGCTTTTATGAGAGATAAACTAGGTTCCTCAGATCTGTTGGTATTATTCAAACTTTACAGACTGTCCGGAGCCTTGGCAATGCCCCCTGCGGATCAATGTAGCCAAAATGACTGGTAGTTTTCTTTGAGGCCTCAGGATGGTGGCAATCTGTTTACTCTAATGGGAACTTTTATTGGCATCTAGGTGTCACTTCGATCCTAGAAAAAACTATCTCTGTCCTTTTTAAATGCTAATGAAAGAACATATGTGCATGACTGACATTGAATACTATATTTTTAATAACACTACTTCTACAGATCACACCGCGACTTGTTAAGGCAAAACTATCCTACACTTACATTTTCGTCACACCCCCCACATCATTTTTTTTTTTTATTTTGGTTCGGGGTTTCCCTGTGGGGAATTCCCATGACATTTTTATCAATGAACTTTTATGTGTATTGTCGGACCGGCAATTCATTAATAGCCGCGAGTAGTTTTAAATGCCTTTTTTTCCTTTGAAATGTCATTTTGCTGTTAGACTGTTCTAAACACAGGAAACTTGCGCTCCTTTACAGGCATACTATAGACACCCCCCAGGTATGAAATTTAAAGGAATATTACACTTTTATTGTTTCACTTTAAGCATTTGTAAAATCACTGCTCCCAAAAAAACGGCCGTTTTTAAAACTTTTTTTTGCATTGATCCATGTCCCCTGGGGCAGGACCCAGGTCCCCATATACTTTTTATGACAATACCTTGCATATAAGCCTTTAAATTTAGCACTTTTGATTTCTCCCATAGACTATTAAAGGGTGTTCCATGGCTTTCGAATTTGCCGCGAACACCCCAAATTGTTCGCTGTTCGGCGAACTGGCGAACAGCCGATGTTCGAGTCGAACATGAGTTCGTCTCGAAATCGAAGCTCATCCCTAATGGCCTCCTGGGGAAATGAGGCACATCATGTGAGCAGGGGGGCAGCTGGTTAAGGTAGACAGAATGAATAACAGTATTTAGTAAATCAATCGTTACCCATGATAAAAAGCACTGCAAGGAATGCACAAACTATCATGTGCACTCGCCGCACTGCTCCAGTGCCATAAAAGGGGATTCCAATTTAGGGTTCCAAAAAGATTTTTAGGCTCAACTCAGTATTGAGGCTTTTCGGCTGAAGGGTCTGGAGCCTGAAAATCCATAGTTTTTCTTTCCTCAGGAGCGCAGTGTCAAAGTCGCCCCTTCGGTCAGAAAGGTTGAGGGCAAAAAAAACCTTTACTTTAAGTCCACGAGTGTTACTTTGATGGAATTCAAGGAAATGCTGTGCTATTGGGGTATTTTCTTTTAGTCTGATGCTTTTCAAATGTTCAGGGAATCTGACACACAGCTGGCGTTTCGTTTTTCCAACATACAACTTGTGGCAAGGACATTCAAGAATGTAAAGGACTTTTGATGTGGCACAGTTGAATACTTTTATTTCAAACTAATTTTTGGAATCTGAGTCACAAAATGTTTTAGAGCGGTCGACATGTTTGCAGGTGCCACAATGGCCACATGAGAACATGACCGTTACTCTGGGCATGTCCGTGAGACAGTTTTTATTCACAGGTTGTCTATATTCAGATTCCACCAGATCATCCTTCAAATTTACATAGTTATATAGTTACATAGTTAGTAAGGTTGAATAAAGACACCAGTCCATCCAGTTCAACCTGAGTGAGCACCCACAATTGTCCCCATCCCTGCACATTGCACCCCATCAATATACCCATCCACTATATTATTATTATTATTTTTTTATATATATTTAAGGTACCCATGTAGCGCCATCAATCTACACAGTGCTCCACATACACCCACACCGGGCCCCACCCCCAAGGGGTCTGCAATTCAAAGGTCCCCAACTCACACCCATACACCAGGGCCAATTTTTTTTTTTTTTGGACAGAAGCCAATAAACCTAACAGCATGTCTTTGGAGTGTGGGAGGAAACCGGAGTACCCGGAGGAAACCCACGCAGGCACACCATGTGAGGTCTATCACCTACAATTTCCCTCAGAGTATCTGAATGGGTAAGGATGTGCTAATTGTCGGAAAAAATAGAGCTGACCTGGTGCCATTGAACCCCAAAGGGGGTAATAAATCCTACTGGTTCACCCTGATTGTTGGTGTTTCTTTCCTGGGGTGTAAGTAAGTCAGACCTAGTCCTTCGTCCGGCAATCATCTTGGCCCTTTTTAAAGTGCGGTGTGAGTAGCCCCGTTCTGTGGTATAATAACTCTGATTTGTGGCGGTAATCCTCCTTGGTGGAGCACTTCCTCCGCATGCGGAGAAACTGCCCCACTGGGATACCCTGTATAAGGGAATGGGGATGATGACTATCAGCTTGAAAAACCATGTTTGTGGCTGTCTCCTTCCAAAACATTCTACTGACCAATTGTCCACCCTCTATTCCTATTGAAAGATCCAGTAACAAGATCTCACGAGGATCAGCAACATATGTTAGCCGCATGTTACGGGTGTTGTTGCCCAATTCTGTCATGAAATCTGTCAGTTCCTGGTGGGAGCCAGTCCACATCATCAACACGTTGTCGATGTACCACAGTCACATGTGGACGTGGCTATGGTACATCGACAAGGCGTATACTGTCTCCTCCTCCCACCATCCAAGATGGAGTCAGGAGATAGGCAGGTGCCCATGATGCTCCCATAGAGGTGCCGCATAACTGCTGGTAATGGTGGCCTGCAAATTGGAAAAAAATTGTTCTTCAGAGCCATCTCCAGCAGTTCTAGAATAAATTCATTCTTTGCACCCATATTGGGAAACTTTTGGTCAAGGAAATGATGTACTACCAGTATTCCCCATTCATGTGGGATTGACGTGTATAAGAACTCCATGTCTATCCCCACAAGGAAAACCTCACCCGGGAAGGTTAGATCAAGAATCTTTTTAAGTATGTCCCCTGTATCGCGAACATAGGATGGCAAAGATTCGACTAGTTCTTTAATCAAATAATCTATATATTTGCCCACCCTTTCTAGAGGACCTCTGAGGGCAGATAAAATCGGCCTTCCCGGGGGGTTCTCCCTGTGTTTGTGAATTTTGGGGATGATGTAGAATACTGGGAGGTTGAAATCCTCAACCTTCAGATAGTCTAGTTCTTTTTTGGTTATGAGTGCTGCCTCATATGCCCAAGACAACTTCCCATTGATGAGCGCAACAAGGGGTCTGAATGGGGTGTGGTCAAGTCTCTTATATATCTTATATGGCTCTTGAAGCCGGCCTGCCCCCCCAAAGTGCCCGTGAAGTTCGTGAAAAGTATCTAGAGTACTTTGTGGGTAGGGGGGGCATTGATATGGCACAAAACGGTTAACAAACCTGTTAAAAATATTTTTTTTATTTATGCCTAAATTATATTTACTTTGATTTATTGCTTGTGTTTCTTTTAGCGGGCTCCTAGGTTATCCAATGGGCTTTTCTTTTTTGCCTTTTTGTTCAATAGTGCAAACGTAATATTTTTGATACATGAGGTGACAATCTCTTCTTCAGCGAACTATTATGTTGTGGGTCTGCTACACACACACACACACACACACCTTTTTTTGTTGTTAATCTATGTAATGCATTACTGATAAAAATCTTCATCATTTTCAGCACCATGACTGAAATTTGTGCAGTCACGAAAATGGCATGATTGTGGCAAATTATAAAGCACTGTGGGAGTTATTTACTAAAGTAAAATCCACTTTGCACTCCAAGTGCACTGAAAAAGTTCACTTGAAACTGCACTAAAACTGCACTTGTAGTGCAAAGTGGATTTGCCTTTAGGAAATAACCCCCATTGTCACTGTAAACACCAACTTACTACAAAAATTGCTATTGAGCATTGAAAGAAGAAGCCATACATTGTTGAATAGAAAACATTTTACTCAAAGCACATTCACATGTGCGTTAGAAAAGGGTTTTTGAACAAACCAACAACTTTGGTGTATAACATTATTTTTTTTTCACATTAGAAATAGCTTTTTTTTGGTTAAACAGGCATGTTTCAAACCATAACATACACAACTCAGGAACTTGCAATGTTCAACTTTGATAAAGTGAAGGCAATATCAGACATTTAGTATGTCCAAACTGTGTTGATATTCCCTACATCAGATGGGGTGATGTCACCCCTGTAAAAGCCAAATTTTGAAGATACACACAAATTGTGATTCAAACTGGGGATTTCCCTCCTGATCCCATGCCTAATGTCAACATGTGCTAGCTCCCATCATGGGAGATTAATGAACATGTTTGGGGGGTGCAACCCCTTCCTCTCACCTACTTGAGTTGCGAGGAAGGGGTTGCACCCACAAAACGCGTACATTGATATCCCGTGATGACAGATAGCACATGTTGACACACTGTGTGCATCTTCAAAATTTGGCTTTTAAAAAAATGTAAAACTTATTTTTAAAAGAAAAAATATACAATAAAAAAGGTACCATTTTTGTGTGTTTTATATTCTGCCTAAAACATCAATGATGTTCTTCATTTTTTGTTGAACATCATTGATGTTTTCCTTTATATTTTCTAAATCACGATTGTACCCCATTATCTCCCCGATGAGGATCTGGGCACTTTCACTTGTGAAATGAGATTCTTCTTCCACAACATCCACATCACCTAATAATAATAATAATAATAATAATAATAATAATAAGTTAATTAAAAAAACACACCATGTACTATAAATATGCAGACATCAATCTATTACCTGAAGCTGTGGTCTCAGACACTCACCTGTTGTGGTGACAATTTCGCCCACTTCATAAACATCTCCCTCCTCATCCTCTGCTTGTGGTTTTGGGATTTCCCCTTCTTTAGGAGGTGTGGGTTCATGGTGTCCTCAGATGTCCCGAGTCTTCTTTCCCCTATGTGAAGAAAAAATAGGTATACTTAGCACACAGATATTTGAGGGCAGAAATAGGAATATGAAACATTGCTTGGAAGTGTCGTCCAATTGTCTGTTTTGGCAGAGTTCCAAGCTTAAGAAATTTTTTGTTCCTTTCTAAAGCTGGAATACTTTTTTGTACAATTTTCACACATGGAGACACCCCTGGTATCCACTGAAGCATCTGTGTGGGACACCCTAAAAAGTTTGTTATGGTGTCCCACACTAGTGCTCCTGCGTCCATTCTAGTTACAAACCCATCTAGACAACAAACTTCTTTTAATACAAATAGGCATGAACAAATGTAGTTAACCTGCACCTGCCAAAAACATCTTATAAGTGGGCGAAAGAATGAGCTTTCCTACGACCAATTACTGAGCCCATGAACATGAAAGTTGCCATTTTAAACTGTACAATAGTAAAGAAAAGCACATGGAGCAGCATGTAAGTAATAATAATAATAATAATAATAATAATAATAGGAACACATGACAACTACTTACTTTTTTGAAGAACTCTCTTGATTCTTCTGTAGTGATCCTGCTCCCTCAATTTGAGGTCTGACCATCATTTCCTCAGTTGATCCTTGGATCGTCATATCCCAAAATTCCTGTGCAGGCTTTTCACAACTTTAGTCATGATCTTGGCCTTTCTCACATTTGGGTTTAGGTACGGTCCATACTTCTCATCATAGTTGGCCCTCTTCAAGATGTCCACCATCTGCACCATCTCTTCAAAGGACATATTTGAGGCCTTAAATCTCCTCTGGGATCGGCATGTTTGTGGCTCCGGGCTTTCGTCGTTGCTGCTCTCCTCTGCATGCACCTGCTGTGTCTCCGCCATGTTCTCTACCCACTGCTCCGAAAGGCAAGGGGCGGGGAATAGACTAGAAAGAACATCAGGGATGGGCAGAGTTTCATGCATGCGCAGTGTATATGAAGCGTAACAAGCGTGCGTCATACATACGATCTGTGAGCGGTGGATGGAGTAGCGGAAGTGGCGAACGAAGGTACAATTTTAAGTTGGTGCATCAGTGGCCTATACTGCTTATAGACTGAGGCCTATATTGGGTCAAGATTAGGAGAGTTTTGCCTGACATTAGGGTTTGTCTTGTGCTGTGTCTTGCAGAGAAAATGGATGACTTCAAAGACCACAGTTTCCTCCCAATATTCATTGATAAATACAGGAAGCTGCCGCATTATAATAACAAAATAAAGAGGCCGGCAGCGATGGAGAAACTGCTGGAGTTGGTGAAGCTGCAGGTCCCCACGGCAGACATCACCTATTTAAAAAAAAAAATTGGTGGCCTGAGGAGCACGGATAATCATGAGCGTACTAAGGTCCAGAAATTCATGAGATCAGGAGCAGCAACAGATGACATTTATGTACCCAGGCTGTGGTACTATAAGAGACTTCATTTTCTGGCAGACCAGACTGAAGTCAGGGAATCCCTCTCAACCCTACCTTCCATACTTCCTTACAAGCTAGCTGAGGCTTCCGACGCCCACCCTGGGCCTTCCAGCCAGGAAGAAGTGGAGGAGCCCAGCTTGAGCCATGTATAGCATTGTTCAACATATTTCTTATCGTAAAATAAATTATGTGAAATAGATGTTATTATTGATCACTAATTGCTGATTTAATAAAGTGTTTTATATATCAATAAACAGTAGTGGCCAAAAATGTAAGGGACAAGAATTAAAAATGCTGGGGTCCGAATGATAGTCTTTTCTATTTATTAACATTCTATTTGAAATAGTCATGAGCTGAAAATTTTAATTTTAATAATGCTTAAAGTGAAACAATAAAAGTGTACTATCCCTTTAAATTTCGTACCTGGGGGTGTCTATAGTATGCCTGACAGCAAAATGACATTTCAAAGGAAAAAAAGGCATTTAAAACTACTTGCGGCTATTAATGAATTGCCGGTCCGACAATACACATTAAAAGTTAATTGATAAAAACGGCATGGGAATTCCCCACAAGGGAACCCCGAACCAAAATTTAAAAAAAAAAAATGATGTGGGGGTCCCCCTAAATTCCATACCAGGCCCTTCAGGTCTGGTATGGATATTAAGGGAAACCCCGGCCAAAATTTTTTTTTAAAAATGGCGTGGGGTCCCCCTCAAAATCTATACCAGACCCTTCAGGTCTGGTATGGATTTTAAGGGGAACCCCGCACCAAATTTTTTTTAAAAATTGCGTGGGGTCCCCCTAAAAATCCATACCAGACCCTTATCCGAGCACGCAACCTGGCAGGCCGCAGAAAAAGAGGGGGGATGATAGAGCGCCCCCCCTCCTAAACCATACAAGGCCACATGCCCTCAACATTGGGAGGGTGCTTTGGGGTAGCCCCTCAAAACACCTTGTCCCCATGTTGATGAGGACAAGGGCCTCATCTCCACAACCCTTGGCCGGTGGTTGTGGGGGTCTGCGGGTGGGGGGCTTATCGGAATCTGGAAGCCCCCTTTAACAAGGGGACCCCCAGATCCCAGGCCTCCCCCCTGTGTGAAATGGTAAGGGGGTACAAAAGTACCTCTACCATTTCACAAAAAAACTGTCAAAAATGTTAAAAATGACAAGGGACAATTTTTGACAATTCCTTTATTTAAATGCTTCTTCTATCTTCTTTCTTCTTTCTTCTATCTTCCTTCGGTTTCTTCCTCCATCTTCTTCTTCTGGTTCTTCCTCTTGTGTTCTCGTCCGGCATCTTCCTCCGCAGCGTCTGCGTCTTCTTCACTTCTTCTCCTCGGGCCGCTCCGCATCCATGATGGCATGGAGGGAGGCTCCCACTGTGTGACGCTTCTCTCTTCATCTTCTTCTCTTCATCTTCTTCTCTTCATCTTCTTTTCGGGCTGCTCAGCATCCATGATGGCATGGAGGGAGGCTCCCGCTGTGTGACGCTTCTCCTCTTCTGACGGTTCTTAAATAATGGGGGGCGGGGCCACCCGGTGACCCCGCCCCCCTCTGACACACGGGGACTTGACTGGACATCCCTGTGGCATTCCATGGCTCTGCCCCCCGTTATTTAAGAACCTTCAGGAGAGGAGAAGCGTCACACAGCGGGAGTCTCCCTCCATGCCATCATGGATGCGGAGCTGCCCGGAGAAGAAGGGAAGAAGACGCCGACGCCGCGAAGGAAGATGCCAGACGAGAACACCGGAGGAAGAACCAGAAGAACCAGAAGAAGAAGAAGATGGAGGAAGAAACCAAAGGAAGATAGAAGATAGAAGAAAGAAGCATTTAAATAAAGGAATTGTCAAAAACTGTCTTTTGTCATTTTTAACATTTTTGACACTTTTTTAGTGAAATGGTAGGGGAACCCTTACCATTTCACACAGGGGGGAGGGCCGGGATCTGGGGGTCCCCTTATTAAAGGGGGCTTCCAGATTCCGATAAGCCCCCCACCCGCAGACCCCCACAACCACCGGCCAAGGGTTGTGGGGATGAGGCCCTTGTCCCCATCAACATGGGGACAAGGTGTTTTGGGGGCTACCAAAAAGCACCCTCCCAATGTTGAGGGCATGTGGCCTGGTACGGTTCAGGAGGGGGGCGCTCTCTCGCCCCCCCTCTTTTTCTGCGGCCTGCCAGGTTGCGTGCTCGGATAAGGGTCTGGTATGGATTTTTGGGGGGACCCCACGCCGTTTTTTTTTTTATTTTGGTGTGGGGTTCCCCTTAATATCCATACCAGACCTGAAGGGCCTGGTATGGAATTTAGGGGGACCCCCACGTCATTTTTTTTTTTTTGGTTCGGGGTTCCCCTGTGGGGAATTCCCATGCCGTTTTTATCAATGAACTTTTATGTGTAATGTCGGACCGGCAAATCATTAATAGCCGCGAGTAGTTTAAATGACTTTTTTTCCTTTGAAATGTCATTTTGCTGTTAGACTGTTCTAAACACGGGAAACATGCGCCCCTTTACAGGCATACTATAGACCCCCCAGGTACGAAATTTAAAGGGATATTACACTTTTATTGTTTCACTTTAAGCATTATTAAAATCACTGCTCCCGAAAAAACGTCCGTTTTTAAAACTTTTTTTTGCATTGATCCATGTCCCCTGGGGCAGGACCCAGGTCCCCAAACACTTTTTATGACAATACCATGCATATAAGCCTTTAAAACTAGCACTTTCGATTTCTCCCATAGACTTTTAAAGGGTGTTCCGCGGCATTCAAATTTGCCGCGAACACCCCAAATTGTTCGCTGTTCGGCGAACTTGCGAACAGCCGATGTTCGAGTCGAACATGAGTTCATCTCAAACTCGAAGCTCATCCCTAGTCCCTGCCAAGGTCAGACGTACCTGACCCCATTCTTCTGCTGTTGCTGAGGTGCAAGAACCACAGGGCTCTCTCTGCTGCTTGCCAGTTCTGGTGAACTGGCAAGCAGCAGCAGCCTAGTACATTCTGGTCGTACATCCAGCACTGCAGTAACACTTGGTGATGTGGCGAGTACCATAAGTGCAGTTCAAGCTGGTAAGGTGGCTAGCACAAGTAGTGTCCCGCAGCCACCAAGAAGACAAAGACAGGCCCACCGAGCCCAGTGCCCTTCCTGCTGCATTTGCCAATCCAAATTGGGAGCCCACCACTTCTGCAGCACCCGTACTTCCCCCATTCACTGGCCAACCCGGAATTCACTCAACCCATCACTTGATATTTATTCACTGTTTTTGATGGAAGATCTCTATAGATCTATTGTGGACCAAAGCAACTTGTATGCTGGTTAATTCATCACTGTTAATCCCCAGTTGACCCTTGCCAGAAATTGGAGACTTATTATGGTCTCCGAATTTAAGATCTTCCTGGGCCTATTCCTCCTCATGGGCATAACTAAAAAAAAGTTAGTTGCGGTCATATTGGTCCACTGACCCAATTCACCATATGCCCATGTTCTTTGCCTCCATGACCAGGACACAATATGAGCAGATCTTACGCTACATGCATTTTAATGACAATGATCTCTGTCGTCCTCAGGGTGACCCTGAATACGATCAACCCTACAAAATTCGGCCCCTCGTAAATCACTTCAACCAACAGTTTGCAGCCTTGTTTACTCTTGATCAAGTTGTCTGCATTGATGAGTCCCTGATTACGTATCTTCCCAGCAAGGGTGCCATATATGGGGCCAAGATGTATAAGCTCTGTGACAGGGCAACAGGCTATACATATAGTTTTATGGTTTACGAGGAAAGAGATAGTTATGTAGAGCCGGAGAACTACCCAGACTACATAGGGAATGCTGGTAAGATTGTGTGAGACTTTGTGTCACCCTTATTCGGAAAGGGGAACCACTTGTACATGCACAATTATTACACAAGCGTGCCACTTTTTAGTCACTTGTTTGATCATGGAATTGGCGCATGCCGGAGCTTACCCCAGCGGCTTGTAGATTCCCGTCTTAGGCGGAAGTATAAAAATTTGCTCACTGTGAAGTGGAGGGATAATAAGAATGTTTTTGTTCTGTCCTCCCTTCACGCAGAAACAACGGTCCAAATTCAAACGGCGACTGGTGGTGTGGAGAAACCCTTCAGTGTCCACGAATACAACCTCAATACGGGAGGGGTGGACCTCAATGACCAGTTGATGGCACCGTACTTAACTGCTCATAAGGCCAGATGCGGGTCTGTTTCCAGACGGTGCTGTGGCCCAACTTCCCAATGCAAATGCAGTGAGCCGGCTGCATGGGAGGCATTTTCCATATGTCCTCCCTGTTACCCCTACCAATCGATCACCCCAAAGAAGAAGAAGTCGTGTCTGTAGCAAGCGGGGATTTAGGCGTAACACCCGATATTGTTGTCCCTCCTGTCCTGATCAACCTGGTCTCTGCATCTGTGAATGTTTCAAATGCCATATATTTAAATGTCCATATATCCTGGTAAGTCTGCAAATAGCCTTATAATCCTAAGGTCTCCCAGAACTCCCACCTTAAATATATAGATCAATGGCATCCATGAATATCAATGGCCTCCACTATCTTCTATGGGTACTTCTTTCAAACATATACGCTGTAGATAACCTCATATATACTCCTCCAGTGGACACACTACTCCATTCAATTGCCCCAGTTTTCATCCAGTACCAGCATGCCTCCTCTTCTGTTACTTTCAGCGATGTCTTCTTGCCTGGTGGTTGTGGGGGTCTACAGGCAGGGGGCTTATCGAAATCTGGAAGCCTCCTTTAACAAGGGGACCCCCAGATCCCGGCCTCCCCCCCTTTGTGAAATGGTAACAGGGTACAAATGTACCCCTACCATTTCACAAAAAAGTGTCAAAATGGTACAAATGACAAGACACGGCTTGGGACAAGTCCTTTATTAAAAAATAAAAAAATAAAAATGTCCCACGAAGTCCATTCATCTTCTCTCGCTCCGCCGACGGACCGAAAAAAAATAAAAAGCGCGACCGACCCGCCTCCATGGGAGGCACCCACCATATGATGCGTCCTCGCAGGTGACAGTTCTATTATAACTGAAGGCGGGGCCACTCAATGATGTTTCTCAAGTGACCCCGCCCCCTCTGACGCACGGGGACTTCCCCATGGCTTTCCCGGGGCATCAAAGGGGGGTGGGGCCAATTTTTATTAAAAAAAAAAGAGTACCTGTCACTACCAAGCTACCTGCTATCATAGGGGATATTTACATTCCCTGTGATAACAATAAAAATGATTAAAAAAATAAATAAAAGGAACAGTGTAAAAAAAAAAAAAAGCAAAATAAATAATAATAAAAAGGACCCCTGCACGCAATGGCGAACGTAAGCGTCAGTTTTGTGTTTTGTGTAGACAGCAATTTCACCATGCATGTGATGTATCACCGTGAATGTCAGATCGAGGGCAGTAATTTTAGCAGTAGACCTCCTCTGTAAATCTAAAGTGGTAACCTGTAAAGGCTTTTAAAAACGTATGTGGTTTGTCGCCACTGCAAGGTTGTGCGCATTTTTAAAGCATGTCGTGTTTGGTATCTATGTACTCGGCATAAGACCATCTTTTATATCTTACCAAACATTTGGGCAATATAGTGTGTTTTAGTGCATTAAAATGAAAAAAGTGTGTTTTTTCCCCAAAAAATGCGTTTGAAAAATCGCTGCGCAAATACTGTGTGAAAAAAAAATGAAACACCCACCATTTTAATCTGTAGGACCTTTGCTTTAAAAAAATATATAATGTTTGGGGGTTCAAAGTCATTTTCTTGCAAAAACAAAAATTATTTTTTCATGTAAACAAATAGTGTCAGAAAGGGCTTTGTCTTCAAATGGTTAGAAGAGTAGGTGATGTGTGACATAAGCTTCTAAATGTTGTGTGTTTTTTTTTCCAAAAAAATTGCATTTGAAAAAAATCGCTGCGCAAATACTGTGTGAAAAAAAAATTGCAACACCAACCATTTTAATATGTAGGGCCTTTGCTTTAAAAAAAATATATAATGTTTGGGGGTTTAAAGTAATTTTCTAACAAAAGAAAGATTTTTTCATGTAAACAAAAAGTATCAGAAAGGGCTTTGTCTTCAAGTGGTTAGAAGAGTGGGTGATGTGTGGCATAAGCTTCTAATGTTGTGCATAAAATACCAAGACAGGTCAATCCCCCCAAATGACCCCTTTTTGGAGAATAAACATCCCAAGTTATTTGCTGATAGGCATGTTGAGTCCATGGAATATTTTCTATTTTGCCACAAGTTTCAGGAAAATTACAACACATTTTTTTTTTTCACAAAGTTGTCACTAAATTATTTATTGCTCAAACATGCCATAGGCATATGTGAAATTACACCCCAAAATACATTTCGCTGCTTCTCCTGAGTGCAGGGATACCACATGTGTGAGACTTTTTGGGAGACTAGCCGCGTAAAGGACCCCGAAATCCAATCACCTCCTTCAGGCTTTCTAAGGGCGTAAATTTTTGATTTCACTCTTCACTACCTTACAGTTTTGAAGGGCATGAAATGCCCAGATAACACAAAACACCCCCCAAATGACCACATTTTGGAAAGTAGACACCCCAAGATATTTGCTGAGAGGCATTTTGAGTCCATGGAATATTTTATATTTTGCCACAAGTTTTGGGAAAATGACAGTACATTTTTTTTTCTTTCACAAAGTTGTCACTAAATGATATATTGCTCAAACATGCCATATGTGGAATTACACCCCAAAATACATTTTGCTGCTTCTCCTGAGTACGAAGGACTTTTTGGGAGCCTAGCTGCGTACAGGACCCCGAAAACCAATCACCGCCTTCAGGATTTCTAAGGGTGTAAAATGGTGATTTCACTCCTCACTACCTATCACAGACCCTAAAATGTCCACTTAGCACAAACCCTCCAAATGACTCCATTTTGGAAAGTAGACACCCCAAAGTATTTGCTAAGAGGCATGGTGAGTATTTTGCAGCTCTCGTTTGTTTTTGAAAATGAAAAAAGAAAAGGAAAATGTATTTTTTTTCTTTTTTCAATTTTCAAAACTTTGTGACAAAAACTGAGATATGCAAAATACTCAACATGCCTCTCAGCAAATAGCTTGGGGTGTCTACTTTCCAAAATGGGGTCATTTGTGATGTCTGGGCATTTCATGGCCTTGGAAACTGTGATAGGTAGGGAGGAGTGAAATCAAGAATTTACGCCCTTAGAAAGCCTGAAGACGGTGCTTGGTTTTCGAGGTCCTGTACGCGGCTAGACTGCCAAAAAGTCTCACGCATGTGGTATCCCTGTACTCAGGAGAAGCAGCAGAATTTATTTTGGGGTGTAATTTCACACATGTCCATGGCATGTTTGAGCAATATATCATTTAGTGACAATTTTGTGAAAAAAAAATTATTGTAATTTTCCCCAAACTTGTAGCAAAATATAAAATATCCCATGGACTCAACATGCCTCTCAGCAAATAGCTTGGGGTGTCTACTTTCAAAAATTGGGTCATTTGGGGGGGGGGGTGTTGTTCTATCTGTGCATTTCATGGCCTCCGAAACTGTGTAAGATAAAGAAGAGTGAAATAAAATATTTACGCCCTCAGAAAGCCTGAAGGCTGTGATCGGTTTTCGAGATCCTGTATGTGGCTCGGCTCCCAAAAAGTCTCACACATGTGGTATCCCCATATTCAGGAGAAGCAGCAGAATGTATTTTGGGGTGTCATTTCACATATGCCCATGGCATGTTTGAGCAATATATAATTTCAGTGACAACTTTGTGTAATTTTTTTTTTTTTGTCATTTTTCAATCACTTATGATGAAAAAAAAATGAAATAGTCAATGTGCTCAACAAGCCTCTCAGCAAATTCCTTTGGTTATCTACTTTCCAAAATGTGGCCCTTTTGAGGGGGGGGGGGGGTTGTACTGCCCTGTTGTTTTAGAAACTCAAGAAATGTGATAGACAGTCATAAACTAAAAGCTGTAAATTACAGAAAATGTACCCTAGTTTGTAGACGCTATAACTTTTGCGCAAACCAATAAATATGCTTATTTAACTTTTTTTTACCCAAGACATGTGGCTAAATGTTAAATGTATGACTAAAATTGAGTTTATTGTATTATTTTAAACAAAAAGTAGAAAATATCTTTTTTTTTCAAAATTTTCAGTCTTTTTTCTTTTATATTGCAAACAGTAAAAAACGCAGAGGGGTTCAAATACCACCAAAAGAAAGCTCTATTTGTGGGAAAAAAGGACGCAAATTTCGTTTGGGTACAGCATTGCATGACCACGCAATTACCAGTTAAAGTGCCAGTGCCAAATTGTAAAAAGTGCCCTGGTCAGTGGTCAGGAAGGCGGTAAAACCTTCCGGGGCTGAAGTTATTAATATAAGCACACTTACCTGTCCAGGGATCCTGCGATGTCCTCACCCGAGCCAATTCTTCAGTCGACTTTGGGTGCAGGTGCCGACATCTAAAGTAAGGAAAACAGGAAGTGAAGCCTTGCGGTTTCACAACCTGTTTTCTTCTGCATATGCTCAAGTCGTGCTGCACCTTGTGAATGGTCCCGTAGTCTTCTAGGACTTGTAATGTGTCCCAGAAGACTGCGGGGGAAGGAGGGGGGCTAACCTTATGGCTCAGTTTGCACACAGCAATCTGAGCCAGAAGTGGGAGCGGGTACCTGTCTAAACCAGTCAATGAAGGGGGGTAGGGTGCAAACAAGCGGAGCTTCCTCTTTTGGGTGGAGCTCCACGTTAAGGAATACATGTGTAACACAGAAGTATAAATGGAATTCAGTATTGTGTTTAGTACAGGAGTGCAATTATGAAGTTGAGTTTAAAGAATATTCTACCCCAACATTCCAAATTCCTGATATAATAATGTTGTACCATGTACTTTTGTTTAAAAGTTACATATGCTCTTTGTATTTCATCCTTGGTGTGAAATCTCTGGTGATCCTGTCAGTTCCCCTGCTTTCCTATTTCAAATTGAACGCATTAAGCATAAAAGCACATCCATTCCAGTGTGGTTAATGTTATGGCTGTGCTGGGAGAACAGCCTGCCTGTCCTCCTATGACCAAGACTTGTGCTGACATGGCCCCCTGCACAGCCATTCACTGGGGAGATCAGTGTACTGCTATTTCTCCACTCCCCACCTCCTTAAGTCCTTTATGCAGCTGAGAACAGAGATTAAATGGTGAACTATAAAAAAGAACAAAAAATATGTTGAAATATAATATACAATTGTTTTGCCTTCCATTTCTATTGTAAACTGATTTGTTTGTTTTACAAGGTGAAGGTTTCCATATACTTTAATATGTCTTGTACTGCATGAGCATATAATGCTGGATGATCGTGTATATGCAATGCCAAATTATTTATGTACTGAGCTTGATAGAATGTGGTCCTTTGTTAGAAGTATATCATTTGAGTTCAGGGCCAGTAAATGTAATCTGTTGCCACAGTCATTGTACAGATTTGGTTCTTATGTTACATTTAGGAGAGATTCAGTGTTAAGGGTTCAATTTAGGGTCTAGGTTAAGTGTATAAGGATTAGATATCAGAGGGTAACGACGGTGTTGGTGGGCTGTGTGGACGCTCCAAACCCCTCTGTCTCTCCTCTGTTTTGTCATATCGGCATCAGTCTCGACTGGTGGTGGGGGTACCTAGCGCGTATGTCATAGGACTAGCATGCTTCATTCAGGCAGCAGTGCTTGTTGACGAAAGCTCTGTTAGCATCCGGGCGAAGATAGGTGCAGAGGTGCTGCGGCAGGTGCATGGCTCAGCATTGTGGTGGATGTGAGCTGGAGTCGCTTGTTACCATGCACTGCCACTTCACTGAGACACCTATGGTGTTAGTCCAGGCTTTACTACCACTGTCTCACTGTTATCAGAGGCCATGAAACTGGAAGCATCACTACATCACTTATCTAAATCGACCTTATTTCCGGGTAATAATTCCGGGTCGGTGGTGTGGATGCTCCTCTCTCTCCAGTGCTTGTTTGTGTCTGACAGCTTTTCATCACAGCATCTTCTGCGGTTTGTTCCAGGTACAGCGTTCTGGTCAAGGTACATGTGGGGCCAGGTGCTAGGGGAGGAGGCTTGCTGCTGTCAGACCTTTAGTGTATCAGGTCTGGTTTTGCAGGCAGCACTGTTCTGGGGCTGTCAGGGTTTGCTGTGCCATGGTTTTGGGGGGTTGCCAAATCATAAACACCCACGCACATGGTGTTCCATGCCAGTCCTTGGTGGCAGTCTTGGTAGTTATCAGCCAATCCTGCAGCTGGGGGCATTGTCGCAGAATCCTCACTGGCATTTCTCAAGCATACTTCACACAGCATACTGGCCACACTTCAGCCCCTCACTGAGCAGCCACAATCACGTCATCAGTACTACGTTCATGTCAGGCGGGTAAGGAATGAGCAGCCTGGTTTCCCCCAGGCTGTCATGTATGCACATGCTTCAGGTGATTGTTGCAATATCAGTGTAATTTCTTGTTATACGTCCCCAAAATTTCAGTGCATACTTCATGGTTTTGTTGTAGGTGGATTCAACGTTTACGTGCTGGAGCAGCAAGGTATGTTCAGTGTTTCTTTCAGTCGGGGTAATTTTCTAGGTAAATGGCATAGCAGGATCTGTCATGTCTATGGATCCATGAGGGCTGAGTTTTCGTTTGTAAGGATTATATTAGTTACATATTCTTGCCTGTACATTATACGTCATACGTTACACGTCACTTTCATTCCTATTTTCTGCCTACCATGGTCTGTAGGTATCAAGCCTTGAGTGTTCGTTTTTAATTGCCTCTCGGGGTGCTGCAGGTTACTCGGGCTTGCTCACCACACACACACACACAAACACAGGGTCAAGGTCACTAGGTTTCTCACATGCGCTGTTTTGGTTTCTTTCAGCACCACACGCTGTTACATAGTTAGCGTGTTGGGGAATTATTGATGGTTTAGTCTAGTTGGTTTTTCCAAAAACCACAGATTTGAACATGTCACACGTATCGGAGAGTGAAGAATTTGCCTTCATCCCTCCTACTCCAATTAGGGGCTCAAAGCACGAAAGCACTCCATCCCTGAGAAACTGGAATATTCCAAAACTTATAGCTGAGCTCCAACGTAGGGGCATTCTGTTCTCAGCCACAGCTAGGAAAGTGGAGTTGTTTAGACTTCTTTTTCCAAACCTGGCTCAGCAATCCACCAGTGCAGAGCATGTCTTTACTCACATCACTGATGCAGATCCATACAATTTTAAATACGCTCTCCACTTCAGTTCAGCAATTACAGGATAGGATGGATGTGATGGAGGCTCGTCCAGCCACAGTGGAAGTTCTATAGGCCCTATTTCATCCGGAACCTCTGTAGGTAAAACCGGTGTGCCGTTACCTCTTGCTGTTCCTTCACCACTGTTAGTACTTACTTCCGTGTCTCCTGCGCACTTTATCCCTGCTAACCTCAAAAAAGATATTCTGGAGGGGAAGGACATTAACCTGGCATCCCTGCTCATCGCAAGACATTGTCGAGAACAAAGCTTATGCTTGCAGAAAAGTCTTGGTGGTCCACAAAACAAGGGATCCGAGGCTTAATCCAAATTTGTTCTCTACTTTGGTATTTATAGGGATGTCATTTGTGCCGTTAGTCCCGGTAGGAGAGAGAAGTTGGACCTGTATCTCCTCAAGGTGGTTGATCTAGCCCACAAATATGGTGGTTCTACATTTTATGATTATCACTGGTCATTTTCGGCAACGGTCACTGCCACTTGGACACAGTTTCAGTTAGTCATATGTTGGAGCAATATTGACACGGAGCTATTCTGTAGGCATTTTGCCAGTCAGAAGTCTCAAACTTGTGGTAATTGCCAGTCATCTGCTCACACCTCCAATTGGTGTCCTAACCTGCAACATCCTGTACCTACCAGGTTCTCCAGGCAGGGGTCCAGTGGTTCCTCCACAGGGCCATCGGGGCAGGTTGATAAACTGGGCAGACCCACACACTATCTAGGCAAGGCTCAGCTGTGTAATAAATTCAACTATATGGTATGCAACTACAATCAATGCAGGCTCCTCCATATCTGTGCCAACTGCTTCAGAGCGCACCCTAAAACCTCGTACACACGGTACATTTGTTGGCCAACCAAGCTTCTGATTTTTGTCAAAAGGGCGTGTGCCAGGATCTTGTCTTGCATATTAATTGTACGCAAATTGTCGTTTGACAAACATGAACGTAGTGACGTACTACGAGACTATAAAGAGGTATTTCATTTCTCAAGTGCCACCCTTTGGGCTTCTTCTGCTAATTTCATGTTAGTAGAAGTTTGGCGAGTGTCGATTCACACTTTTCAGTTCGCTTCTGAGCGGCCGTTCGTCAACCAGCCATGTTGCATAATCGGAGGAGAGAACGTGTGATTATTGGGCTAGGAGTTATTGCTTTGACCCAAGTCCAGTCCAGGAACAGGAGGAGGAGTTCTTGGACCAAAAATTGGTTGCTTAATCGTGACCAATTATGTCATATGTCATTGCTGCAGGAGCTCCAGGAGAATAATCCGTATGATTTTCAGAATTATCTCCAGATGACAGAGGAGTGATTATGCAGACAGAGTTCTACAAGCGGCTCCAGAATGGCACCTTAAACTTGCCACCTGCTGAGGAGAATGTTGAGGGCCTCAATTTTGTTTTTGTGGCAGGTGAGGCCTTTGCTCTGGGGGAACATCTGATGAAGTTGTTTCCTATGAGGAACCTCACCCCAGAGCAGAGAATCTTCAATTACATGCTCTCGTGCCAGAAGGGTGGTCGGAAATGCCTTTGGCATCCTATCGAGTCGTTTTAGGCTGCTTTTGACTCCAATCAACCTGCCACTCTACAAGATTTATTTATTTTATTTATTTCAGTTATTTTTATAGCGCCATCAATTTATGCAGTGTTTTACATATACATTGTGCATTCACATCAGTCCCTACCCTCAAGGAGCTTACAATCTATGGACCCTAACTCAAATTCATACATACTAGGGACAATTTAGACAGGATCCAATTAACCTATCAGCATGTCTTTGGAGTGTGGGAGGAAACCGGAGTACCTGGAGGAAACCCACCCAGGCACGGGGAAAACATGCAAACTCCAGGCTGGTAGTGTCGTGGTTAGGATTCGAACCAGTGACCCTTCTTACTGCTAGGCGAAAGTGCTACCCACTACACCACTGTGCCGCCCTTACGCCCTACAAGATAAACCATGTGGTCCTGTGCTTCTGTATCCTACATAATTTTTAAAAGGAGGAATGCTACCAGCTACCTAGCCTCACTGCCAAGTGACGTGGACCCTGCAGTGGCAGGCCCAGCTGAAGAGGCTGCAGCTCGTCCATCTGTGGGTGTGCTGATGGCTATTGAAATACTCGTGCTGGATTGCCCTCACAAATTGCCCAAGATTTAAGGCAGAAATACCTTGAATATTTTGAGAGTAGAGGGGCAGTGGCTTGGCAGCAAATTGTAGCTGATCATTTCTAAAATTTTTTAGAGATCATAAACTCATATTTAATTTGAACTACTGTTGTCTGTGTTTCTTATATGTCTAATATGTTCCGAAATGGGCTTTATTTTGGAGACTTGCTCCAATAGTACAAATGTACCTTAATTGCTACATGAGGTGACAATATATTCTTCAGCTAACTATTATGTTGTGCTGTGGGTCTGCTACACTCTTTTTGTTCTTAATGGATCTAATGCATGAAGTTCAAAAACATTATGCTTTTACAACTCCTTTAATTTTTTTGAGGCCTAAAAATTGCAGCAGTTGTCCACATTTAAGAGCACATTGTCACTGTAATTACAACAGCTTATGAAATGCACTGGTATTGAGCAATGAAATAATAAGCCACATATTGTTTAGTAAAAAACATTTTACTCAAAGCACTATCACATGTGCATTTTAAGGTTTTAACAAACAAACATCTTGGTGTGTAACATGTATGTTTTGCATTATTTCTCCTTTTTTGTGGCTAAACAGGCATGTTTTAAACCATTAGATACACATCCAAAACTAAGTAACTTACAAAGTTTGAGTTTGGTAAAGTGAAGGGCAACTGAGACATTAGTATCCCAAGACTGTGTGGATGTTGTCTTCCTAAGATGGGGTGATCTCACCACTATAAAAGCCAAAATTTGAAGCCACATACACGTAGAGGCCTAACAATGAAATGTCCCCTAGGAATGCCATGCCTAAAAGGTGTGTAGTTAAAAACATCTATTTTTCTAAACCCCCAAAACACACAGTGTGTCAGCATGTGCTATCTCCCATCACGGGTTATCAATGGATGCATTTTGGGGGTGCAACCCATTCCTCAGAGCTACTTTAGTTATGAGGAAGGGGTTGAACCCCCAAAACGTGCCCATTGATACCCTGTGATGGGAGATAGCACATGTTGACATACTGTGTGCTTTGTTGCTTTAGAAAAATAGATGTATGGAACTACACACATTTTAAGCATGGGATTATGGGTGAAATAAGAATTTTAAGGCCCAATTTGTGGGCACCTTCAGACTTTGGGTTTTAGATTTTAAAAAACACAAACATTATGCATTCACATTAGTTAGGGCAGTGTTTCCCAACTCTCCTCCTCAAGATGCAAACCCAGATCATGTTTTCTTAATTTCTTGAATTTGGCACAGGTGATGTTGTCATTTTCACTGTTAGTAATTCGCACAGTAGTTTACAGACTGAGGAAAATCTAGAAAACAGGACCTGGTGATGCACCTAGAGGAGTGGAGTGGAGAAACACTGAGTTTGGTCCCTAAACGTTAACATTTACATAGTTACATATAGTTACATAGTAGGTGAGGTTGAAAAAAGACACAAGTCCATCAAGTCCAACCTATGTGTGTGATTATGTGTCAGTATTACATTATATATCCCTGTATGTTGCGGTCATTCAGGTGCTTATCTAATAGTTTCTTGAAGCTATCAATGCTCCCCGCTGAGACCACCGCCTGTGGAAGGGAATTCCACATCCTTGCCGCTCTAATGCCCCGTACACACGGTCGGACATTGATCGGACATTCCGACAACAAGATCCTAGGATTTTTTCCGACGGATGTTGGCTCAAACTTGTCTTCCATACACACGGTCACACAAAGTTGTCGGAAAATCCGATCGTTCTAAACGCGGTGACATAAAACACGTACATCGGAACTATAAACAGGGCAGTGGCCAATAGCTTTCATCTCTTTATTTATTCTGAGCATGCATGGCACTTTGTCCGTCGGATTTGTGTACACACGATCGGAATTTCCGACAACGGATTTTGTTGTCGGAAAATTTTATAGCCTGCTCTCAAACTTTGTGTGTCGGAAAATCCGATGGAAAATGTGTGATGGAGCCCACACACGGTCGGAATTTCCGACAACAAGGTCCTATCACACATTTTCCGTCGGAAAATCCGACCTTGTGTACGGGGCATTACAGTAAAGAACCCTCTACGTAGTTTAAGATTAAACCTCTTTTCTTCTAATTTTAATGAGTGGCCGCGAGTCTTGTTAAACTCTCTTCTGAGAAAAAGTTTTATTTCTATTGTAGGGTCACCAGTATGATATTTGTAAATTGAAATCATATCCCCTCTCAAGCGTCTCTTCTCCAGAGAGAAAAAGTTCAGTGCTTGCAACCTTTCCTCATAACTAAGATCCTCCAGACCCTTTATTAACTTTGTTGCCCTTCCTTGTACTCGCTCCATTTCCATTACATCCTTCCTGAGGACTGGTGCCCAGAACTGGACAGCATACTCCAGGTGCGGCCACACCAGAGTCTTGTAGAGTGGGAGAATTATCGTTTTATCTCTGGAGTTGATCCCCTTTTTAATGCATGCCAATATTCTGTTTGCTTTGTTAGCAGCAGCTTGGCATTGCCTATCATCTACTAGGACCCCCAGGTCCTTTTCCATCCTAGATTCTCCCAGAGGTTCTCCCCCTAGTGTATAGATTGCATTCATATTTTTGCCACCCAAATGCATTATTTTACATTTTTCTACATTGAACCTCATTTGACATGTAGTTGCCCACCCCATTAATTTGTTCAGATCTTTTTGCAAGGTTTCCACGTCCTGCGGAGAAGTTATTGCCCTGCTTAGCTTAGTATCGTCTGCAAATACAGAGATTAAACTGTTTATTCCATCCTCCAGGTCGTTTATAAACAAATTAAATAGGATTGGTCCCAGCACAGAACCCTGGGGAACCCCACTACCCACCCCTGACCATTTCGAGTACTCCCCATTTATCACCACCCTCTAAACTCGCCCTTGTAGCCAGTTTTCAATCCATGTACTCACCCTATTGTCCATGCCAACGGACCTTATTTTGTACAGTAAACGTTTATGGGGAACTGTGTCAAATGCTTTTGCAAAATCCAGATACACCACGTCTACGGGCCTTCCTTTATCTAGATGGCAACTCACCTCCTCATAGAAGGTTAATAGATTGGTTTGGCAAGAATGATTCTTAATGAATCCATGCTGATTACTGCTAATGATACCGTTCTTATTACTAAAATCTTGTATATAGTCCCTTATCATCCCCTCCAAGAGTTTACATACTATTGATGTTAGGCTAACTGATCTGTAATTCTCAGGGATGTATTTTAGGGCCTTTTTAAATATTGGTGCTACATTGGCTTTTCTCCAATCAGTTGGTACCATTCCAGTCAGTAGACTGTCAGTAAAAATTAGGAACAACGGTCTGGCAATCACTTGACTGAGTTCCCTAAGTACCCTCGGATGCAAGCCATCTGGTCTGTGATTTATTAATGTTAAGTTTCTCAAGTCTAATTTTAATTCTGTCCTCTGTTAACCATGGAGGTGCTTCCTGTGTTGTGTCATGAGGATAAACACTGCAGTTTTGGTTACTGAAGCCCCCCGATTCACTCATGAAAACTCAGGAGAAGAATAAATTCAATACCTTCGCCATCTCCCCATCCTTTGTAACCAGATGTCCTTCCTCATTCTTTATGGGGCCAATATGATCTGTCCTCCCTTTTTTACTGTTTACATACTTAAAGAATTTCTTGGGATTTTTTTTGCTCTCCTCCGCTATGTGTCTTTCATGTTCGATCTTAGCCGTAATAATTGCACCTTACATTTCTTGCATTCTTAATAAAGTCTGAATGCGGAGTATGATCCCTCAACCTTGTATTTTTTGAAGGCCTTCTCCTTTGCTTTTATATGCATTTTTACATTGGAGTTAAGCCATCCAGGACTTTTGTTCGCTCTTTTAAATTTATTACCCAATGATATACATTGGCTAATGTCCTTATTTAATATGCTCTTAAAGCAAACCCATCTCCTCCGTTTTCTTTGTTCCTAATATTTTATCCCAATTTATGCCTTTTAGCAAGGTTTGTAGTTTAGAGAAGTTAGCTCTTTTGAAATTCAGTGTCTTTGTATTCCCTTTAGGTTTCCTATTTGTGTGATTTATACTGAAACTAATTGACCTGTGATCGCTGTTACCTAAATTGCCCCGTATTTCCACATCCGTGATCAGGTCTGTATTGTTGGTAATCAGTAGATTCAGTAATGTTTTATTTCTAGTTGGTGTGTCTACCATCTGACCCATAAAATTGTCCTGCAAGACATTAAGGAACTGGCGAGCCTTAAAAGAATGCGCGGTTCCCTCCGCCCAGTCTACAGTGAGGATCGAAAGTTTGGGCACCCCAGGTAAAAATGTGTATTAATGTGCATAACGAAGCCAAGAAAGATGGAAAAATCTCCAATTGGCATCAAATTAAAGATTAGACATTCCTATAATATATCAAAAAAAGGTAGATTTTATTTCCATCATTTACACTTTCAAAATTACAGAAAACAAAAAAATGGCGTCTGCAAAAGTTTGGGCACCCTGCAGAATTTATAGCATGCACTGCCCCCTTTGCAAAGCTGAGACCTGCCAGTGTCATGGATTGTTCTCAATCATAGTCTGGGAAGACCAGGTGATGTCAATCTCAAAGGTTTTAAATGGCCAGACTCATCTGACCTTGCCCCAACAATCAGCACCATGGGTTCTTCTAAGCAGTTGTCTAGAAAACTGAAACTGAAAATAGTTGACGCTCACAAAGCTGGAGAAGGCTATAAGAAGATAGCAAAGCGTTTTCAGATGTCAATATCCTCTGTTTGGAATGTAATTAAGAAATGGCAGTCATCAGGAACAGTGGAAGTTCAAGCAAGATCTGGAAGACCAAGAAAAATATCAGACAGAACAGCTCGCAGGATTGTGAGAAAAGCAATTCAAAACCCATGTTTGACTGCACGATCCCTCCAGAAAGATCTGGCAGACACTGGAGTTGTGGTACACTATTCCACTATAAAGAGATACTTGTACAAATATGGTCTTCATGGAAGAGTCATCAGAAGAAACCCTCTTCTACGTCCTCACCACAAAAATCAGCGTTTGAACTTTGCAAATGAACATATAGACAAGCCTGAGGCATTTTGGAAACAAGTTCTGTGGACCGATGAGGTTACAATAGAACTTTTTGGCCGGAATGAGCAAAGGTACGTTTGGAGAAGAAAGGGCACAGAATTTAATGAAAAGAACCTCTGTCCAACTGTTAAGCATGGGGGTGGATCAATCATGCTTTGGGGTTGTATTGCAGCCAGTGGCACAGGGAACATTTCACGAGTAGAAGGAAAAATTGATTCAATAAAATTTCAGCAAATTTTGGATGGTAACTTGATGCCATCTGTGAAAAAGCTGAAGTTAAAGAGAGGATGGCTCCTACAAATGGATAATGATCCTAAACACACCTCAAAATCCACGGGGGATTACATCAAGAGGTGTAAACTGAAGGTTTTGCCATGGCCTTCACAATCTCCTGACCTCAACATTATTGAAAATCTATGGATAGACCTTAAAAGAGCAGTGCGTGACAGACAGCCCAGAAATCTCAAGAACTGGAAGACTTTTGTAAGGAAGAATGGGCAAAGATACCTCAAACAAGAATTGAAAGACTCTTGGCTGGCTACAAAAAGCATTTACAAGCTGTGATACTTGCCAAAGGGGGCAGTACAAGATATTAACTTGCAGGGTGCCCAAACTTTTGCAGACGCCATTTTTTTGTATTCTGTAATTTTGAAAGTGTAAATGATGGAAATAAAATCTAACTTTTTTGACATTTATAAGAATGTCTAATCTGTAATTTGATGCCATTTGGAGATTTTTCCATCTTTCCTTGGCTTCGTTATGCACAATAATACACATTTTTACCTGGGGTGCCCAAACTTTCGATCCCCACTGTATGTCTGGATAATTAAAATCCCCCATTATGATAATACTTCCCATCCTTGCTGCTAATCCAAATTGTGATAGAAGATCTGTCTCCACTTCCTCCCTCAGGTTAGGGGGCCTATAGCATACTCCCAGTATTATTTTCCCCTTAGCTTCATCCCTTTGGAGGTCTACCCATAAGGATTCCACCTCCTCCCTAGCTCCCTCAGCGATGTCATCTCTCACATTTACTTGTACATTATTCTTTATATATAGGCATACCCCTCCCCCTTTTTTACCCTCTCTATCCTTGCGGTATAGGGTATACCCTTGAATGTTTGCCAGCCAATCATGAGAGCTATTGAACCAGGTCTCTAAAATTCCCACAAAATCCAAATCCTCCTCGTACAACAGTATCTCTAGTTCACCAATCTTGTCCACCATGCTCCTGGCATTGGTGAATATGCCACATAGTTTAGACCGGTCGCATTTTGTCCTCGTATTGGGTTTCGAGATTGCAACTAGGACTTGCTACTATACTTACCTTGTGTTTTTGTGCTTTGGTTAACCTACCACTAATGCCCCCAATACTACCCCCTGGAATATCTTCCACGCTGGCTATCTCTACCTCTGGACCCTCCCCCCATTGCCTAGTTTATAAACCCCTCTAACTTTTTGAAGTAAACATTTTAAAGTAAAAAAAAAAAAAGGTAATTAGTAAGGGCAAACAGGAGCCAACAAGTGGAACAATAAACTTCAGACCAGGCAAGAGGAAATTAGAATTTGGCAAGCATGTTCATAAGACTGCTGATTTTTTGCTGTAAAACAGTGGTAGCCTCATATTTGTATCCAAAAATACAATGATAACTAGACGTTTTTGGGAAAATATTTCTGCCACCACAAAGTGGTTTCCAGATCAATAGACAATAGGGACCAAAAATGGTTTGAACAAGAATGAAAAATGCTGGGGTCAGAATGATAGTCTTTTCTATTTCTCCACATTCAATTTGCAACAGTGAGGAGATCAAAATTGTGTGTGATTGATGACCAAACCCAAAAAAACATAGGAAAGTGTCAGTATGGAGGAGCCAGTGACCAGTAGCCAGTTGGAGTCGCAGATCCCTCCCCTACGTGCAAAAAGAACCAGGAAGACCAAAAATCTGGAGGAGGCCACAGCTTCCTTTCTCAGCCAGGCCACTACTGCGCTCCGTACTGACCCAGGATGAGGCTGAAGCATTTGGGTGTGTGTGATGGCCAATAAATTAAGTCAGATGGCCAGTGAGCAAAGAAGCAGGTGTGAGGAACTCATCCTGCAGCTCCTCAACAAGGGGACAAAGGGCGACATTTCTGAAAACACCCACATTTCAGATTTTGTGGCCCCACCTCCACCACCTCCACAGCAAACCCACTCACCCACCACATCAGTATGCTGGTCAGTGGCAATACCAGCCACAAGAACCCTAACAATCCCCGCTGGTTTGGGGATTTTCATCCCTTACTAATTTATATTATTTTGTTTTTTTTGTAATAATGTTATTTGTTATATTTTCTATATTTTTGTATGCATGGAATGCACTTTTTTGTTAAGTTATTTGTATTTGGATGGCAGATAGCATGTCTAATTTAATTTGTGTTATTTTTTTTCTGCACAATAAAAAAAAATTGTGTAGAATACTTGGCTATGTGTTTTACTTCAAATGACAGTTTGGGAGTAGGCAGTTACATAAAAAAATACAATACAATGTAAAATTAACAAGGGACACCAACATAGTTTTATCTTTGATCTTAAAAACTCAGGGATAATGGTGTTGTGGTAACTTGCCCAAAAAAATCAAACAACCAGCATAATAATATTCTTGATATCACTAGAAAACAAATGCCTTTTTTTAATACATTTGGCATAGCTCCATCAGTATCACCAGCACAGCAGCTTCATTATTATCCCATTAAAGAAGAAGAGAATGTGCGCTGCAATTTGACATTTCATAGTTTGCCGCGTCATTCTCCATTATGAACGCTAGTTTACAAGACCGACCGCTTCCGGCTCGTTCCTAAGTTCCAATCATGCATGTTTGTACTTTTGACTTGTGTGACGGATTTGTGTACTGACCATCAGAAAAATCAGACGTGGAGCCGTCGTTTGCCAAAAATTTACTTGGCCGAAAATTGGAAAACAATTGTTGAAAGAAGCATACTAATGGTAAGAACTTCGGACAACAGCCTGTCAAACAACAATATCCTTCTGATTTTCGTACGAGGCTTAATTCTGCCTGTCCCATCAAGTCATCCAGTTCGTCATGACTGAGCCAAGTCAATATATTCAGGTTAGAGTTCCGGTTGATACACCACCCATCCCCAGCTCTTAAGCCCCATACACACTATTAGATTTAGATCTGGGTCTCTCCTGACAATGTCCTTTATGTGGAGGTTGACAAGGTTGGGCTTCATGTACCATTTTAATTTTCAGGGGGAGTTCATAAGTAGTGTCAATATGTGGCTGCTGATGCCTTATCTTGTTTTGATGTCCAGCGTTTCTTCCTACAGCATCCAGAAGCAGATCTGGTGGGCAAGCCGGTTCCACCTTTCTCCCTGCTGACATTGGACTAGACGCACTCAAGGAGCAGGCTTCCGACCTGGTGAATGCGTCGCTGTCAAGGCACACTCTCAGGCATACAAGAGGGCATGGAAATGTTTTTGTTGTTTTACGTCCCTCTATCCCTGCAATTGGGTTGGGGATGCCAAATACGTGATGGCTTTCGCGGCTTATTGTCATGTCAAGTTATCCCTTTCATTCAATACCATCAAGTTGTACAAGTTGTATCTGGCAGGTATTCAGCACTTCTTCTCGCTTCACAATCTTGGCAGACCACTAATTTTTGCAGCTCATCCCATCAAAGCCCTTCTTAAATGTATCCAGAAATGTCATGGACAGGCACGGTTGACAAGCATGCCTATCTCCAGCCAGAACTTCCATGGGCGAGCGTATTTGTTGTCTCTTTCACCCTTTGGGTCAGGTCCCAACCTTGTCCTCAAGGCAGCTATTTTCCTTAGTTACTTTGGTTTCCTCCGACCTGGGGAGGTGTCCCAAGCCGGCCGTAATGCACCTGTACTCCTCAAAAGGTAGTCTCACCAGGTTACCTGATCATTTCTCACTTCAACCGGCATACAGATCAAAGTTATTACAAAACCAATGCTTTTTGGTGTCCAGTTGAGGTCTTAGACCAGCTCTCCTCCATGTTCGTAGCTGCCCCTCTTGATAGCCCTTTACTTCCTTTCCCCATGCAGCCTCTTGCTTCTGGACAGTTTATATCACATGTCAGAATTTTGATTGCCAAGTTGGGGTTAAACCCAAAACATTTTTCGGGTCACTCCTTTAGGATCGGTGCGGCGTCTGCAGCATCCAAGCAGGGGGTCCCATCTAATGCCATCAAATACATGGGACGCTGGCAGTCGTCCTATTGCTGTCATTACATTCATGATCCTCATGTGAAAGTTAAATGAGCTTATGCAACTTTGCTGCTTATGCAACTTTGATTAGTTGTTTGTCATGTTTTCTAGTAAATTTCACATTACTGTACCTAGTTCGGGTCCTTTTTGCCCTCTTTTAAGCATACTCTTACATGCGACCATGGCACAGCTCAGGTCACCATAGTTGGGGTAATACAGCCTTCCGGTATCCGGGCTCTGACTACAAGTTAGAAGGCTGGCCATTGGCTAGCCTGTAATTGTAGGAGGAGTCTGGGGCTTATAATCCCACCTTCTTCTGCCTGGAAATCGTCGGCTAGCATTTCGGGGATCCCTCCCACCCGTACCCCTGATATTTCATACATTTTCATATACAGGGTATGCCCTCTTTTAAGCATACTCTTACATGCAACCATGGCACACCTCAAGTCGCCATCGTTGGGGTAATATGGTCCTCCAGTAAACTGAATTGGTTGTTTTACAAGGTGAAGGTCCCATATACTTTAATATGTCTTGTACATATAATGCTGGATCGTGTATATGCAGTGCCAAATTGTTTATGTACTGACCTTGATAGAATGTTATCCTTTGTTAGAAGTATATTATTTGAGTTCCGGGCCAGTAAATAAACACTACAATCTGTTGGTTGAGATTCAATCCATCTATATTTAGCTATACTTAGGTACAACCAGCATTTCAGATTTCTAGCATGCGATTATTGCCAGCGGCTATATTCACTAGCAGTAATTACTGTGTTCTCCCAGCAGGGGCGGTTCCATGTCCCCCACCCCCCCATGTGGGAGAACACAATAGTAGTGCTAGAGGGATTCCCCCATCAGCACTAACTGTGGGAAATCAAGCAATTCTCTTTCCGGCAACCCATGTTGCAGAAAATAAAATTGTATAATCTATGGCCTGCTTAAGTGTACATAAGTATTTGTAATTACCTTCGAGCAGTTGTGAGAAGTATCTGAAGGATATGGAAAAAGAGCAGTGTGGATAGCAGGTTCTGATGGAGCTTTCAGCAAGCTTTGCAAAGCTTTTGCCACTCTTTAAGCAGATTTCTTGATGTGCAGTTGGGGGCCGTAAGACCCTGTGGTTAAGGCGTGTTTTAATTGCCCCTCAACTGATCTCCCTTTAGCTGGGAAGACAGCAGCTGGTTGTGTAAACATGTTGCAGCCATGATATTGTGCTTTGTGGCCACAGCAGGAATTATACCCCTTGTCATGCTCAGCAGGCAACACTACCCACTGAGATTGACTCATTCAAGTGCATTGGACTGCACTACAAATGCCCTCCAACTGTGCACAATGCATGTGGTTGCAATGCAGTAGTACAATATTTTGGAGCTATAAAAGAAATAGAAATTGCTCTTCAAAGAACAAAGTAAACAAGACTTTAAAGTGCAATTCAGATCCCCTTTGGAAATTTTAAACACAGATCTTAATAGGAGTGCTGACTGTCACTTTATACAAGCTGCTAGCAGGCTTCAGCAGGCTTTCAAAAAATCTTGCTTAAAGTTCTGCAAATGCTTTGCAAAAGATTACTGTTTACACTGCTCTTGAGGCTTCAATAGTTGCATGGCAGCCATATTTGCTTAGTGCATATTCAGGCTGTGCTTTGTGTTTAGTAATCCTGCACAATATGTATTATTTATAGTAGAAGGCTGTCAGCCTGTCTGTGTCAAAAATATAATGTTTAAGTTGCTTCAGTCATTGATTTTAAGCTAGAATGATAATTAGATTACTACATGTCTGAATGTCAAACACTACACAACTTTGGAAATATTGAAAAGATAGTAGAAAAGAATTCTGATATTTAAGATATCAAAAGTGTGCCACATCCCATGAAGAACAAAGAGAGAGAGAGAGCCCCTAGGAGTGGGATTTTAAAGGCACTGCCAAAAGAGAATGAAAGTAAAAAAATATAATTTTAGTTTATTATGAAAAATACATGAAATATTGAACATGAACATATTGGTCATGAATACTGAGGAATCAAGATACACAAAATGAAGATACAGAATCCTATACCCAACGCGTTTTAGAGATGAGTATTGTCTCCTTCATCAGGGTTAACAGGAAATATATAATCTATATAATTCAAATAAAGATAATCAACAATAAGTTAGTACATCTATCCAATAATAAATAGCCGTGAAAAGGCCATAAGTGCTGCTAACTTACATCTTGTTCAACGGCATATACATGAGAACATCCACATTCATTTTAAAAGAAGGACACTGTCACATGGAGTCTTCCGATCATCCTGCCCACATTATGGCTGCTTGCAATAAACCTCCATAATAGAGGTATCTCCAGCCCAAAGCATATAATGTTGATAAAGAGATATACAGACTATGCCCCAGATCAATAGAAAGGGGTTTTGTCCCTGAATGTAGCAAAGGCACATGTACTGGGGCCTACAAGATGGGAATCCTGGGAAAAAGCACATAATGTAATAAAAAGATGTAATAAAAAAAAAAAAGTATGAACAAGCATCCATGAATTGGATGCATGTTCATACTTTTTTATTCATACATCTAGTCTAGTCTGTGTTATGAAGGGTCAACTGGAGGAATATGACATCAACATTATGACACTTTTAATGTCAGTGGCAATAAGATTGAGGAGACAATTCTGGTGGGGAAATGTTACCATTCAATGAAATATGCAAATTTTTATCTCGTACGGTATTTGCACAATAATTTTTCAAACGCCTTTTTTTTTGGAAAAAAACAGTTTCATGAATTAAAAAATAACAAAACAGTAAAGTTAGCCCAATTTTTTTGTATAATGTGAAAGATGATGTTCTGCCGAGTAAATAGATACCTAACATGTCACGCTTCGAAATTGCGCACACTCATGGAATGGTACCAAACTTCGGTACTTAAAAATCTCCATAGGCGACACTTTGAAAATTTTTATAGGTTACCAGTTTAGAGTTACAGAGGAGGTCTAGTGCCACATGTGTGGTTTGAACGGCATTTACATATCTGGGCGGGACTTGCATGTGCGTTCACTTCTGAGAACAGGGGAGTTTTAATTTTTTTTTTATTATTATATTTGTTTTACTTAATTTTTTTATTTTTACATTTTTATTTTTTTGATCACTTTTATTCCTATTACAAGGTCCTCTTTATGGAGAGATGCGGGGTCAATAAGACCCCACATCTCTCCTCCAGGCTGGAAAGCATGAGATCGGTGAAAAAAAATTCACCGATCTCATGCTGACAGCCACGATTGCGGCTTTGTTGACATCTGGGAACCCGGGCGTGACGTCATAACATCGCCCCTGGGCCTCCGACGGTCATAGAGATGTCTGGTGACCATCTGCTCACCAGTCGTCTCTATTGTAGTCATCCGGCGCGGCCGATTCTTTCTCCGGGCCCCCGATGGCACGGGAGAGCCCGGAGAAGCACCGGATGGCGACAGGAGGCGGGGGGATGTCCTCTCCTGTCGCCTATAAGAGCGATCAAGCGGTGGAACTGCCACTATGATCATTCTTATGGTGCACAGAATCGCCGGCTGGAAATAATGATATCTGAATGATACCTCTAGCTGCAGGCATCATTCAGATATCACCGCACAAAGTCAAGGACATCATTTGACTATGTGCGGTAGGGAAGTGGTTTTAAAGAAGCAAGTATAACCTAATGTTTCATGTTTTTCTTATATATATACACACACACACACATATACATACACACACACACACTATATTACCAAAAGTATTGGGATGCCTGCCTTTACATGCTGTCAGGGGTTAGCTCAAGGGGGGGGTCACCTTCCCTGAAAAAAAGGCAATCCAAACGGCAGGTTTTCTTAAAAATCTTTTCTTAAAATTGTAGCCAGTTTTATTTTAAAATGTTGCATGAAAATAAAACAAACAAAAACAGAAAATAAATCATTGCCATCCAGGCACTAACTAAATATATGCAGGTTCCCTAAACTCATAGGTGATGGGCTTCTCCCATTTACCCACAAAACAAAGATAATGTAAACCTTTACTCTCATAAAAGCAAACTTAAAATAAATAGCTCTCAGGTTTTTGGCTTCCTGAGTACCGGGCCAAGAGCAACTCTTTGCTCCAGTCTTATAATTCTAATAATAATTATACCACCTGTTGGTGGACCCATGTGGACCCCAGAATCTGGTCCAGAACCAACCCCGCCAAGGTGGCTAGTAAGACCCAGACCGGATTCCACCTTAGATCTCAGCAAATGAACACATGCACGGTGAAACATAATGTCCATTAATCACCTCTCCTTTCATAATGTCACAATGCACATAAACTTTAATGGCATCCCAGTCTTAGTCTGTAGGGTTCAATATTGATTTGGTCCACCCCTTGCAGCTATAACAGCTTCAACTCTTCTGGGAAGGCTGTCAACAAGGTTTAGAAGTGTGTCTATGGGAATGTCCATTCTTCCAGAAGCGCATTTGTGAGGTCAGGCACTGATGTTGGATGGAAAGGCCTGGCTCACGGTCTCCGCTCTAATTCATCCCAAAGGTATTCTATTGGGTTGAGGTCAGGATCCTTTGCAGGCCAGTCAAGGTTCTTCACCCCAAACTTGCTTATCCATGTCTTTATGGACCTTGCTGTACTGGCCCAAATCATTTGGTGGAGGGGGGGTTATGGGGAGAGGTTGTTTTTCAGGGGTTGGGCTTGGCCCCTTAGTTTTAGTGAAGGAAACTCTTAAGGCATCAGCATACCAAGACATTTTGAACAATTTCATGCTACCAACTTTGTGGGAACCATTTGGGGATGGGGATTCCTGTTCCCACATGACTGCGCACCACTGGAGCATAGTTGGGAGACAGGGTTCTTCATGGTAGGATTACTAGAAAGCTGCAGATTTACAAGTAAATTGGTTTTTGAAAAAACGTTATCAGTTTAAAGCTTAGATGAGATTTTACTGATTGGGTTTAGTTTAACATACTGTAGGCGTAAGCCCAATTACTAAAATCTCATATATTTGGTATATCTTAATGTAATTTTAAAAGTTGTTTCCAACCTTATAAAAAAAAACTTTAATTAAAATAATATTTGGTGATCCTGACATAAAGGTCAGCCTCAGGTTCAGGTTCTGTTACAGGGTGAAAACTGTCTCCCAACTGTGCTCCTGGATTGTCGCTTTGTTACAAAAAAAACACGCTAAGTAATAATTATTAACAGTTGATGATTAGAAAAAGTCCAAGGAGCAGCAGCTTATTGCGAGATATACACAAAAGGATATGGAAAAGAGAAGCTGCGCTGTTTAAAGGTTCAATCCAAACAATTGCTTGTAGGTGTCAGGATGTAATAAAGTGACAGATCAATTCAGATCCAAACGAACACCTAAGTGAGCCTGATCAACAAAATTGTGCCACAACCTTACAAAAAACTTGCTTACCAGATGGCAAGCAAAACCAGGCAGATGGCTATAGCCCAGTCAAGGCCTTTGCTTGTGTGGGAAGATCATCTGGACAAGTTTAAGTTGGATAGGCTGCATGAGTCCCTGGCGCCGTGGAACTCAGATATTAGGACTCAGTACCTCAGCCGTGCATAAGGAGAAAAGAACAGCCATGGCATAATATTGCTTTAAACAAGATTTAATATAAAATTCAGTATTGCACTTACATTTAAAACGTTAAAATCGCACATATTCAGCAGAGCCGAATATGGTGGGGACATGTAAAGTGCCTATTCTGACACACTTTGCACGGGCATGGTCTATGTTTTTTATTAACCAAAAGCCAGTCCAGAGCAATGATGTGCAGCTAATGCTAGAGCATGGGCATGTGGCTCAAATGAACAGCTAGGGGTAAAATTGAGGAGTCATTGTTAATTGGTTGTTATGGGTTTGTGAATTGGTAACTCCTTTCGTGGGGAAAAAAATAGTAAAAAAAGAAAAAATAATATAGCACACTAATTGTGACACTAATCATGTTGTAATTGAACGTTATTAAAAATTACCTTTCCTGGGCGCATGCGCGGTAGCTCGCAAGATGGCCGCGGCCTGCTAGAGCTCCGCTCCACCACAGCCCTGTGATCGCCGCCGGAGCCCGCAAAACGAACCCACGATCCTGTCACCGGGTGGATCGGGTGGGGGAGACATCAGGGAATCATCTGATGACATCGGCGCAAGCGAGGAGGAACCTGAGCGAACGGATGGCCGCGGCGGCCGCTCCCCTCAGCTATGCTAAGATGGCGGCCAGAGGCCTGCTCAGCGCGGAGGAAGCTGAGGCATCTATTGCAGATCAAGACTTGCCACCTCCGCAATCTCCAGGTATCTCCTCTCCCCCACGGGAATGGGCAGCTTCCCCTGCTTCCACGGAGTCCCTTTTAAACAGACTGAATAACGGTCTCCCCTCCACACCCCAGCTTGATCCGCACACAGGCATGCTCCTGTCAGTGAGCGAGGAAATGGCTTCCATCCCAGCCCCTAATGATTTCCCCTCCATGATGACAGCGTTCTCTCATTTGCTCTCTAAAAGTTTAGCAGCAAATGCAGCCCAAATTACATCATCCATCCATGCTGACCTGCAGCAAATAGGTTTGCGAATGGACACTATAGAAAAGAAGGCTGATCAATCAGTCGCAAGGATTAACCAGAATTCAGCCAGAATTCAGGACGTCCAAGACCAGCTAGAAATGGCGTTGGCAAAGATCGATGACCTTGAGAACAGGTCCAGACGTTATAACTTTAGACTCAGGGGGCTCCCTGAGTCTGAAAAGGACGTGCAGGCTGCTGTAAAATCCCTGCTCCAGGCTCTTATCCCAGGTATACCTGAACACCGTTTGGAACTAGACAGGGCCCACAGAGCTCTTCAACCCCCCCGCTCGGATGGCCTCCCTCGAGACATCATAGTGAAACCACATTTTTATTCGGTGAAGGAGGAGGTCATGAAAAGGTCTAGGCTATCTGATAATCTCATGCTTCTTGGGCATAAAATCCAGGTGTTTGCGGATTTATCGCCATACACAGTACAGAAGAGGCGAGCACTGAAACCACTCTTACAGGTTTTGATGGAAAAAGACATTACATACAGATGGTCTTTTCCGCTTCGTTTAAATTTCTCCTACAGAAATAAGAGCCATGCCTTCTCATCGTTTGCTGAAGGGGAACGCCTGTTTCTGCACCTGGGCCTAATTGAGCAGGAATCCTCCAGCTCCAAGTCAACAAAGGGATCTTCATCATCATCCAAAAGGCCTCCACCAGCTAGCCCGCTGCAACCCACTTGGCTTCAATCAAGCTACAAGCGATCAAAAGAAAATGCCCCGACATGAGTCTCAGGCTGTATTCATCACCTTTCTTATTGTATGGAGACTTGCCTTTGTTCCCCTCAGTCTGGCCACAGATGTCCCTCAGGACTTCCGGGACTAGCCCCTCATTTGGGGGCCCCCTTTGAATAGTGATCTTCACCATCTCTATCCAAGCGGGGGACTTCATCCAAGTTCATATCAGAATGGTTGTCACCTTCACCCACTGAGGTCGGACATTGCTGAGGGGAAGGGTTGGGGGCAGTACTCTCTTACAGTCCCCCCTAGTTTACTTTCCTTCCATTTTCTGAAATCCTAGTTTATGCATTTAGGCCTCTCTAGCGTGGTTAGACGCTCTAGGGTAGGCATAGTTCTTCTACACATTAAGGGACTCCCAAACAGGTCATGGGAGATCTAAGTTGATTTCTGTTTTTATTTATTTTTCAGATACTTATCCCTCATCTCCCCTGGAGTTTCTGGTTCCCCCTTCTCGCGGCTGGCGAGGGACACTTCGCGAGGGGCGAGAGGGGTGAATCACATAGGACCCACTCGTCTATGACTAGCTTTTGGTAGGTCGGTGCTTCCGGGTTCCCGGCCTTGAGAGCTGGGGACCGGGTCACTGATCTGGCAGGTTTTTTGTAGTGGGGGGGGGGGTTTCCCCCCCCTTTTTTTTTCTATTTTTATTTTTTTTTTTTTAATTTTTTTTTTTTTTTTTTTTTATTTTATTGTTCACCTTTTTTCCTTTTTATTCAAACCCGGTGACTCAAATATTTTTCAGTTGCACTTTACCTGTTATTAGGTTGTTTAGGGCACTACATAGCATAGGCCTCTGTTTGGCCTTTAGTTGTACATTTATATTATAGGCGTCGGGGCTGTGGTGGACCCAGCACGCCTCCAGCGGATCCCAGGTCCACAGTAGGTGTACCTGGTTTCCTTTCCAGATCCCCATAATAGGGGTTTCTGGTCCTCTCAGGATCTGAGGGTTGAGGTGGCTAGCCCACTTCAACCCAGGGGTGGGAAGGGGTCCAAGGACCCTAAAGCTTGTTGTTATCAGGGAATGTACTGGATTGCTATACATATATCTCTGCCTAACATAATATTTTTTTTGCCTCTCTTCTTTTCTCGTCTTCTTCCCCCCTTCTCTTTACTTCTCTTGGCTCATCTGTGCTCTCCAAGGTTCCGGATGATCTCATGTCCTCTCATCGCAGGTCCAGATTATCTTTTCCATGGGTTCGTGTGGCTGCTTGACTTGATATCTCTGCCCGCATGGGGTAAGTCAAAAATTCTCATTATAGGAGCATCCCCTCTGGTTCATGGCTGACACACAAGGTCCTTCCCCCTCCCTTTACATATTATCCCATAACACACAGGGACTCAACTCCCCCGTTAAACGCAGGAAACTGTTCCAATTATATCACACCATGCATGCAGATGTATTACTCCTTCAGGAGACCCATTTCCCTTCCACTTATAAGCCCTCATTTCTCCACCAACGCTTCCCACAATTTTTTTTAGCTTCCGGAGAAAATAAAACTAAAGGAGTAGCCATCTGCTTTGCCAAACACATCAACATCTCACAATCAGCTATAATAACTGACCCTCAAGGCCGATATATTCTGGTGTCTGGCCATATAGACGGTGAACTCTACACGTTTGTCTCCTACTACTCTCCTAATAAAGGACAAAAAAACTTCTTTGAAACACTACTACACAAAATAAAACCCCACCTACGAGGCAGGATCATTGTTGGGGGAGACTCGAACACTGCATTCGACTCTTCTATTGACAAATCTGCTGGGAATAGGCCGACTTCTAGACGCCCCTCCAAACAAAGTGTTAAAATTGCGAAGTTGCTTTATGAGGAGGGACTGATTGATGTCTGGAGGGAAACTAACCCACGTAAGAGAGATTATACCCATTTTTCAGCACCGCATAATTCCTACGCCAGGATAGACCACATTTTCTCTCGATCAGCTTCTATTCCCCTAATCAGAAGATCTAGGATAGTAGATACCCCCTTGTCAGATCATTCGATGGTGACTCTCCTCATGCAGAGGTCTGGGGGGGCAGGGGGCCCGCCTCGCTGGCGCCTGCAGGAATCTCTCTTGAGTGACCCGGTACAATGCTCCTTATTGGAAGAGGCCATCAAAGAATACTTCCAAATTAATGCAACCGGTGAGGTCTCCCCGGTAACAGTATGGGCGGCACACAAGTCAGTAATTAGAGGGAAGTTAATCCAGATGTCTTCCAAACTTAAAACCGAACACAGAATAGACACAATCAGACTGACAGAGGAATACCATAAAGCTTCGAAGGCACACAAACATTATCCCTCGCCTGAATCTCTGGCAGACTTGGATAAGGCCAGAACCCTCCTAAACCTTCAGTTGACCACGGCTGCTGAACAACACCTTAGATGGACGGGGGCTAAACTTTACACGCAAAAAGATAAAATAGGATCGAAGCTAGCAGTCAAACTGAGCCCTAGACCCCGCTCCTTAGCATTCCCGAAAATTAAAGTATCTTCGGGGGACCTTACTCAAAATCCCGAAAAGATCATGACAGCCTTCCATAAATTTTATGCCGAACTCTACAAACCAAAATCCTCCCACACCCAAAGCACTCAGCATACTTTCTTGGACTCCCTGACACTACCTACCTTGTCACCCGAACACAGGGACCTCATGGAGGCACCTTTCTCCAATCAGGAAATACTAGATACAATCAAATCATTAAAGGTAGGATCCTCACCAGGCCCAGACGGCTTTTCAAATGGTTACTATAAGAAGTTTGGCGCTTCTCTAGCTCCCCATCTGACGAAACTCTTTAATGCGCTACGGGAAGGGTCTCTTCTTGAAGCTGACCTTAACTCGGCATATATATCAGTTATACCGAAGCCGGGCAAGGACGCCAGCGAGGTGGGCAACTATCGACCCATCTCGTTAATAAATAATGATATCAAAATCATGACTAAGATCCTGGCAAACAGAATAGCGAGCTTCATTTCACTATATATACATGGAGATCAGGTGGGTTTTATCCCTGGGAGGCAAGGCCCCGACCAGATTCGCCGCTCCATAGACATTATCTCTCTTCTGCGATCACAGTGGGACGGGGGACCCCCCCAGAAAGGCTTTCTCCTATCGATTGACTTGAACAAGGCTTTTGACTCGGTGGACTGGGCCTACCTGTCTGGTATCCTACGGAGATGGAGTTTCGGTCCTCACTTTCTGAATTTAATTAATACACTTTACTCTAACCCTTCAGCACAAGTACGTCTGATGGGCAGATACTCATCTTCTTTTAATATCAACAGGGGTACCAGACAGGGATGCCCTCTCTCCCCCCTCCTATTCGCTATGGCCATCGAAACGCTGGCCATAGCGATCAGATCGAATCCTGACATAAAGGGGGTGATGTGCGGGGGCCAGGAACACAAGTGTGCACTCTATGCAGATGACCTTCTTCTGTATGTTACCTCCCCATTAATCTCTACGCCTATGATTTATAGGACGCTGAAAGAGTTCTCCGCGATTTCGGGACTGGAAGTCAATATGACAAAATCCATGGCGCTAAATATCACCGTCCCCAATGACTCTCTCACACTCCTCTCACATAACTTCGACTTCTCCTGGGTCCCAGATGCTCTCCCTTATCTAGGGATCAAACTAACATCACATATGAACAATCTTTTCAAAGCTAATTACCCGCCTATGATTAATAAATGCAGAGCTGAGTTGGCAAAGTGGTCAGGGGGTGGTCTATCCTGGCTAGGTAGGATACATGCGGTTAAGATGACACTCCTCCCACGCCTATTATATCTTTTTCGTTCCCTTCCGATTCCCATCCGGAAGGACTTCCTAGGCAGCTTCCAGTCTGACATAACACGCTTTGTTTGGGGGGGCAAGGGTTACAGATGTCCTTCTCGCACTTTAGTACGCTTAAAATCACAGGGGGGACTGGGTCTACCAGACCTGTGGGGTTACTACCAGGCGGCACAATTAGCACAACTGTCAGTCATTTACTCCAGAAACTACAAACCGGATTGGGTTTCAATGGAGAGGAAAGCGATCCCTCTTAACACTATTGATTACCTCCTGTGGTCAGACACCAGAAGTAGGCCAGCCATATTGGCCCCCACCCTGTCACACTCGATAGCTTTAGGCACTAAGCTTTATACAAATCACTCTTTGATTTCCAGTCTGAAACCCTTGGCTCACCTATTTCATAATCCAAAGTTCCCACCGGGACTTAATATAAAGGCGTTTCGCTGGTGGACAGACAAGGGCCTTTACCGCATAGGGCACTTCCTGTCCTCAAAGGGTCCGATTACCTTGGCCCACTGTAAGAAAAATCTAGACATGCCGGATTCTGAAAAATTCAGATTCACACAAATTTCCCACTATTTACACACTATTTGGTCCACTAGGAAGGACCCTCCCTATATTACTCCTTACGAGCAATGGTGCTCTGACTCCACGAACCAGAGGGGGGGAATCTCTCTAATTTATGCAGCACTTCAATCGAACTTGGAAAAACCATCTTATGCACGGGCCTGGGAAGAGGACACGGGCTGCTCCTGGAACGCATCTGATTGGTTTAGAGCTTCCCTACGCTCAACCAAAGGTATATGCAATGTATCCTTAATGGAAGCCAGTTTAAAAGTAATGAATAGATGGTACTACGTTCCCTCCAGACTGGCAACAATTTACTCGGGGACATCCCCAATCTGTTTTAGAGGATGTGAGCTAGAAGGCTCTATGTTTCATATATGGTGGACTTGTCCACGCATCAGATCCTTCTGGAAGAGAATTTTCCGCACCATTAGTACATTGACGGGTGAAATAATCGCCCCCAGTCCGATGATAGCACTGCTGAATCAACACATTCCTAATCTGCCTAAACGTCTACAAGCCCTTTCCTTCTTCATACTTGTGGGAGCCAAGATTACTTTGGCAAAAGCCTGGAAGAAGCCTTCGGTCTCCTTTCAGGCTTGCAAAAGGAAAATCTCTTGGATAATGGCACAAGAGCTGATAGTAGCAAAACTTACGGATAAGATGGAGAGGTTTACCACTACTTGGGAACCATGGGCCACGCATTGTGGTATCTCAATCCTGCCTGGTGTGGAGAATACATCTCGGAACCTCTCCCCTCCTCTCTGACCTCTACTTCTCTAACTTTACCCTCATTTTCCCACGTTTCTTCTCTTCTCTATCGGGACACTCTGCCCGTTCCTCATCAGACGAACAGTCTTCTGTGTACAAGCACTCCTGAAGTATTAGTTCTTTTCTTTTTTGTTTAATGTATTTTGATGTTTCCTAAGCAGGGAATGGACGGTCGGGGTGGGAGTTCTACCCCCCAGGGAGATCCGTCTCCTATATTACAGGGAGTTGGTTCATAGATTTCTTACCCCAGGGGCCGCCCCAGATGTCCCCACAGTAAGAGCCCATTGGGGTGGGGCTTCTGGGAACCCAGGGGAGAAAGTGCGGTCACAACACCGGATAGTATTAGGCTAGTATCTTCTTGGATCACCTACTGGGTGGGTGGCCTCCCGACCGTACCATTCACCTATTGGTTTGTCACTGCCGCTTGACGCATACCTTACTGTTCAAAACAAAGGCTGGCAAATTTGGTACCACCAAAATTTATAGGTGCTTTATGTTCTGTATAGACATGGCAATAACTGTTACAGGATACTTTCTATGCCAATTTTCTATGTATATGGAAATTTTTTCTCTTACATTGTATGCTACTGATCTTCAATAAACCTTTTGAAAACTTAAAAAAAAAAAAAAAAAAAAAAAAAAAAAAAAAATTACCTTTCCTTTTCAATCTGCAGCCAATGTAAATTTTTGGAGATTACATTGCAATATGGCTACCTGGAGTTTTCTGTACACAGAATGTGTACTGACCACTCCCCAGAAACATAATTTCCTGCTTGTGTGATTGGCTTACCAATTTTCCCAGAAGTCTGTCTAAGGCTCGATTCACACCTATGCATGTTGCTTTTGAGCGTTTTTGGAGTTTTTTTTTGTCATGTTTGCCACGTTTTTGAGCAGCGTTTTTGTAGCATTTTTTTGCGTGTTTTTTTTGTTTGTTTTTTTTTTTCCAGTTTAAAAAAAAAAAAAAAAACGCATAAAAAACGCTGCAAAAACGCTGTAAAAACGGTGCACTTGCATTTTTGATGCTGGTCCATTGAATTGTATTACATGCAAAACGCTGCATTTTGCATGAAAAAAAGTCCCTGACCCTTTCCAAAACTGCAGAGGTACAAAAAGGCATTGATGTGAACATGCTCCATAGGAACCCATGTTAAAAAATTCCCATGCATTTCTGCAAAATGCAAAATGCATCAAAAAACACGCTAGTGTGAATGGAGCCTAAGATACATTCAGATTGCAGGCATCCCTTGCAACACAAATTACATTTTTTGAGAGATACTTTCAAATAGGAACCTGTCTAAGGCTCCATTCACACTAGCGCGTTCTTTGATGCATTTTGCATTTTGCAGAAATGCATGGGAATTTTTTAACATGGGTTCCTATGGAACATGTTCACATCAATGCCTTTTTGTACCTCTGCATTTTTGGAAAGGGTCAGGGACTTTTTTTCATGCAAATTGCAGTGTTTTGCATGTAATAGAATTCAATGGACCAGCATCAAAAACGCAAGTGCACCATTTTTGCAGCGTTTTTACAGCGTTTTTGCAGTGTTTTTGATGTGTTTTTGGCGTTTTTTTTTTTAAACTGTAAAAAAAAAAAAAAAAAAAACGCAAAACGCCGCAAAAACGCTGTAAAAACGCTACAAAAACGCTGCTCAAAAACGTGGCAAGCATGACAAAAAAAACTCCAAAAACGCTCAAAAGCAACATGCATAGGTGTGAATCGAACCTTAAGGCTGAATTCACATCTATGCAGTTTTAGTGCTTTTTGCATTTTGCAGATTTGCACTACAGAACTTGTTCCATAGGAAACCATGTAAAATGGACTGTAGTGCAAATCTGCAAAATGCAAAAAGCACTAAAACTGCATAGGTGTGAATCCAGCCTTAGGCTCGATTCACACCTATGCATGTTGCTTTTGAGCGTTTTTGGAGGTTTTTTTTTCATGCTTGCCACGTTTTTGAGCCGCGTTTTTGCCGCGATTTTGCCGCGAATTTGCGGCGATTTGCGTTTTGCGTTTTTTTTTTTTTTTTTTTTACATTTTTTTCTTACAGTCTTCAAAAAAATTTAAAAAAAAAAAAAATTTAAAAAAAAAAAAATAAAAAAAAAAACACGGCAAAAACGCATCAAAAACGCACCAAAAACGCATCAAAAACGCTGCAAAAACGGTGCACTTGCGTTTTTGATGCTTGTCCATTGAAATCCATTACATGCAAAACGCTGCTTTTTGCATGAAAAAAAGTCCCCGACCCTTTCCAAAAATGCAGAGAAACAAAAAGGCATTGATGTGAACATGTTCCATAGGAACCCATGTTAAAAAATTCCCGTGCATTTCTGCAAAATGCAAAATGCATCAAAAAACGCGCTAGTGTGAATGGGGCCTTAGGCTCGATTCACACCTATGCATGTTGCTTTTGAGCGTTTTTGGAGGTTTTTTTTCAAGCTTGCCACGTTTTTGAGCAGCGTTTTTGCCGCGATTTTGCCGCGATTTGCGTTTTGCTTTTTTTTTTTACAGTTTTTTTTTACAGTCTTAAAAAAAATAAATAAAAATAATTAAAAAAAAAAAAACGGCAAAAACGCATCAAAAACGCACCAAAAACACATCAAAAACGCTGCAAAAACGGTGCACTTGCGTTTTTGATGCTTGTCCATTGAATTCTATTACATGCAAAACACTGCATTTTGCATGAAAAAAAGTCCCTGACCCTTTCCAAAAATGCAGAGAAACAAAAAGGCATTGATATGAACATGTTCCATAGGAACCCATGTTAAAAAATTCCCGTGCATTTCTGCAAAATGCAAAATGCATCAAAAAACGCGCTAGTGTGAATCGAGCCTTAGGGATGTAGGCCCAGCAGATTTCCTCATTAGTGCCCTGTAGCTCCACACCTGACAGTTAATTATGAAACCACTCCCATTAGACCTACTCGGAACAGAGAAACACACATGGATTTCTTCAGAATAACAAAAGGTAGGAATCTGCAACAAAACGGAAAATTTATATCAAATACTTACCGTAATTTTCCTTTCCTGATGGACTCCATGGCAGCCTACGTATGGGTTAATCCCGCCTCTCATACCTCATAGGACCCCACTCCCATAAATCTTTGCAACTAGACAGAGACCGTGTTCCGTAACTTAGCCTACTCCAGCAAATGGGAGGGAACTCCTGCTGCCATGGAGTCCATCAGGAAAGGAAAATTACGGTAAGTATTTGATATAAATTTTCCGTTTTCCTGACAGACTCCATGGCAGCCTACGTATGGGAAATAACTAGCCATACACGCCCGGGTGGGCAATTGCTGGTTAAAGAAAAAAAGGTTTAATTGGCACCATCAACAGATAATACGTGCAAACCAAAATTAACCGAAGACAAGGAAGCAGGTTCTACACAATAGTGTGTCATAAAGGTATTAATTGATGACCATGAGGCCGCTTTACAGATCACTTCCGGAGATACATGCCGGGATGCTGCCCAAGATGTAGAAACGCTCCTGGTAGAATGAGCGGTCACTGCCTCCGGAGGAGCCAAACCCTTAGACTTGTAAGCCCACTGAATGGCCTGAACAATCCATGCTGCAATGGTTCTAGAGGAAGCACGCTTTCCCTTGTTTTTACCGTGGAAGAGGACAAACAAGTGATCAGATTGGCGAAAAGAAGCTGTGGCTTCCAAGTATTGCTTCAGAACTTCTCCGACATCTAGAGGATGAATATTAGAGCCCTCAGAAGACTTGAACGTGGGAAGAACAATTTCCTGATTTTCATGGAAAACAGTTGTTACTTTGGGATTTGAACCTAACATAGGAATCAGGACCACTCGGTCAGGGAAGAACGTAAGGAATGGTTCTTTGAATCCTAAGGAACCGATTTCGGAAACCCTCTTAGCCGATGTTATGGCTACTAAAAAGACCACTTTGAGGGAAAGTTCCTTAACAGATGACTGGTCCACATGACATATTTCTCTTCCTGCGAAGAAGTCCAGGACAAGAGGAAGATCCCATTTAGAAAATCTTGGTCTCCTTTGAGGTCTAAGTCTTATTGCTCCCCTGAAGAACTGTCTCGTAAGGGGGTGCCTGGCCCATGATACACCTGTGAAGGCAGAGATTGCAGAAACTTGGACTCGTAAGGAGCTAACCGACAAAGACAGATCCAGGCCTGTCTGCAGAAAACCCAGAATATCCTGTATCTTTGGGTCGATACAAGAGCCATTGGTGGAGGCCACATAGTCCGCAAATTTTGACCAAATTCTTTGATAGACTTTGTTGGTGCCCGCTCTTCTGGCATTCAACAATGTAGCAATCGCTGAACTTGGACATCCTAGTGCTTCCAGCCTTCCCCTCTCAACCACCAAGCCATCAGATGGAGATGAGATGGGCATGGGTGAAGAGATGTTCCTTGCGACAGGAGATCTGGTCTGGCCGGGAGAGGGACCGGATCCCGGTAACTGAGCTGAACCAGGAGAGGAAACCATGGCCTGTTGGGCCAGAAAGGAACAATCGCCACTACCTCGACTTCTTCCCACCTGAGCCTTGATAGAAACCGAAGGATGACTGGTACCGGGGGAAAGGCGTAGGCCTTGAGGAATCTCCACTGATCCGTCAGGGCATCCACTCCGAAGGCTTGGGGACAGCGACACCTCGTGTAATATTTCTGCAGTTTGAAGTTGCAAGGGGATGCAAACAGATCTACTTCCGGCATCGCTCCCAGAGACAAGACCCAGTTGAACACTTCGGTGTGGAGAGACCATTCGTTGTTGTCCAGGGTGACCCTCGAAAGGAAGTCCGCCTGGACATTCTGAATTCCGGGGAGATAAACAGCTGATAAATTTGTCAAATTCGCCTGGGCCCAGGACATGATCGGACTTACTTCTTTCAGTAACGAGAAACTGCGGGTGCCCCCCTGTCTCTTGATGTAAGACACTGCAGTCGTATTGTCCAGTCTCAGGAGAACTGAGGCCCCTGATGTCAGGTGGGAAAAGGCTTGAAGAGCACGGAAGGCAGCTCGAAGCTCCAGGATATTTGAGACTATCCCTTGGGATGGGAAGTCCCATCTGCCTTGGGCTACCTCCGTCAGACAGAGGGCGCCCCAACCTCTGTTGCTTGCATCCGTAGTCACCGTGATCCAGGAGACAGGGGCTATGGAATGGCAATTGAGAAGATTCCCCCGTTGCAGCCACCAGGGGAGGCTCTCCCGCATGGAGGTGGTTACTCGTACCAGCTGGTCTCGAGACCCTGGATCCCACTGTTGGAGAAACCCCTTCTGAAAGGGCCGCATCCTCCATTGTGCCCACTTTACCATGGGGGCTGTGGCCACCATGGTGCCTATTATCTTTAGACATTTCGAGGCTCTGAGAAGAGGTGATGATAATGCCAGACGAATTCTTTCCCGAATCACCGGAATTTTCTCCAAAGGTAGAGAGATGGTACTCTCTATGGTGTTGAATTGGGCTCCAAGGAATATTAGAGACTGCGTTGGATCTAGGTGACTCTTCTCCTTGTTCAACAGCCAACCGAACTCTGTTCGGGTAGAGATGACCTGATCTCGATGTGCCAGCAGCTGACCCCTGTCTTGTGAAAGCAGAAGTAGGTCGTCCAAGTAATGGTGTAATCGGATACCTTTGACCCTGATTAATGCTACCACAGCCAATAAGAGCTTCGAAAACACTCGAGGCGATGTTGTAAGCCCGAATGGAAGACATGTGAATTGGAGATGCCTCTGATCTACCGCGAATCGGAGATACATCTGAAATTCCTGTGCAATCGGCACGTGAAAGTAGGCATCTTTCAGGTCTATGGAGACAAGCCAATCTCCCGGTTGTATCGTCTGGCGTATTGTTAGCAGAGTCTCCATCTTGAATTTTTCCTTCTTGATGAAGGAGTTCAGATAAGTCAGGTCGATTACCGGCCTCCAGGACCCATTCTTTTTGAGGACCATGAAAAGGGGGGAGTACACCCCTAGGAATCTCTCTTCTGTTGGTACTTGAATGGCGGCCCCTTGGATTACTAGTGAGTCCGTATATGACAGAAGAACCTGTTTCTTCTCTTCTATGTGAGGAAGAGTTGTAGGAACAAACCGGTGTATGGGTGGGTTGCTGAACACCCAGGTATGACCCGAAGAGACCGTTTTGACGGTCCAGAAATCCCGAATCGAGGCTGCCCAGACGTGCTGGAAACGGAGTAAACGAGCCCCGACTCGCTCCGTCTGGACAGGCTCTATATCAAAAGGACTTCGCAGCCTCACGTCCCCCAGAAGAGGCTGACTTTGAGGACTTCTGCCCTGAAGGTTGATTTCTCCTCCAGTTTTTTCTGAAATCACGGCCAGGTCTGTAGCGGCGTGCATCCCTCGCACGCTCCTGATCTTGTTTGGGATAAGTTTTCCTCTGACCAAAAAGGCGGCGATCCTGGGGTAAGAACCCTGATTTACCCCCTGTAGCACGGGTAATTGCAGAATCCAGTTTATTCCCAAAGAGGGAGGAACCCTCAAAGGGAATTTTACACCATGCCTGTTTAGAGGCAGGATCTGCAACCCACGGGCGCAACCACAAGGCGCGCTTCGCCGTTACCGAGGAAAGCATGACACGTGCCACAAGGCGGATAATATCCAGGGATGCTTCCCCCAGAAAGGCTGATGCCAGCTTCAGCTCATGTACTGGTGAGTTCTTGAGCAACTCCTCAGAGATCCTTCCCAATACTGCATCCATATCATCCGTCCATGCTTCCATAGCTTTAGACAAAGCTGCAAGGGCCAGGGCTGGTTTACAAGCCATGCCTGCCGTAATATAAATGCGTTTGAGGTCAGTGTCGATCTTCCTCTCCAAACCATCTTTAAAAGAAACGGTGTCTTCCAGAGGAAGCGTGACATGCTTCACTAACCTCATTAAGGCCGCATCAATGAGGGGTGCAGCTTCCAGATGCTTTACCTCCTCACTTTTGAATGGGTACATTTTCGCTATCTTGGAAATCAGCGAGTTCTTCCTCTCAACTTTACTCCATTCATCTGAAATAATTTCCCCAAGTTCACCCAGGAAGGGGAAATTTGGGCGTTCTTTCCTGAGCTGTTTGAAGTACTTCCTCTGTTTAGAGGGGGCTTCTACTGGCTCCTCCCATCTCAATGCGTTTTTAACCGCTTTAACCATCTGTGGAACCAAGGAAAAATCGAAGCCTGTACTGGAATCTTCCACATCCGCTTCGCTGTCCGAAGAACCACTCAAGGAGAGACTTCGTCGAGAGGGACCTGGAACCTCAGGGACAACCCTGTCAGGAACTGGTGGAGGAGCAGCAGGAGGGCTGGATGTACGAACGGGATCTGTCCTGTTCAAAGACTCTTGAACCACTCTTCTAACCAGAGCCTCCACCTGTTGGTCTCCAGCTCCTCGTTCTTTAACAGCTCGAGCATAGCATAGCTCACAGAGAGATTTACCCTCTGGGACCTGAGCTCTACATCCCCAGCATGCCTTCTTATCAGAGCGGCTGGAATGGCGGTGAGAATGGCGACTAGACGTGGACCGTCTGGAGGATGATCTAGGACGTCTAGAGCTTGACGTAGAGTGACGGTTTTGTGATCTAGATTTGTCACTAGCTTCACGTGCTGAAGAACGGTGTTCAGACCTAGAAGGGCTGAGGGAAAAAACAGAGTCAACATGCACCTGACAATAAAACCCAAAACAAAAAACAGGCAGAGGGAAAATTAATTCCATCCTACCTGCCGAGTAAGGGTTGGCCACTGGGGGGTGGTGACACATCCATAGCAAACAACTGACCAGCAAGACACTGAAAGCAATCAAGACAGTATATAAGAAACTGATGGTTTAGCAATTAGGAAGAAACCATAGGCAGGCAGTGCAGCATAACTCTTACCCTGACCAGTCAAGATATGTGCTCGGGGAATCAGCTGCATGAAGCATGAAAGCATCCCAAGAAATAGCTGAATCTGACAGCTATTTAAACCTGCCGCCCAGGATGATGTCATCGCGTTCACAGCGAACCCACGCTGTGTACGACGCCGCCCCATGGACACCGCGCGCATGCGCGACCGCCGCCATCTTGTCCGGACCGCGCACGTGCAACCAAGCCTCGATTTCGATCGCGGCTCGCGCATGCGCAGAAGGGCCAAGAAGCGGCGGACTGGAACGCAGATGCGTCCCAGCCGCCATGACCAGGAAAGCTACAGGGACAGACAACAAACAAATACAGGCTGCCATGTAATAGAAAAAGACAGTATACATCACCACCACGACACCGATTCGATCCGGCCTGGGACTGGGAGCCATTGCTCATACTGCACGACCAGGGCATTTTCATGAAGGGGCCTCCCGCTAATAGCTGGGACGAATGGCCATGTTGCCGCTTGCCTGCCAATGGCCGGCTATTAAGCTCTTCAAGGCATCGCAATACTTGCCCATGTCCACCCTGCTAATAGCTAAGGTAAATGGACTCCAGAAAAAGACACCGCCAGAACCGTCATCTTCGCGTGCAAACCACCAGGACTGGACCGACAATTTTAAGGTAAGACTACCTTGGTCCTAGGAGGAGGACAAAAAAGGAACACGGTCTCTGTCTAGTTGCAAAGATTTATGGGAGTGGGGTCCTATGAGGTATGAGAGGCGGGATTAACCCATACGTAGGCTGCCATGGAGTCTGTCAGGAAAGTTTGTTATAATCCTTGCAATGTACATTGATCACCCAGAGCGGAATGTTTTTTTCTCAGCAAAAGTGGAGTTACACTTTAACTGTCTTATGAAAAGACTCACATGGGCTGAGTAATATATATTGTATGTGCATGTTATGATTGTTTAATTTAACTCTGAAATATTTCAATCAAACTAAAACATGTAGTGTATGCTTACATTACTAAGATAATGAGTATTTTAATATGTATTGATCAGATCAGTATAGATTTCCATATATGTTTATCAAGCCAAATTACATATGGAAACATGTAGAGTATTTATATTTAACCCTGATTGATGAAATTGTCCCAGAACATTTTTGCATACTTGTCATTCAACATGATTTACATTTGTTTCTCCTAAAAGGGAGATCAATATTTATGAGTCCTGTTCATTACCATAAGGTCTTGGAGGAAAACATTACTCATTATTTTAATTAGTAGTATTTCTTTCTAGAATTTGAACTTCTGCAATCAATATTTGTCTCAAAGGAGAAGAACATTTTCTTGATGGTATTTCGGTTTAGGCATCCAGTATGATTAATAATGTTATCAAAAGGTTCTGTTCTTTTTTTTTTCAAAAGATGAATAAAAAAAAGAAACCTCAATAGCTACGTAAAATGCAGAGGCTGGCTGACATATCATTGAAATATACTAATGAGTATTTATAAATATTGACAGCAAAAAAATGGATACATAATTGATGCAAAAGGACTGAAAAGTTGCCAACAAGTATACCTGAGTCTGTGCAGCAGTCATAAAACATATACAAATTAAGTATTTTCATTAATGGCGCTATAAGCTATTATACAGTACAGGCAACTTTACAGAGATTAGAAAGCACAGTAATGACTTGATTTACCTGTAAATAAATGTGTATTTGCATATTGTAGAACAGATACCTCCCTAAAATGCCTCTTAACAATGTAATTGGGTGTCCACGAAATGAGTAGAGGTGCTCTGGGCCAAATACTGCTTTACACCTTTTTTTGATTAACCAATTCAATACCGGGCACTTTTACTCCTTTCCTGCCTGGACTAATTTTCAGCTTTCAGCGCTGTCACACTTTGAACGATAATTGCGCGGTCATGCAACACTGCACCCATAAGAAAATGTTATAATTTATTTTCACACAAACAGAGCTTTCTTTTGGTGGTATTTAATCACCACTATGTTTTTATCCTTTGTTAAATATTTAAAAAAGACCGAAAATTTAAAAAAAGGTGTTTCCTTTGTTTCTGTTATAAATATTTGCAAATAATCTTTCTTAATAAATTTAGGTCAAAATTTATTCTGCTACATTTCTTTGGTGAAAATAACCAAAATCTGTGTTTATTATTTAGGCCCCTTTCACACGAGGGATCCGTATGTCCGTTTTTCATCCTTCCGTTTTCGGATGAAAAACGGACATACATGTATCCCTATGGAGCGTCGGATGTCAGCGGTGACATGTCCGCTGACATCCGACCCGCTCCGATCCGAAAAGTGTAACGGAGGAAAAACCTACTTTTCCATCCGTTTTTCGGATCGGATCGGGTGACGACGGACACTACGGTCCGTCATCATCCGATCCCCCATAGGGGAGAGCGGCGCTCTGACAGGTCCGTAGCTGCACAGTGTGAAGCGATGGACCTGTCATCTTTCTGCTCAGCGGGGATCGGCGGAGCGATCCCCGCTGAGCAAGCGGGTGTTCACGGGGCGGATCATGACTGATCCGCCCCGTGTGAAAGAGCCCTTAGTCTGTAGGAAAGTAATAGAGTCCACAAACTAAGGTTATAGGTTTACATACCCTGGCAGAATTTACGATTTCTTTTTCAGAGAATGTGAATGATAACACGAAAACTTTTCTTTCACTCATGGTTAGTGTTTGGCTGAAGCCATTTATTATCAATCAACCGTGTTTACTCTTTTTAAATCATAATCACAACAGAAACTACCCAAATGACCCTGATCAAAAGTTTACATACCCTGGTGATTTTGGCCTGATAACATGTACACAAGTTGACACAAAGGGGTTTGAATGGCTCTTAAAGGTAACCATCCTGAACTGAAAAAAAAAAAAAAAAAATAGGAAGTTTCCCCAGGGGTTTTTTAGCAGCAGAGAATTTATACAAAAGTAGTTGATAAAAAAAATCATTTATTAACAGACAATAATAATTTCAAATGAACAATGATAAATCAATTATAGGTAGTGCGACACAAAAACAAACATGGAACATCACTCATAGCAAGGAACACCATATGTACAACATGGTTTGCCAATTGTATTTATGACGTATGTATCCACATGAAAAACCCCGATGCATTTCGAACCCTTGCGATTTTTCGGTCTCTTCAGCGGGATTTATATTCTAGGAAAATATCAACGTATCTAATTAAAGTCATTGGACAATATAAAGAATGTAAGTATAGCATTTCGAATTGAGCAAAATTATATCTCCATACACATAGAGCTATAGTTACCAATGGGAGGATGAAGACATGAAGATGTATCGCACAAACCAGCATTGCAGGATTGTAGTTGTCCAAAGATCCCATCGTTGCCGCACATCCCCCCCGCTTCCTCCGGGTGGGCGCATAGTACACCGAGCTTGCAGGGGGCTACGTTCTAGGACCCGGAGAGGAGGATGGGGGGTAAAACACCTGCAGATGGACATGAAAAGACTTTTTGTAAATAGTCGTTTAGATAATATTGCAATTCTCCCCAATGCGTGTTTCCCTACAGTTGAGTCCCCCCCTGGGCCACTGTGGGGAGCCCTCTCCATGCCGGCTTTGAAATACCCTTTCATCCTTTAACAGTAAAACTTACCATCATGATTCATTTAATGTGACCAATTTTTTAAAAAATCCTTATAATTCTGATTACATGTACTATTTTTTAGATTCAAATGTGCCCCCTGAAGAGACCGTATCTAGGTCGAAACGCGTCGGAGCTTCTGTATAATACAACACCATGTAAGGTAATGATGTGTCAATATATATTTTTACCGTTTTATGGAATATGAACCTATTATTGGATTAGACCTCATATGTATACACTGTACTTAAGCATATGATTTTATTAGATATTTGTCAATAAACAATATATATTAGCAATTATTTCTGTGATGTTGTACATTGCTGTTTTAAAGCCCCACTGGGGAACAAAAATCTTCTTTAGGAGTAGATATGGTGCTGCCCTTGTGGAGTGAAACTTTTTGGTGGTGAACCACCGTTTTGTGCTTAGTGTGGTTTCCTTATTTGTGTAGATCCTAAGTAATGTGTATGAATAACGAAAACGTGAACAAAGGTTCCAGTGTGTGCTAAGAATAGATAAAAGCTTCTTGACAAAATATATTTCAAAACCAAATACATGAATAAATAAATCAAAATTTGGGATATATAGGACCTAACTTTTGTATTTTAGGCTCCTGAAATCCAAAATTATTTTATTGTGTTAGAGTCTCTGGCAATTGTTTACCAATAAAGAAAAGTTTTTTTGTATATATAGTGCTGTCCTCGCTCCTGTGCGTGATTTTGCCAAAACTTGGTGTAGGTTATTCTGTTTAAGATACCGTGCTAATTTTTCAAACAAAACACCGCAATCTTATATTACATGTCATATATATGAAAATAACAAGGTGCAAATAGTGCTTAGAAGAGTGCTAGTGTTACATCAAAGTGACTTGTGCTTACATATAATAAAGTGACTTATGTGCTAAAAACCAGTGCTTTTTTGGAAAAGAAAATTTCAATTGTTTCAGAAGTCTTTTTGAATGGTTCCGAGGGATGCCCCTCTTTGGAAAACAAAATTATATGAGAAACTTCTTGTCCAGGTGCTGGCTTGGTGATTTTGCCTCAACAACGTGCTCTTATTATGCTTGCACTCACCGGATACTCTTCCCCCTGCAGGGGTGCGAGCAGTCACAGTATCTGCCACTGTGTAGCAGTTCTGGGGGTCTGTGCTTTTAAATGTTGTTTATCGGTTTACATATATTCATCATAAAAGAGAGGAGGAATGCCCATAGTGTAAAACCGTATGTGGAAACTTTATTATAACTGATAAAATATTGTACTCACATTTTTATAAGGTAAGTTTAAGCATGAAAGAAAGTTAGTTCCGTCATGAACAGCCTGTGTTCGTCTAGCCGGAGGTGACGCAAGACGTTCGTAAGTCCCGATAAACAACATTTTGTTCCTTGCTATGAGTGATGTTTTATGTTTGTTTTTGTGTCGCACTACCTATATTGATTTATCATTGTTCATTTGAAATTATTATTGTCTGTTAATAAATGATTTTTTATATCAACTACTTTTGTATAAATTCTCTGCTGCTAAAAAAACCCTGGGGAAACTTCTTATTTTTTTGTATACATTTGGGTTATGCAGCTTTGGGGGCTCCCACATTGTGTTTTTCACTTCTATAACCATCCTGAACTGTGATCTGTTTGCTTGTAATTAGTGTGTGTGTGTATAAAATGTCAATGAGTTTCTGGACTCCTGACAGACCCTTGCATCTTTCATCTAGTGCTGTATTGACATTTCTGGATTCTGAGTCATGGGGAAAGCAAAAGAATTGTCAAAGGATCTGCGGGGAAAGGTAGTTGAACTGTATAAAACAGGAAAGGGATATAAAAAGATATCCAAGGAATTGAGAATGCCAATCAGCAGTATTAAAAGTCGTCAAGAAGTGGAAAATAGAAAAAAGTATGGCCTATGGTGGGTACTAAAATAGGGTTTGATAGGGACTTCTACCATCATCCAGGAATCATTGAAAAGTAAAATTGGTAGTCTAGTCCCCAACTAGGCTGCCACAAGAACAAGGGGGCAATTGGACTATCACGGTACAGTAAGGCAATACAATTTTGAAGAATATAAAAATTACAAAGGATTTTATTGATGTCAAAAAACAAATCATCATTTACATAATAAAAAACATGGTAGCAGTACAAATATATCACCAGTGAAAAGATTAACCCCAAAAGGGGAGAATCACATTAGGACAATGGATCACAGATGTCATTTTCCTCAACTAGTTTCGCGGGCAGGACCGCTTCATCGGAAGGGTATCTGTGATAGGATCAAAGAGACGATATAATAATCGAAAGGCATAAAATAAGGACTTGTAAAGCAGCATCATGATTAAAGGGAGTATTAATGGGGATAAGAAGGGGGAAGGAGCAGAGCTGGTTACCCATGTCCTAGCAGCCACTAAGAGCAGAGCGCCGCCACCAAAATGGGGTCTCCCGCGGCGACTCAGGGGAGCCACAGATAATAACGACCGGAATCTGGATAAATGAGGTAAAAGACATGGATATGCTGTGGACTTCCCAAACCAAAATTGTAGACCAGTGAAGAGGTGAATGAGATGGTGAAAATGAATGTGGGGTGGATATAAAAATGAAAGTAATGAAATGATGGTGAATTGTGCAGAGTGTGCATTTAAACAACGTGAAAAAATTTGAAAAAAAACATCAAATTTTGAGTGAAAAGCATTGGTGAATGTTAAAAAAGATAAATGAAATTGAAGTGAGACAGGGGATGTATTGATTGTGAGGTACATGTGAGTGGAGGAGTGAACGAATTAGCATGGTGTGAATGGGTGTGGGACAGAAAGAGAGAAGGAGAAAAGAAGAGACAACAAGGAAAGGAAAAATAAAAACACGTAAAGAGAGGAAGAGAAGGGAAAGAAGAGAAAACAAAACAAAGGACACCGAAAAAGGGGGGGGGGGAGAGAAAAGAGAAAAAAAGAAAAGAGAAAAGGGGGGGACAAAGGGAAGGGAGAAGAGGGGAGAGAAAGGGAGGGGGAAAAAGGAAGGGGAGAGTGATAGACAGAAAAAGGGAGGGATGTGAACCACAGTGCAATTGAGGTGAATAGGGGAAGCAGCATATACCTGATAATGATGTAAAAAAATATATATGGGGGTCCCGGGAGAGGCAAACCCACTAGGGGGGTTGATGCCAGTGTGTGACCTCAGTCTGTGGCACTGGTGGTCCATAGGCATAGGGTGGAGGCATGGTAGGGCTAATCCACCCATGCCAAAGTCGCCTATAAGAAAAAAGTAAACGGTATTGCAGTTAAAAAGCCAATGTCGGTGCCTAGGGTATAGGGCACCGCAACCTGGCTATGATAAAGCTGTATAAATTGGAGTGGCTTACTGGGAGCTGACTGAGGCACAACAATCCCGGGTTCCCAGGTCCAGAGGGTCTGCGTACAGGCAAATGCCTGTTATTTGTAGCTCCCAACCCTGTGACATTGAATCACATGCCGGCCTGCACCATCTGAGAAGATAAAGAGCCTCATCCACAAATACCACAAAAGACTTCAAGCTGTCATTGATAATTGATATTAAAGGGGGTAATACATGGTATTCAGAACTGGGGTATGTAAACTTCTGATCAGGGTTGTTTGGGTAGTTTCTGTTGTGATTATGATAATAAATGCCATGATTGATAATAAATGGCTTCAGCCAAACACTAACCATAAGTGAAAGAAAAGTTTTTGTGTTATCATTCATATTCTCTGAAAAATGGGCAAGAAATCATAAATTCTGCCAGGGTATGTAAACTTATGAGCACAACTGTGTAGACAGTGCAATGTATTTAGTAAGGGGCATGGTGAGTTTTTTAAGTTAAAAAGAAAAAGGAGCGGAACTTTAAATGAAGTACGCAGCTGCAAATGAAAGAGATGAAATGGTCAACAATGCAATTATTACTGATGTGGATTAGAGAGTTTATAGGTTACATATTCACAACCATTCACAACTGTATTGTGTTATCATGCAATATGTGTATGTATATATAACACATTTTAATTGGATACCTACCATTACTATGTATTACTGTTTTGTACCTTGACACATACAGAGATATATGAATCAATAAACATGACAATATATATTGACCATTTCATCCATTTGCAGCCGGGTGCTTGATTTAAAGTCCCATTTCTTTTTCTTTTTCTCCTATAGACAGGGATGTCTTTGCTGTCACCAGTGCAATACAGCGTTATCATATAACTGGTGTGGCAGTGATCAGGGACTGGTTACATTTTTATTTTTTTACACATTATGATTGCGTGAGGGGCGCATTCTGGTAGGACATCATATGACGTCTTTCCAAAACAACAGTGCTCCCGCCCGGCCGTCATTGTGCTATAGGCTGGGCGGCAAGATGTTAGAGACTATGGGGTATATTTACTAAAACTGGTGCACTCAGAATCTGGTGGCTTCTAACCTCAGCTTGTTCAATTAAGCTTTGATAATAAAACCTGGAAGTCGATTGGTTTCTATGCCGATGTAAACCTGATCTCGTACTCTCCAGCTTTAGTAAATAAACCCCTATGTTATATTTATTATTGTAAACATGTGATATTTGGGAGGTTTTTGAATTGATCTACTGTGTTTAATATGTATGGTATCATTTAATATACTTTTTTTTTTTAAATCCTTTTTTTTTTTTTTTTTTTAAATCCTTTTTGTATTCAATAAAAAATATACAGTATCTTTAGCAAAAAAATTGCTAAACACATGCTGACACAATCCTCCTCCTCCTCCTCTTCCTTTTCTTCCTGTGTGCTTGGCGGGCCCACAGGAATGCTCTCTGGATAAAGGGGGCCTTGAGAGGAAAGGAATTCCTCCTCTTCCTCAAGCTGTTCTGCCTTAAGTGCCCTGTCCATGATTCCATGAAGCGTATGCTCCAGCAGGAAGACTAGAGGCACAGTGTCACTGATGCATGCATTGTCGCTGCTCACCATCCTTGTGGCCTCCTCAAATGGTGACAGGACAGTCCATGTATACTTAATCAGCAGCCACTGGCTTGGCAAAAAGAAGCTAGATTCCCAGAGCCTCTCCTGGTGCCATACTCACACAGGTACTCATTGATGGCCCTCTGCTGTGTGTTTTGTTGAGTTCCACCTGGTGGGCATGTCACAAATGAGGCGGTTGGTGGGCAGGTTGAATTTTCGTTGAATGTCAGCCAGCAGGGCATTGTATGACCGTCGGAAATGACCACAGACTTTTCTGGTCTGCCTTAGAAGTTCTTGTAAGCCTGGGTACCTGGTCAGGAAACGCTGCACCACCAAATTCAGGACATGTGCCAAGCATGGAACATGTGTCAAGTGTCCCTGTCGGAGGGCAGAGAGAAGGTTGGTGCCATTGTCCCATACAACCATTTCTGGCTCAAGCTGCTGTGGTGTCAACCTCCTCAGAACCTGGCCCCTGCAGAGATGACAAAATCTGTGTGGCTCCTGTCCCCTAGACAGACCAACATGGTGGTGGAACAAGCTCCAACACTGAACCCTGTACTGCATCCTTCCCAGCTGCCAGCAGAGTTACCCGGTGCGATGTGAAGGAAAGTTAACATCTCTGACCATGCCTGCTGGACCACAAATCAGCGGTAATGTGAACCTTGCTGCTGACCGCCCTGTCCAACGCGGCCAAAACATTGCCTTTCACATGACTTTAGAGAGCTGGAATGGCCTTATGTGAAAAGAAAATTCTTTTTGGAATCTGCCACTGTGGTACAGTACATTCCACAAATTCACAAAAGGGGGGAAGTCTACCAGATTCAAAGGCAGCAGTTGTAGTGCTAGCAATCTAGCATTTAGACGCTCAGCATGTGGATGGCTGGGACAGTATTTTTTTTTTTTTTAGGGTTCAGCACCTGGGGTAGCGAAATTTGCCTGCTGAAATCAACAGGTGGTGTACTGCTAGCAGATTGGCTGCATGGACTACCTTACCTTGAGGTATAGTAGAGGTTGAGATCCAGGATGAGGAGCAAGGAGAAGTCGGCTTTTTTTTTATGATGTGATTCTTTCAGGTGCTTTTGCCAACGGACTGCATGGCAGGTCATCATATGTCTTGTCAAGCACGTGCCCAAGCGGGTGGTGTTCTGGCCATGCTTGATCCGCTTCAAACAGAGATTGCAGACAGCAACGGTACGATCTACTGCACATGTGTTGAAAAAAGCCCACACCAATGAACTTTTGGAAGTCAGCAGGGAGTCACCAGAGCTCTGCGCCTGTTGAGCTCTGTGGTGTGGCTGCCCTTAGGCTGGCCACTGGAGGACATCCTGCCTCGTTGGAATTGTGCCTCCTCCTCAGTTTCCTCCTCTCTTCTCTCAGGCACCCAAGTGCAGTCAGTGACCTCATCATCCCCTCCCTCCTCGTCACTGGAGCAAACTTGGCAGTATGCTGCAGCTGGGGAACATGACTGCTAGTTTCTATGGCACCCCCTCTCTCTAGGCTCACGTTACCCCCTTCCTCAACCTGGCAACTAACATCGGAGCATTCAAATTGCTCTGCATCCTCCAGCAGTATGTAACCGACACTATGGTCAAATAATTCTGGTGATTCCTTTGTGCATGATGGTGGGGCTATGAAAGGAGTAACTTTGGACAAGGAGCTGGTGGAATAGTCCGCTTTGGCAGCTGCGTTGGAAGGCAAATTAGTATGAGCCTGGGTAACAGAGGATGAGGAGGATGAGGCCGGCTTAGTTATCCACTCCACCAACTCGTCTGACTGTTATGGCTCAATAACACGGCCAACAGCAGAAAAAAAAGGACAAGCGTGCCCTGCCTGCAGAGGGTGCACCATGTCCACGACCACCACTTTTCATTGTAGACACAGTGATGCTTGCCCTCTTTTAGTGGCCTGTGAGTGTCTGCCTTTCCTTGGTTGCCTTCCTAACATGATGGGGATTTTTTTCACACCGCACTACACTGCATTATATATTGTACACTGCCTGCATTGTATTATATACTGTACACCGCCTGAAGTGTATTATACACTGTACAACGACTGCACTGTATTATAAATTGTACACCGACTACACTGTATTATATACTGTACACTGACTGCAATGTATTATATACTGTACACACTGTATTATATACTGTAACTGCCTGCACTGTATTATATACTGTACACTGACTGCATGGTATTATATACTGTACACTGCCTGCACTGTATTGTATATTGTACACTGCCTGCACTGTAATATATACTGTACCCTGCCTGCACTGTAATATATACTGTACACTGACTACAATTATATACTGTACACACCACCTGCATTGTATTATATACTGTACACTGCCTGCACTGTATTATATACTGCACCCTGCCTGCACTTTTTATATATATATATATATATATATATATATATATATATATATATATATATATATATATATATATATATATATATATAATATATATACACTACACTGACTACACGCTCTATCAACTCACTAACTAACCTGCCTAATCTATCTCACATTCTCCACAACACAGAACACACTACATAAGGCCGCCGTGTAAGCAGCCTTATATAGTGTGGGGCGTGAACTTACTCCCTGACCCATGATTGGCCAAAGGCACCCTGCCTTTAGCCAATCATAGCTCTCACAGCACATTGCACAATGATTAGCCAAAGCATGCAGGGCAGGTGCATGCTTTGGCCAATCAGCAGCCATCAATGCACTGCGATCTCGCAGTGCATTATAAAGTGCTGGAATTTACCATGAACAACCCATATGTTTGTACTGTTGAAAGTAGATGAGAAAATCCAAACAGCTGCACTCCAGGAAGATGTAGTTCAAAAATTGTTTATTTATACTTTCATGAGCATACAGCATACAAAACACTATGGCAGAAGGTACAGGCAATCAGCTAACGCGTTTCGCACTTATGCTAAGTGCTTACTCATAAGTAAGCAATGTATTCTGAATTGGATTATCGCTGTACCTTATAAGTGCCATTTGTTTTGGTTTTTGATAGATCTGTATATTAGAAATATAGTACTTGCTAGTTCAGTGCTACAACCCAGTGATTGGGGACACTGACTGGTGTGGCAGTGATTAGAGGCTGACTGGTAGCACTGGTCTGGCAATACTGTACTGCTGTGGTGGTGATAAGAGATAATGGGGGTTATTTACCAAAGGCAAATCCACTTTGCACTACAAGTGCACTTGAAAGTGCACTTGGAAGTAAAGTCGCTGTAGAGCAGAGGGGGACATGTAAGGAAAACAAAAAACTGCATTTTAGCTTGCACATGATTGCATGATAAAATCAGCAGAGCTTCCCCTCATTTCAGATCTACTCCTCAGATTTAGAGCGACTGCACTTCCAAGTGCACTTTCAGTGCACTTTCAAGTGCACTTGCAGTGCACTTGTAGTTCAAAGTGGATTTGCCTTTCGTAAATAACCCCCAATGGTTGCTTACGCTGACACACAGGGGTTGATTTACTAAAGGCAAATAGAATGTGCACTTTGTGCAGTTGCTCCAGAGTTTAGTAAATGATGTTAAGCTTCACTTTTCAAAGAATAACCAATCACGTGTAAGAAAATAAAAAAAACAGCATTTTTGCTTGCGCATGATTGGATGATGAAAGTCTGCTCATTTACTAAGCTCTGGAACTTTAGCAAAGTAAACAATCTATTTGCCTTTAGTAAATTAGTAAATTCCCCCACAGTGATATCGGAGCAGCCATGCATTGTACATGATCATCGCCACAGTGGTACAATGTCACATAGTGACACTGTGTTGGCTCTAGTGACAGCTATCACATAGTACAGGGAGGCAGTGCCTGGCCCTGTATCATGTGATCACTGTGGCAAATCACAGAGATCCCAGCAGTTCTCACTGGGATGTATGAATAACAGCCATGTTTACTACCGGACATGTGATCGCTGTGATTGGTCACAGCGATCACATGGTACCAGGGCAGAGCACAGCCTCTCTACACGGAGGTCACAAGCGACTAAAGTGAGCAGTGCTGGTGCAGGCTTTGGAGACGTTATCCAGGGATTGATTATCTATCAAATAGAAAGAAATCCTTGGGTTAGCATGAATACATTAGAGATCACTAAGTTCACATACAGAAGCATAAGAGGCCATTTGTAAGAAACACTGAAACCAAATTCATAAACCTGCAATTACTTGCCTAACCTTGATCTTGTTAATGTCAATTTCATACTTAAAAATTAAAGCTAAACTCCAGGAAAACTTTTAAATTACACAAATGAATACATACAGTATATGAGAGCTGTTTTATCTGCCAAAGGATTTGCATTTCTGTCCATTTAATCGTTAGATTTACACAGCTCTTCCACACAGCACAAGTCCATCCAATAAAGGAGGAGACCTGTTTTTTTTCTGCTGCAGTTTCACTTTTCACTTACAGGTCCCCTCCCCACCCGACCCTGTGACTGGACAGTGTAAAAGAAGCTCTAAGTGTCCTTTCTCTCTGGTGTTATCAGCATGAGTCACTCCTGAGAAGTTTTCCGGACACATGAGATAAATTTGTGTTGGGGAGGGATCTCAGAATGGAGCTTGTCTATTCAGAACACCGTTCTTCTGCTGTGTAAAGGGGGTGTGTTTCTCCGGTATTTGGCAAACTATGCAGGGGGCGCTGCCTGTCTATTACACTTGAACCGGCAGCAGTAACACCCTAGAGCAGAGGCACCTAATACAAGCGGCATGCCCTGGGAGTTCTGTGGGGTCTCCCTCCTAGTCCTGCCCAGTGGCCAAACAACCCATGTCTTTTCTGTGTGAGGCATCCCAGCTGCAGTACAATTATATGGGAGAGCCTGCCTGGAACTGGAAGGCATTTATTAAGACAAGTTTTTTGTGCAGAAGGCCCTGGATTAGGAAGATGGGGTTGGTATGGCAAAGGATTGGGGGGACTGGGGGTGCAGAGAAGGCCTTGGACTGGGGGGTTCAGAGGAAGCCCTGGACTGGGGTGGTGAAGAGGAGACCCTTGGCCTGGGGGGGTGCAAAGGAGGCCCTGGACTGAGGGGGGTGCAGAGGAGGCCCTGGACTGAGGGGAGTGCAGAGGAGGCCCTGGACTGAGGGGGTGCAGAGGAGTCCCTGACCTGGAGGGGTGTAGAGAAGTCCCTGACCTGGAGGGGTGCAGAGGAGGCCCTAACCTGGGGGGCACAGAGCAGACCCTGGACTGGGGTGGGTGCAGAGGAGGCCCTGGGCTGGAGGGGTTCAGAGGAGGCCCTGGCTTAAGGGGTGCAGAGAAGACGCTGGAGTGGAGGGGTGCAGAGGAGGCCCTGGACTAGAAAAGGGTTGGTTTGGCAAACAAACTGGATTAGGAGAGGGGAAGTGCAGAGGAAGACCTGGACTAGGAGGGGAGTGCAGGGGAAGCCCTGGACTAGGAGGGGAGTGCAGAGGAGGCCCTGGACTAGGAGGGGAGTGCAGAGGAGGCCCTGGACTAGGAGGGGAGTGCAGAGGAGGCCCTGGACTAGGAGGGGAGTGCAGAGGAGGCCCTGGACTAGGAGGGGAGTGCAGAGGAGGCCCTGGACTAGGAGGGGAGTGCAGAGGAGGCCCTGGACTAGGAGGGGAGTACACAGGAGGCCCTGGACTGGGGGGGGAGAAGGCCCTGGACTAGGAGGGGAGTACACTGGAGGTCCTAGACTGGGGGGTGTAGTGTGGCAAGGACCTGGATTCAGAGGACAGGGTGCAGAGGAGGGTCTGAGCTTGGGGGGTTGTAGAGGAGGCCTTGGACTAGGAGGGGAGTGCAGAGGAAGGCCCTGGACTAGGAGGGGGGTACAGAGGAGGCCCTTAACTAGCAAATGGTGGTTGGTGTGGCAGAGTCCCCTGGATGGGGGGGTACAGGGGAGATACTGGACTAAGTGAGGGGGAGGTCCCAGATAAGGAGAGGGGGTGTCTGTAGGCCCTGGACTAGGACAGCAGGTGTCTTGAGGCCCTGGACTATGAGAGGATAGTGGAGGCCCTCTGGACTAGGAAAAAGGGGTCTGAAGGACCTGCCAGCTTCAGGGGGAAAGGGAATGGATCTAAATTCTGGGCTGAGGAAGACCCTGCCTGGGCCCTGGAAGGTGAGTTCACAACACAAATAGGGACATTTATCAATTGTGGCAAGCAATGCCAAACAGAAACAGAGAGACAGGCCGTGTGAAAGATGTATTGCTTGTTTGGCTGTACTTCACCTGTGGATCACAGCAGTGCAGATTGTTTTGCACTCCTGTGACCCACTTTCAGCTGACAGTGGTCTGTCGGCTGATGTCACAAAGCCAGTCCAGGCTGAGAAAAGATTGCAAACATATGGGCGGGATCCGCCCACATGTCTGGACAGACACCTAGCTCAGCCTCTCAGTGAGGTATTGAGAGCCTGAGACGGCTGCTCCTACCCATTCCACAGCCCAGTGTTTCAGTGAGTGTGGGGGGTGGTGGGGGGGCAGATCAGAGAGCCAGGGACTGACAGTCACCAGCTCTATGCTCAGGGAGCACTGAGAACTGAGTGATCGGTGGTGTTTGATTACTCAGTTCTCAGCCTTAGAGTGGGCAGGGGACAGATGCAGTATCCACCTAGGTGAGTATGATTAAAAAAAAGAATTCTCATACTTCACTTTTAATTACCCGACATTTCCTCTTTCCAGCTTTCTGGTCCATGTGACAATTAGGCCTCATTCACATGGAGCATATGCATCCATGCCCAGTGTGATGATCGTGTACCACATGGGGATGCATGGTGTTTTGTGCATCCCTGTGCAGGCAGTCCAGTCAAAGTCAATTGGGAGGCAGCAGCTGCATATTTGACATAGTCAAATGTCAAAATTTGACATGCAGACAGGAAGGGATGCATGTATCCGAACGCAGAGTGTCTGCATTCGGAACTGTGAACCCACTTCTATAGGTGAAGCTCTCTGGTGGATGCAGATGCAACAAAAAGTGGCTCAGCATAGAGGACTTGTCTCAGCATCTTTCTGAATCAAAACTAGAGCAGCCAGAATCCTTTGCATGGCAACCAATCAGCTCATAGCTTTTATTTTCAAAGTTGAACAAGCTGAAGATAGAAGCTGATTAGTTACCATGCGCAGCTGTTCCAGATTTGGACTGCACCAGTTTTGATAAATTCCCCTTACTGTGTTTTGCATTTCTTACTCATGGCTACTGCAATCTATGTACAGCACATTTTTTGTTAAAGTGGTTTTAAAGGCACAAGGCTTTTTACCTTCATGCATATGAAGGTAAAAAACCATCTGTGTAGGGCACCCCCCCCCCATCCCCACCTAATACTTACCTGAGCCCCCCTCGATCCAGCAATATCCACGAGAGCCATGGCTCTTCAGGGACTCGCACTCCTCATTCGCTTTCAGCATCAGCGGGAGCCAATGGCTCCCGCTGTTGTCAATCACAGCTAGTGAGCCATTTAGGAGAAAGAATGAGCAGGGGAGAGCCACGGATAGACACACAGAGCCGCAGCTTGGGAGTGCACCTGCTTGGGTGCCCCCATAGCAACTGCTTGCTGTGGAGGAACTCAACAGGAGGTAGGGGCCAGGGGCGCAGACGAGGGACCCGAGAAGAGGAGGATCTGGGCTGCTCTGTGCAAAACCACTGCACAGAGCAGGTAACTATAACATGTTTGTTATTACAAAAAAAAACCTTTAATATCACTTTGGGGTTAGCTGTGTGTAGTAAAGGATATGCAATAGAACAGTTGTATTTTATTAAAATGAGTATACTGAGGTTTGCACTGTTTGTTACATACTCACTTGTGGCACAGTCATTAAAGCATATGGCCCTTTAAGCCCTTCCTCTGTTGATGCAATCTGACCACACCCACAGTATTGGCGCAGCGCCGCTATTTTGCCACATACCATTTTTCTTGGGGGGGTGCAAAAAATGACCAGCACCGGTTGTGCTAGCTACGCCACTGGTGCTCCTGATAGATGAAGGACGATTTTTTTTTTTTAACACTTTTCTGGGTATAGAGGGGTATAGAGAGGAGAAAACTGCAGATAAACAAGTAAAACTTTTGTAGGAGGATTTGTTTAATCTCTGTGTATCATCTGAGGCTGTTCACTTTATTGGTTATATGTGAGGGTTTACAACCACTTTAACTGTGTGCATCAGGACTGAGGGGTATTGAGAAGAGAACTGAGGTGCAGTGCTGTGTTGTTTTCATGAACACCTTGCTGACCCCTCTCATCCGCTATAATCTGTCCACATTGCATAGAGAAGCACAGAGACCCAATGATGGCATCAATTGATCTAAACTAAGGTATGCAATGAAAACAGTAGTTTTCTTTCATTTTATCAGCATTTTGATGGGGGGTGAAGGGGAAACAGGTAAGGCAAAATATGAGCAGATTAAATCTAAGCTTGAAGGCAAACACAGCAATGGATCACTAGTGTATACCAGTACTGCAACCGCAATGGACACTTCATTTGTGATTTATAGAACTGTAAATAAAAAAGGTTTGCATGTATTCTCATAGACATTGCTCACAGTAATCCTTCTTCTTTTATTTTCGGTTTATCACTGGAGAAATAACAGTTGAAAAGACTTTTCATACATCAGCCTCATTGAGAGGCATTTCCAAAACAGTACTGCCACCTTGCCCCCATCATCTCAGTTTCTCAGTACATTAATGCTATAAGGTTTGGTATTCACCTAACATTTGGTGCTGTCAGGGGATTGGAGTCATTCCTTTATCAGTTTATGTGTGGGCATAAACCACTTGATTCAGTCAATAACCTTCAGGCCTTTCTATTTTTCCTTTGACTCAGCAGACAAAAAATCCAATGAAAGTGATCAAAAAAGAAAATCTACAGTCTCATCATTTCCTAGGTTCAGTCAAAATATTGAACACATCCCTAAATTGGTTGAACTATGACATGTGTGGGCACCATAGTGTGCATGTATCAATATGCCTTCTACTCAGGACCAAATCAAATGAAATCTGCTCTGTCATAGATTTGTAGAAATTGATCACATTACCAATAACACGTTTTATGAGTAGAGACTTGTAAGCAATAGAAAATGCTCTCTTGTATTTTGTTGCATCCAGTGTGAAACACCCCTATGTTTTTATGGTTCCTTATTAAGATGACATCTAGTAATAATGTATACTACTTCTGTATCAGCCAATGACCATACACCCAGTGGTATTTGCTTGACCTTTACTGACTGTATGCAGGACAGAAAGGTCAAAGGAACATGACCAAATAGAGGGTTGCAAAAGTAGGAGTCCAAAACAGTGTAACAGGAATACTAGTACCAATTCTTGTATTTACCCATTAGGTAGCGATACAGTATGGCTATATGGTATGGAAGAGGGACATTGGCAAACAACCTATGTGGAACATTTAATGACATGTAAGGCTGGCCATACATTATACAATTTTCCTTTAGATTTACCAAAATGATATAATATAAGGTCAAACTTAAACACTTTCAATTTGTATGCAGTCAGGCAGGCCCTTGCACTACATAGTTGAAGGTAAGTCTAAATCAGGGGCAGGTAACCTTCGGGGGATGGAGATCTACTTGAATAACACTGATTAAGACAAAGATCACCGGCATAGTGTCCCAACCCCCCCCCCCCAAAAAGGACAGTAAGACCGACCCCTTTTTATTTGTGATAAAATATTTTTACCCAGAACAAAAATAAGTATTACAAGAGAGTGCAGGGTTTAGGAGTGCATTATGCAGAGAATGCAGGGTTCACCAGTGCATTATGCCCAGAATGCAGAGATCAGGAGTGGGCTGTGCTCAGAATGCAGGGTTAAGTAGAACGTTACTCTCAGAATGCAGGGCTCAGGAGTGCTTTGCGCTTAGAATGCAGGGTTCAGGAGTGCTTTGCGCTCAGAATACAGGGTTCAGGAGTGCTTTGAATTTAAAAAAAATTTTATTATTATAAAAAAAAAAATTCATAGAAATACAAAATACGATACAGATTGTTGAAGAATACAAAGATAGGCTGTCAATCCACAGTTCTCTTGAAGGAACGGAATTTCAAAAGGCATAACAAGCAAAGAAAGTGAAAAAAAAATTAATAACTCTACTTTCTGTGAGGAGAGGAGAAACAATAGATCCTCCCTGGTGGGAGGGCCGTCCCCCTCCAGACACCCCAACTGGGTACTAGCTGTGTCAAAGCGAGGGAAGCAGCACCCCCGTCCCACAGGTTCACCATTTTACATATCCTAGGGGCTTTCTAACTCCTACCTCTCCCTACGGTCTTAACAGAAGTCATAGTTATAACTATATCAACTTTAACATTGTACTTCTGAGTCCATTTGAAGCATGTTGAAATATAACTTTCAATAGAAAAAAGAAAAAAAAAATTAATAGCCCGGAAAAAGTAATTACGTTCCTCAGTTATGTGCTGTATGGATCGCTGGGTCTGCAATGGAGGGGCCACCTGGTCCGCACCGCCCGGGGGACCCCTGTTGTCCCAACAGCGGAACCGACAGCTGACCCACATGAACATTCCTCAGAAGGTATTTCATATCAAAAAGAGTTGTGAGAGTACAAGGGACTAACACGTCCCTGAAGGAAAAGAGAGAAAATGTGTTAAAAGAAGGAAGAGCAGACGGGAGGGGGTGTAGTGTCACGGGTCCAGTATAATTCTGTCTGCACCAGGCTCCATTCCAGGCAGGAGCGGGATATTACAATAGATTGCCCACGGTTCCCAGGTAGCTAGAAATCTTTCAAATTTATCCAGCAGCTTTGCCACGATCTTCTCCTGGGACATTATCCATGAAACTTTTCTCTTACAGCATTGGAATGACACTGTAGGTCTCTTCCATGCTTTAGCTATAATAAGCTTGGCACCCAGCAATATGAAGAATGCAAGAGTTTGAGAACTTTTATCTAAATTTGGTATAGTGTGATTAAGCAAGGCTATGTAGGGGTTAGGAGCCATCAAAACTTTCAGTATAGTGCCGATGGTTCTGAATATTTTCCTCCAGAAGGGTCTGATACGGGGGCAGGACCACCATATGTGAAACATTGTGCCTTTCATATCACACCCTCTAAAGCACAGTGGAGATGTCCCAGGATAGATCGCGGCCAAACTGGCGGGTACATAGTACCATCTAGCTAATATTTTAATACTGGCCTCTATCAGGGAGATGTTCCAAATACCTTTGTAAGATTGGGACCAAGCCCTGAACCATTCCTTTGGGGACCACGATCCGCCGGTGTCCTCTTCCCAGGTCATTGCATATCTTGGCTTGTCTGTGTTAGACATAATCGCTGAGTATATCACAGATATGCCTCCCTTTTGGTTGTAAATATTAGCGCACCAGTGTTTGTACGGGGTAATGGTAGGTATTTCTGTCTTGTTAGTCCAAATAGAATTAAGGAAATTAGAAATTTGTAAAAATCTAAAATTTTCAGAGGCAGGCACATCCAATGTGTGTTTACAGTGGTGCAAGGTAAGGGGGCCCGCCGGGGTGAGAAAATGTCCTATTCTGTAGATACCTTTGTCCGTCCACCATTTAAATGCTCGGATATCCATTCCGGGAGGGAACTTAGGATTATGGAAGATGTGAGAGAGTGGTTTTAGAGGAGATATCAAGGCCGGTCTGGTAAATAATTTAGTACAAACTGCAATGTAATGTGATAAAGTGGGGGCCATTATAGCCTGTCTGTCTTTGGGGTTGCACCACATAAGAAATTCTATAGTGTTGAGGGGTGTAGCCCACCTTTCCATGGAAAGCCAGTCAGGTTTTGGAGCCCTGCTAAAAATCATTGATCTTTGTGATAGTTGCGCCACTTGATAGTATCCCCAAAGGTCAGGGAGACCCAGACCTCCCTGAGTGCGCAAACAGAGGAGCATACTAGATGGACATCTGTAGCCCTTATTTCCCCACACAAAACGGATCATATCAGATTGTAACTTATGTATAAAACTTTTTGATAGGGGAATGGGGAGAGATCTTAATAGCATGCACTCTTCCTAGCCAGGACAAACCACATCTCGCCCATCTCTCCAATTCCCTTCTACTGTTTTGGGCCATGAGGGGGTAGTTTGCTTTGAAAAGGCTACCAATATCAGGAGTGAGCTGTATGCCTAGGTAGGAGATAGCCGTGGGAGACCAGGAAAAGTCAAAGTTTCTAGTAAGTTAGGAAAGGAGATCCGCCGGTACTGTAATATTTAACGCTGTAGACTTATGCATGTTTACCGTTAGACCTGATATTGCGCTGAACTTCCCCAGTACCTTACATACAACCGGGATGGAAATCAGGGGAGATGTAATGTACAGTAAGAGGTCATCTGCATAAAAAGCGCATTTATGTTCCCGGTCCCCGCAGGCTACCCCCTTGATGTCAGGGTTAGATCTGATACCTATAGCTAGCGTTTCTATCGTAATAGCGAACAACAGAGGGGAGAGGGGGCAGCCCTGTCTGGTACCCCTTTTTATCGGGAATGATGCTGAATATCTACCCATCAGGCGAACTTGGGCTGTTGGGTTTGAGTATAAGATATTTATGAGGTTAAGAAAATATTGTCCAAAACCCCATTGTTTCAGAATATCAGACAGGTACTCCCAGTCTATTGAGTCGAATGCCTTGTGAAGGTCAATCGACAGAATAAAGCCCTTTTGTGGAGGTCCCCCATCCCATTGGGATTTCAAAATAGAGATTATATCGATGGTCCTTCTGATCTGTACCCTGTCTACCGGGAATAAAGCCCACCTGATCTTTATGAATGTATTTTGGGATGAAGCTCGCCATCCTGTTGGCTAGAATCTTAGTTAAGATTTTAATATCTTTTATTAATCAGGGATATTGGCCGGTAATTCCCAACCTCGCTAGTGTCTTTTCCTGGTTTGGGGATCACTGAAATATAAGCGGCGTTTAGGTCAGAACCCAGCGGGGATCCCCTCCTAAGGGAATTCAGAAATTTAGTTAGATGAGGTGCAAGGGTATCCCGTTAAGAACCCATCCGGACCCGGAGAGGATCCCAGTTTTAAAGCTTTAATTGTGTCTAACACTTCATCCTGTGTAAAAGGACCATCAAGAATCTTCCTATGGTCATCCGCTAGAGATGGGAGCTTTATGGAGTCAAGAAACTCCTCACGGGATTTGCCCTCCTACTGAGGTTTAGCTTTATATAAATCTGCATAAAATTGAAGAAATGCGTCCATAATCTTATTCGGATTTTGGGTAAAGTCCCCGGAGTTCAGCTTTATTTTGGGAAAAGCTATAGGGCGATGTTTAGGGCTTATCTTGACTGCTAATTTAGAACCTATCCTATCCCTTTGGGAATAATACTTAGCTCCCATCCAACGGAGGTGTTTTTCTGCTGCGGTTGTCAGGGTCAAGTTGAGGAGAGCCCGGGCCCTATCAAGATTAGCTAGAGATTCTGTGTTAGGTTGTCTTTTATGTGCCCTGGCAAGTGCTCGGAATTCTTCAGTCTGTTTAAGAGTGTCCGCCTTGTGTTCCGCCTTGAGTTTGGCCGATATCTGTATTAATTTCCCCCTTATAACTGATTTGTGCGCCGCCCAAACAGTTTCCGATGAAACATCATCGGTTGTGTTAATACTGAAGTACTCTTTAATTGATTCCTCAATAACAGTGCACTGGATGGGGTCACTAAGGATAGTTTCCTGTAATCTCCACCTGGGGGGGTTATTTTAGCCCAAGGGTTTTTGCATTATCAAGGTGACCATCGAGTGGTCTGAAATAGGAGAGTCTACGATCTTGGCTCTCAGTATTAAGGGGATCGTATGTGGGCGAGTAAAGATGTGGTCTATCCTAGCATAAGAGCCATGGGGTGCTGAGTAATGCGTATAATCCTTTGAATGGGGGTTTGTCTCCCTCCAAATGTCAATTAAGCCCTCTTCATTTAGAATTTTTGCTAGTTGTACACTCTGTCTGGAGGGGCGCTTGGAAATCGATTTCCCCGTACTTGAAGATTGTAGGGAGAAATCGAATGACAAGTTAGTATCTCCTCCGATCACAAGATGTGGGCAGAGTTTGTTTAGCATTAATTCAAAAAATGCTTTCTGACCTTTTATTTGGAGCATAATAGGAGATGAACGTGAATTGTTCCCCATCTATGTTCCCTGCGACTAAAATGTAACGTCCCATAGGGTCTGAGACTATCTCTGGCTGTGAGAGACAGACATGTCTGGCGAAACAAATGACAACTCCCTTTGTTTTGTTGGAGGCTGATGAAAGAAAGAATTGGGGGAATTGGTGATCAAGGAATCTAGTTTGATAAGTTATGGGGAAATGAGTCTCCTGCAGGAAGAGAATGTCGGCGTGCATGGATTTATAGAGCTGAAAAATCTTTCTAAGCTTTATGGGGGAGTTCAAACCCTGTGTGTTTATGTGAGATAACCCTCTGGGTTGGGTTCACGCTGGACCGCTCAGCCATGTTGTGTTTTTGGTGAGTCCGCATCTAAATAATCGTTTCCTACCTTTCTGATAGATGGGAATTATGCTGTTCGGATGAAATGATGAGGCGATGTCGAATGGTAGACCTAGAAGGAGAAGCCGTATGCGTTCCTGGAACCTGGAAGTGCTCATAAGCGACGAGAGAAAAAGGAGAAGAAAAGGGGTGAAAGAGAGAAATAGAAGAAGACAAAGAAAAATTGTTACAAATACTAGTAAATCAGCAATATCTTGTATCATATTATAGCATACAAACAAATTTAAACCAGAGACTTGGGGGTCCCCAAACCCCCCCCCCCAATCCCAGGGAAGGATGTTCTAGCCATCCCTAGCCCTTTATCCTGAAAGGACTGGCACCCTGAAGTAGGGTAACCAGCCAATGGACCAGGTGCAAGAATGATGCTCTTGGAACCAACTGGAGGTGCATTGATGCCACCACGGCCCCGTCACCTAAAATGTAATAGAACTGAAAATGAGATGCTAATCTCCGGTGGGTGGGGGATCCGGGGGGAGGGGGTGGCCTCAAACCCACAGTAAGCTCCCATTTGGGGTGGGTGACGGGCGTCTCCCCTGTTCCCGGACCCCTTGCAAACTTTGGATTTAAGTCTCCCTTACTTTTTACAACTATGCCCTACTTACCCTGATAAATGAGTTTTACATGACCCCTGTTGGGTTCTGGTCTGACTGATTATTCAATTGTTACTGTCCTAGCGCCAGAGACATTTATATTTTTTTTGTATAATTTTATTTTCTAATTTCGAAATACCTCACACTGTAACACAGTTTTTTGCAAGCATGACCTTTTCTCTTACATCTTGCTTTAAGAGGCTTCCCCTCAAATTAATTTGCTCCTTATGTACTTTTGTAATCTCCTACCATGTATTGCCTTATACAACTGTTCTGTTAAAAAATTTTTTTGTGTGTTACCACCAATAAAAATCTATTGCAAGAAAATTAGATGCTTACTATATAGCAAACCAATGTTAAATCAGATATTAATACAGAACGTCCCCACTAAAAGAAACTTGACCGTATTAACTAACTGAGATTTCTTCCATTAATATCTGCCCCAACCCAGTTCCCCCCCTAACTGTGAGGAGTCCGGGGTTGGGAGAAGGGAAACTTTATGTGAGGAAAAATACTGATATTCGGTGTTCCTCATAGGTTGTCTGTCAAACATATACCCGATACTGGGAATAGCCTGAATGGGTGAAACCAGAGCATGAACTTAAAATCTAAGTAACTAAGTGATATACCACCTGTCTAAGCAAAATGCAACATATTGGGTACCTTGTTGGCGCCCATAAGTCCCAGTGCAACACATTTGCAAAGAGTTAAGTGTCTGAGGAAAAAAGATAACTTCCCATGAATGAATAACTGGTTAAAAGGGAACCGAAGCAAAACTCAGGGACCTCCCTGATCACCCTCCCCCCCGAGCCCTCAAGGAATTAAATGAAAATCAAATAAAATAAATTTGGTATCCTCTTGCACTATCAGTAGGAGGACCTATTGAGGATTGGGGGCTCCCATCAAACGAGATAGGGAGTTCTTTGGTGATACCATCACAAAGGCAAGGAAATAATCCGAAGAGATCCAAACCGATCGGAGGAAGGCACGAAGGGGGACTCAAAGTCCTGTAACTGCAAAGTGTTTCCGAAGGGGATTCCGACTTCAAGGGGGGATGTTTTCTTTGAAGTGTTTAGAACTCTGCTTGAGCCAGGCAGGTTGGAGGGGACTTGCTGGAGGTGGGCGTTTAGTAGATGACGGTGTACTTCTTCCTATCTGGGAGTGTGCTGAATCTTGTGTCATAAGGCCCAATTGAAGTAATAGACGTTCACTTCTGCAAATGAAGAGAAGCCAAAACTTTTATTTCTGTATGAGAAATTCAATCTCAGTGGGAATGACCACCTGTATAAGATAGATTTCTCGGTCAGAAGCTGTAGCAGCGGTTTGAGAGAGCGTCTTTTCTGTACCGTGTAAGGTGATAAGTCTGCGGAAATTTGAATTTCATGGCCCATCAACTTTAGGTTATCCAAAGACCTGGATCTCCTCATTACCTCCTCCTTAACGGAGAAAAAATGGGGTTTTACAATGATGTCTCTTGGGAGACCATCTGAGCGTGGGGGTTGCAGGGCTCTGTGGGCTCTATCCAGCTCCAATCGATGCTCTGCTATGTTCGGTATAAGGTCCTTCAGTAAGTAACGTCTTTCTCTGTTTCAGGGAGGCCACATATTCTGAAATTGTAACGTCTTGAACGATTTTCGAGATCGTCGATTTTGGCAAAAGCTGTTTCTAGTTGTTCCTGCATTTCTTGTAATCTATCAGAATTTTGATTAATGCGTGCCACAGCTTGATCCAATCGTTTTTCAATCACATCTATTCTCTGTCCCAGCTGCTTTAAATCAGCATGGATGGAGGGGGTAATATGTTCTGCGTTCTGAGCCAGGCTCCTTCAGAGCAATTGAGAGAAAGCTTGCATCATGCAAGTAAAGTCTGTGGGAATAGTGGAGGCCCTGTTCTCTTCAGTCACAGATATTGTATCACATTGGGGTGGAGGGGAGACCGTTTTGCAATCTGCTCAGCAGTGACTCTGTAGATGCTGGAGAGGCTCCCTGAGGAAGAGGGGGGGAAATCGGTACCTGCTGATAGTGGTGACCTTGCTTCCTGATCAGCGATGGACTCATTTTCCTCCCCATAGCTGCAGTTGCCTCGTGGAGCTGCCGCCATCTTGGCGTAACTGGCCGGGCCGGCCGCCGCGGTCTTCTGGCTCGTGAGGCTCCTCCGTACTGGAGCCGCTAAGCTTAATAAGTTCCCGGGGGTCTCCCCCACTCATAAATCCCGGTATGAGGCTCGGTGAAGCGCTCTGTATGCTCCTGTGGTGAGATCAGGGCCGTGGTGGAGCGGAGCTTCAGTGACTCACGGCCATCTTAGAAGCTGCTGCGCATGCTCCTCTGGGTTCAGGAGTGCTTTACGCTCAGAATGCAGGGTTCAGAAGTGCATTGCGCTCAGAATGCAGGGTTCAGGTGTGCATTGCTTTCAGAATGCAGGGCTTAGGAGTGCGTTGCATTTAGATTGCAGGGTTTAGGAGTGCATTGCACTCAGAATGCAGGGATCAGTAGAGCGTTGCGCTCAGATTGCAGGGTTTAGGAGTGCGTTGCGCTCAGAATGCAGGGATCAGGAGTATATTAGGCGCAGAATGCTGGGTTCGGGGGGGGGCAGAGGGTGATGTGAAGGGTGGCAGAGGACACTGCTATAGGGGTGACCCTGCGCATACCAGTGTCCTCTGCACCCTTCACATGACCCCCCCCCCCACACACACACACACACACACACACACACACACACACACACACACACACACACACACACACAGTGTTGTCTTCTGCCCCCCCCCCTCCTTTCCCCTATAGTAGTAATCTCTGCCCCCCCTTCCCTTCCATAGCATAGTGTCCTACCTGTTTCCACAGCAGAGACCGGGAGGCAGCACAGTTCTGGACAAAGGGGTGGGAGCTGGAAGAGTGACTGTCCCCAGCTGTGTTGTGTCCACAGCTGGGGACAGCAGGTAAAGGGGCCATCTGCTACACTTCCTTATTAGGCCACTCACATCAGAGAGGATGGGAATTGTTACCTAATAATAATGCCTTGTGGTGTGTTTTGACTGAAGCTGTTTTCTATTGGATCGGGGAAATGGAGGCTACTGTACACTATGCAAGTACTGAACTGGTAAGTGGGCAAGTTTTGACCAGTTCACTTACTACAACGGGCAAATTGAATGACGGCCTAGCAGAGCAAATAATTTTAGGCACTCTGCTAAATTTGTAGATTTTGCTTATTTTCTTATCTCATGCTTGCAAAGATCTCTCACTAGAGTAGTACAACTTGAACATCCTGCACTGACATGGAGGTGGATATTATGCCTGACATTCCATAAAATATATGATACTGATGCTTGACAATTGTGGAGGTTCTCACTAATGCCGCGTACACACGAGCGGACTTTACGGCGGACTTTGCCCGGCGGACTGGATTTCGTCGGACAATTCGATGTGTGTGGGCTCCAGCGGACTTTGTTTTCTCAAAAGTTGGACGGAATTAGATTTGAAACTTGTTTAAAATTTATCCGTTGAAATCGAGTCCGGTCGAAAAGTCCGCCGTCTGTATGCTAGTTCGACGGACAAAAAGCCACGCTAGGGCAGCTATTGGCTACTGGCTATGAACTTCCTTGTCTTAGTCCGGTCGTACGTCATCACGTACGAATTCGACGGACTTTGGTGGATTGTGTGTAGGCAAGTCCGTTCGTTCACAAAGTCCGTCGGAAAGTACGTCGAAAAGTCCGCCGGGCAAAGTCCGCCGTAAAGTCCGCTCGTGTGTACGCGGCATTAGTCTTAGTATACCTTTTCCCATGTCCCAGCTGAGAAGAGTTTGTTAGACACCTATTCTGTTGTTAAGCATGTGTTATTTACTAATAGCTACATGTACATAGCTATTCAGCACAACATGACACCAGAACCTTTCCCAGTTATCCGGATCGTGCGAGGAGCCTGTAGGACGCAGTAGAACTGCCAGGACTACATACTTATGACGAGCATGACTCCCACTTATATCTTGGATTCAACCATCTGGCTGTATTGAGATGATGATTACCGTTGCTGGGATTGAGGAGTTTTGTGCCTGCCATTGAGACCCCAGGCTGCGTTATAAGCCACTTGGCCTCCTGGGTCCCCTGTGATAAGAGACCATATCATTCTGGTAAACGGCATTGCGTCTGTAGGTGGAGGCATCTTTCTTACTCTCTGCACGGTTTCTGTGGTGTTTTGGATTTTTTTCACCGTGATCAAGTTTTCCACATATTGTGTATAGACTTATTTTGGATTTTTCTTTTTCTTTATCTGTTTTTTTTTCCATCAGATATCACATGCTATATGGACTCACTTTTTTGTTTTTGTTTTTTTTGCCAATCAGGATTCGCTTGTCTATTATTACATTTTGTCACTAATGTTTTTTTATTAATCACTTTCTTGCCATACCTTTTGCCATCACTTGAGTTTTGGTTTCACCAACCCATCCATATATACACTCAGTATTTTTGCATTTTTATTGTTTTATATGTAATATTTTTCAATTTTTTTAATATATAATTTTTGTGCTCAAATTTAGACGGTATTTGCATTGGGTTTCATCTGCCCTTTTATTATTATTTTGCATTCACCATTTGCTATTGGTAAACGCATTGGCCCAATTCCAATGGTTTGTTCTCTGTCATTTTTATTTGTGCCCTTCTTACTTCCCCTAGATCCCTGCCTATTACGGCTTGTTCAAACTACATTCAGTGTCCTGCATTTTTTTAACTGGAATTTCTATATGCTCTGTTCAGTGCACAATGCTGATGTGATGTGATGCAGTATGTAAAAATGCAGCAGGTTTGTATGTTTGTGCTGCACACTGGCACCTTATGTCACCACACAGTAACACAATGCACATTGCCCTGCCACTGAGAAAATGGATTTAGGAATGACACAGGGTTTGAACTAATAATGCAGAGTGCAGGGCTCTGGAGTGTTTATTGTGACTGGAGTAAACTGTGTTTACAGCTCTCTCCAGGTTTTGTAATCCCCAATCGGGGCCTAAAGCTTGAAGGCTTCAAAGTGTCTTGAGTAGGATGAAGCCTTCAATTATGTCTCCAGGTCTTCCTGGAGACCTGTAAGGTATGTGTGTATCAAGGTGTATACCATCGTTATAGCTCAGGGGTTTTGTTTGGAGATAGGTCTGTGCTCCAGCCAGGAGAGGTGAACCACTTGGGAGAAAATACTCTGTGAGAGAGACTTCTTACCCACAGGCCTGGGAGAGTTGAGACAGCTGTGAAAGTCCACAGGACAGATAGAGCTGAGGCAACTACTGAGTTCAGGGGACTGGAGAGATTCTGTAAGTCTCTGAAGAGTAAGAGAACCCCTATGTGTCAGGAGAACTCCTATCTAAAAGCAGAGGTGCTATGATGAAGTGCTAAGGGCAGTACCTACATTCACGAAAGCAGTCAGAAGTGTTACATCGTGAATGTTATGAACACTTGATACCTAAGAAAAAAAAGGAAATAAATTAACAATGAGTGTTTATTGTTATTTTGTTTTCAGTTTTTTACGACTATAAATAAGTTGATCAGGCTGAAAATGGGCATGTTAGTTTATTGCCAGTGTAACATTGTTTTTTCCTGGGGGGACAGATAGCATTTTCTTTTATATGATTTAAAGGATAGACTGGATGGTGCAATTTCTGGGTTATTGCAACTTTTGAGGTCTTATCAACATATTTTCAAAGAGAGGACCTTTATTGTCATGTCCTAATCAACAGAAAATTAAATTTTTTAAACCGTTCATCCTATTTACCTTAAAATAATTGTAAATGATCACCTTGTGAAAAAACAATCCATTTAAAATAGAAATGGAAGGTAAAACATTTTTGTATAGATATAAAAATACATTATAAATACCTTTTTTCCTTTTTTTTTTAAGTGATCGCATTCTCTCTGTTCTCAGCTCTATAAGAGCTGGGAGGAGGAGAAGCAGCAGCACACTGAGCTTCCCAGTGAATGGATGTGCAGCGGGGGCATGTCAAGACAAATCTAATCATTGGAGAGTACACTGAGTTCCCAGTATAGCTAGAGAACTGACCACGGTGTGTTCTCCTGGTTAGTGTGGTCAGTTTTTAATAGGAAAGCAGAGGGACTGGCAGGGAAACCAGAAATTTCACATAAAGGAAGCAATAAAAAGAGAACAGGATACTTTCCCAAGTGCATGGTACAGCAGGCACATATCAGGAATGTGAAGTTTGGGTTAACAAAGGCTTTAAAGTCTTTTATTTAATGTGTAGTATCAAAAGAAAGCTCTATATGTCCCGAAAATAACAATATTAAGATTGGCTAGGCAAAGCATAATTTGTAAGACAATCAACGATCACATGTCCAATCAATAGCAAAAAAAAAAAAGTTAATCCTGCCAAAAATCCAGTGTTGTCCTGTGGTCATGTGACCTGTACACTGAGCATTGTTGTCTCAATCAGCCTTTTTATCCCTGACCCGTGGGAACTATAGAGCCCCCCCCCGGAATGCTATGGAGACATGTGGGTGGGGGGGTATTCTGTAGTACTACCACACTTACCACCTTTGGGTGTTCTTTTATAGATACAAAACAGGAGAAATACAAGGATCACAAGGTGAAAATAAAGGAAAAAAGCTTTAAAAAAGAAAGTTAATGCAGCCACCAAATCTAACCACTGACAAGGTACAATGTATTTCAGTTTTATTCTTTGATTAAGATGCACTTTAGGGGCCAATTCGCACTTTACCATTCTTGTGTTTTGTATTAATGCATGTGTGTTAATGTACATGTTGTGAGAGACATTAATGTGCATTACGTTAGGTAAACCCTTACCCTGCAAAGCAACCTATTCTGTGTAAAATAGAAATGCAAAGCACAAAATTTGTGATATATATATATATATATATATATATATATATATATATATATATATATATATATATATATATATATATATATACTGTATATACTTTTTCTTCTATTTTCTTTAAGTGGTCACATGACCTATGTTCTCTGTTGCATAAAGGGCTTAGAGAGGTGGGGGTGGAAACTGCAGGCGGGCATGACAACAGAAACTGCAATACAGTGATCTCCCAGCGAAGAGGTGTGCAGGAGGGCGTGTCAGCACAAGTCTTGCCCATTGAAGGACAGGCAGGCTGTGCTCCCAGCACAACCAAAAACTAACCACTCTATGCCTAGTATGGTCAGTTTGAAATGGGAGAGCAGAGGGACTGGCATTATTCACAGTATTTTACACAAAGGCAGGACTGAAAAGAAAATAGAATTTTATTTTTAACATAAGTACACAGTACAACAAACGCATATCAGGAATATTGAATGTTGAGGTAACATATACTTTAACACATAAGAACAAATAAAAAAAATGGACCCCCCCTCCCTTTCCCCCCAAATGCACAAACATACATACACACACACTGCTATTTTTTATTTGAACAGTCTCAACTTTTTTATTTACCTGTTCACAATACTGTACATTGTGATCCCACACTAGTTGATGAATCTGGAAAATGCTTTGTATAAATATCCAAAATGTGGTGTACATACAGCCAGTAGCGTAGCGTGGGTTGTCAGCACCCGGGGCAAGGCAAGTAATTTGCGCCCCCTAACATGCAGACTTTTAGCTATCCCTGAGTCCCTTCAAATACAATAGTACTGACCTACCTGATTCCTATACTGACCATTACATTGAGAACTACACTGTCCACTACACTACATTGTCCACTACACTGACCACTATACTATACTGTCCACTATACTACACTGACCACTATACTGTCCACTATACTACACTGACCCGTATACTGACCACTATACTACACTACACTGTCCACTATACTACACTATACTGTCCACTATACTGACCACTATACTACACTATACTGACCACTATACTACACTACACTGACCACCATACTACACTGTCCACTATACTACACTACACTGACCACCATACTACACTACACTGACCACCATACTACACTGTCCATTATACTGATCACTATACTACACTACACTGACCACCATACTACACTGACCACTATACTACACTACACTGACCACTATACTACACTACACTGACCACTATACTACACTACACTGACCACTATACTACACTACACTACACTGACCACTATACTACACTATACTGACCACCATACTACACTGTCCACTATACTACACTACACTACACTGTCCACTATTCTACACTATACTGTCCACTATACTACACTACACTGACCACTATACTACACTATACTGTCCACTATACTACACTGTCCACTATACTACACTGTACTGACAACCATACTACACTGTCCACTATACTACACTACACTGACCACTATACTACACTACACTGACCACTATATTACACTACACTGACCTCCATACTAAACTACACTATACTAACCACTATACTATACTACACTAACCACTATACTACATTGTCTGTTATACTACACTGTCCACAATACTACATTATACTGACCACCATACTACACTATACTGACCACCATACTACACTGTCCACTATACTATACTGTCCACTACACTACACTGACCATACTAAACTACACTATACTGACCACTATACTATACTACACTAACCACTATACTACACTACACTGTCCACTATACTGACCATCATACTACACTACACTGTCCACTATACTACACTGTCCACTATACTGACCATCATACTACACTACACTGACCACTATACTATACTGACCACTATACTACACTACTGACCACCATACTACACTACACTGACCACTATACTACACTGTCCACTACACTACACTGACCTCCATACTAAACTACACTATACTAACCACTATACTATACTACACTAACCACTGTACTACACTACACTGACCACTATACTACACTGTCTGTTATACTACACTGTCCACCATACTACACTGTCCACCATACTACATTATACTGACCACCATACTACATTATACTGACCACCATACTACACTGTCCACTATACTACATTACACTGACCACCATACTACACTATACTGACCATCATACTACACTGTCCACTATACTATACTGTCCACTACACTACACTGACCTCCATACTAAACTACACTATACTGACCACTATACTATACTAACCACTATACTACACTATACTGACCACCATACTACACTACACTGTCCACTATACTACACTGTCCACTATACTGACCACCATACTACACTACACTGACCACTATACTATACTGACCACTATACTACACTACACTACACTACACTACACTGACCACCATACTACACTGACCACTATATTACACTGTCCACTATACTGACCACCATACTACACTACACTGACCACTATACTACACTACACTACACTGGCCACCATACTACACTACACTACACTGACCACTATACTACACTGTCCACTATACTACACTGTCCACTATACTTCACTGTCCACTCTACTGACCACCATACTACACTACACTGTCCACTACACTATACTGACCACTATACTGTCCACTACACTAAACACCATACTAACCACTATACTACACTGACCGACATACTAAACTACACTATACTGACCACTATACTATACTACACTAACCACTATACTGTCCACCATACTACACTGTCCACTATACTATACTGTCCACTACACTACACTGACCTCCATACTAAACTACACTATACTGACCACTATACTGACCACTATACTATACTGACCAGTATACTACACTATACTGACCACCATACTACACTGTCCACTATACTGACCACCATACTACACTACACTGACCACCATACTACACTGACCACTATACTACACTACACTGCCCCCCATACTGACCACTACACTGACCTCCATACTAGGGATGAGCTTCGTGTTCGAGTCGAACCCATGTTCGACTCGAACATCGGCTGTTCGACCGTTCGTCGAATTGCGAACGATATGGGCCGTTCGCGCCAAATTCGCGTGGCGCGTCACGGCCCATAATTCACTGCGGCATCGTAGTGCATTGCTGGCTGATGATTGGCCAAGCATGCACTATGACCCGCATGCTTGGCCAATCACAGCGCCGCCTGAACAGAGAGCCGTAATTGGCCAAAGCCAAGGAGGCTTTGGCCAATTATGGCTCAGGGGATTTAGTACACGCCCCACACTATATAAGGCCGCCTGCACGGCGGCCCTGTGTAGAGTGTGTTCCGGCGTTCATTGAGAGAGAGAGACAGACAGTGACATTTGATTTGAGTTAGATAGATTAGGCAGAACAGTCAGTCAGTTAGCTGCACTTACAGTGTATTGTGTATATATATGCATCCCAGGTGTTGCATATATATATATACATACACTGTATTCAGTTTAGCTAGATCCGTTCTTGTTATCTTCCTACTGACAGGAAGGCTTGTCTTGTTACAGTATTTACAGCTACCTGAAGAAAATTACTGGTGTTCTTTTGATCCTATTAGTACCACAGTCAGGCAGCTAGACTATTTACAGTTAGTGCAGTGCGTCCTGCTCACAGTGTTCAGCTAGATCCGTTCCTGCTATCTTCTTACTGACAGGCAGGCTTGTCTTGTTACAGTATATACAGCTACCTGAAGAAAATTGCTTGTGTTCTTTTGATCCTATTAGTACCACAGTCAGGCAGCTAGACTATTTACAGTTAGTGCAGTGCGTCCTGCTCACAGTGTTCAGCTAGATCCGTTCCTGTTATCTTCTTACTGACAGGCAGGCTTGTCTTGTTACAGTATATACAGCTACCTGAAGAAAATTGCTGGTGTTCTTTTGATCCTATTAGTACCACAGTCAGGCAGCTAGACTATTTACAGTTAGTGAAGTGCGACCTGCTCACAGTGTTCAGCTAAAACTACAAGTTAGTGGGGTGCGTCCTGCTCACAGTATTCAGCTAAACCTACAAGTTAGTGGGGTGCGTCCTGCTCACAGTGTTCAGCTAAACCTACAAGTTAGTGTGGTGCGTCCACCTCACAGTGTTCAGCTAAACCTACAAGTTAGTGGGGTGCGTCCTGCTCACAGTGTTCAGCTAAACCCACAAGTTAGTGGGGTGCGTCCTGCTCACAGTGTTCAGCTAGATCCATTCCTGTTATCTTCTTACTGACAGGCAGGCTTGTCTTGTTACAGTATTTACAGCTACCTGAATAAAATTGCTGGTGTTCTTTTGATCCTATTAGTACCACAGTCAGGCAACTAGACTATTTACAGTTAGTGCAGTGCGTCCTGCTCACAGTGTTCAGCCTAACCTACAAGTTGGTGTAGTGAGACCTCTGCACAGTGTTCATCTAAAGCTACAAGTTAGTGCAGTGCGTCCTGCTCACAGTGTTCAGCTAAAACTACATGTTAGTGCAGTGCGTCCTGCTCACAGTGTTCAGCTAAAACTACAAGTTAGTGTGGTGCGTCCACCTCACAGTGTTCAGCTAAACCTACAAGTTAGTTTTTTGCGAGCTCTGCACAGTGTTCAGCTAAAGCTACCTGTAGAAGGTTGGTGGTGTTCTCGTACTACAGGCAGGCAGTTGATTTTGCTAGCTGCAGTATCTATATATATATATATATATATATATATATATATATATATATATATATATATATATCCCAGCTTAGTGCAGCTACAGGCCATTAGTATGTCTGGAAGGCCAAGAAGGAGAGGCAGACAGTCACAAGCCAATAGGAGAGGGCAAGCAGGCTCTGTGTCTAGTGCTGGTCGTGGAGACGGTGCATCCTCATCAGCACGTGGCCGTGGGACACGCTTGGGCTTTTTTTCGGCAGCTGGCCGCGTTGAGCCGCAACATGCGGAAGACTTGGTCGAGTGGATGACCAAGCCGTCCTCATCCTCCTCATCCTCTCTCACCCATGCCCAGTGTACTTTGTCTGGCAAAGCAGCGGCCTCTTCCCTCGGCTCAATGTCATCAGTGACTCCTTCCCTAGCCCCACCATGTCCTCCTGAGGAGTCCCTCGAACTGTTTGACCACAGTGTTGGGTACATGATCCAGGAGGATGCCCAGCGTTTGGAAGGCTCTGATGATGATACTGAGCTCGATGAAGGCAGTAACATGAGCACGGACAGAGGGGGTGCCCAAGAAGGACAGCAATCTGGCAGTCATGCTCCCCCTGCTGCAGCATACTGCCAGGTTTGCTCCAGTGATGAGGAGGGAGGGGATGATGAGGTCACTGACTCAACATGGGTGCCTGATAGGAGAGAGGAAGAGGAGGAGGAGGAGGAGGCGGCACATCACCAACGAGGCAGGATGGCCAGGGGCCAGCCTAAGGACAGCACATTGACTGCATCACACCCCAAAGCTCCACATGTGCAGGGCGCTGCAGTCTCTGCGCGTTATTCAAAAAGTTCTTTGGTGTGGGCCTTTTTTGAGATGAGTGCATTAGATCGCACCGCTGCTATTTGCAACATATGTCTCAAGCGTATCTCGCGTGGCCAAAACATCTCCCGCTTGGGTACCACATGCTTGACCAGACATATGTTGACCTGCCATGCAGTTCGTTGGCAAGCGTATCTGAAAGACCCACACCAAAGAACAAAGAGGACCTCTCCTTGCTCCTCATCAGCTGAGATCCCCAACCCCACTATACCTTCAGTCCTCTCTGAGACCTGCACTGAGAGGAATGAAGGTGTAGAATTAGGTGTGTCACAGCCAAGTACTTGTGGGCAATCTGCTTTTAGTACACCGACGTCAGATTGTACCAGGCAAATTTCCCTGCCCCAGCTGTTGCACCGCCAAAAGAAGTTTGCTCCCAGCCATCCACATGCGCAGCGGTTGAATGCTAGCTTGGCAAAATTGCTAGCACTTCAACTGCTGCCTTTTCAGTTGGTAGACTCTGCCCCCTTCCGTGAGTTTGTGGAATGTGCGGTTCCTCAGTGGCAGGTACCCAAACGCCACTTTTTCTCACGGAAGGCGATTCCGGCTCTCTACCGGCATGTGGAAGGCAATGTCCATGCCTCGCTGGACAGGGCGGTCAGCAGTAAGGTGCATATTATCGCTGACTCATGGTCCAGCAGGCATGGACAGGGACGTTACCTAAGTTTCACGGCACATTGGATGACTCTGCTGGCAGCTGGGAAGGATGCAGGACAAGGTGCAGTAGTATTGGAGGTTGTTCCGCCACCACGCCTCCAAAATGCTAATGATTGTGACACACCTCTCTCCTCCACCCCCTCCTCTTCTTCTTCCTCCATGGCCTCTTCCTGTGCTTTGTCCTCGGAACCAGCAGTGCTCCGTAGCCATTCAAGGGGCTTCACACAGGAAGAGGACGAGGAGGAGGAGGAGGAAGATTGTGTCAGTATGGAGGTGGAGCCTGGCACTCAGCATCAGCAGCAGTCTTTAAGGGATCAGTCCCAAGAAAAACATGGACTTGTACATGGCTGGGAGGAGGTGGCTGTGGACCATGTCGTCCTTAGTGACCCAGAGGACTCCGGACCGAATGCCTCAGCAAACCTACGCTGCATGGCTTCCCTGATCCTGCAAAGCCTGCGTAAGGATCCTCGTATTCGTGGTATCAAGGAGAAGGACCAATACTGGCTGGCAACCCTCCTTGATCCACGTTACAAGGGTAAGGTTGCGGACCTTATCTTGCCATTGCAGAGGGAGCAGAGGATGAAACATCTTCGGGAGGCCTTGCAGAAAGGTCTGTGCAACGTGTTCCCAGAGACTGGGAGGTTACAAACTCCTGTTTCTTGACAACGTGTTGCTGAGGCTTCGGTCAGTCAAAGAAGGAGCGGTGGAGAAGGTGGCCGTCTGACCGATGCGTTCAGACAATTTTTTGGTCCGCAGCCCCAAGGTATGATTGGTTCCAGCAACCATCGCCAGCGTCTGTTTTACATGGTGCAGGAATACCTAGGGGCAAGATCAGACTTGGACACCTTTCCCACCAAAAATCCTCTGGGTTACTGGGTCTTGAGGATGGATCACTGGCCAGAGCTTGCACAGTATGCAATTGAGCTACTGGCCTGTCCTGCATCCAGCGTTCTTTCGGAATGCACATTCAGTGCTGCTGGAGGCGTGGTAACCGATCACAGGGTGCGTCTGTCCACCGACTCGGTCGATCGACTGACCTTCATAAAAATGAATCAGTCTTGGATCACCACCAGCTACCAAGCACCTGATGCTGATGTAACCGAATAATTTTTTTTGAAATCTCAGATCCCTTCAAAGACTGCCTATGCTGATGCTGAGTGACTATCCCTGAGTAATTATCCTCTTCCTCCTCAATCATCACGCTGATAGCTTGTAAGAACATTTTTGGTTCTGGGCGCCACCACCAGTGCCTAAGGCTCAATTTTTCTGCCCCTGTTTAACAGGGGCGTGTAATTACAATTTTTGATGCAATACTTTGCAGCAGGGCTCGTTCCTGCGTTCCAACTAGAGTGTCTGTGAGGGGTTGCAGTGTTGTGGCACCAGCACCAGTGCCTAAGGCCCAATTTTTCTGCCCCTGTTTAACAGGGGCGTGTAATTACAATTTTTGATGCAATACTTTACAGCAGGGCTCGTTCCTGCATTCCAACTAGAGTGTCTGTGAGGGGTTGCAGTGTTGTGGCACCAGCACCACCAAAGGCCCAATTTTTCTGCCCCTGTTCAACAGGGGCATGTAATTACAATTCTTGATCTAATATTTCACAGCAGGGCCCATTTCTGCACCCACCAAGAACGAGTGAGGACTTACAGTGTTGTGGCACCAGCACCATTACCACCAAAGGCCCAGTTTTTCTGCCCCTGTTAAACAGGGGGCATGTAATTACAATTCTTGATCCAATATTTCACAGCAGGGCCCTGTGAGGGCTTACAGTGTTGTGGCCACAACAACACCTAAGGCCCAAATTTCTGCTGAGTATATAGGGCAGGCCCCTACTTTCAAACATCTAACTTACAAACGACTCCTACTTGCAAACGGAAGGAGACAACAGGAAGTGAGATGAAATCTACCCCTAGGAAGGGAAATTCTCTCCTGTAAGAGTTAATATGGGAAAAACATTTCTCCTTTCCACTAATGCTTTCCAATCCTTGTTCCACAAAAAAACCCAAATTCTCAAAAAGCATTTGTCATTGGGACAAAAAGTGAGGTGAAATCTTCTAAAGAGGAGGAAAGACAGCAAAACAAATGTCACAGGGGTGATAACCCTTCCCTATGTTTTCCAAAAAGCTTAAAAAAGATTTTTTGGCTGGAGCTAAACACGTTAAAAATGTACCCGTTCAAAATGACAAACAGATTCTACTTAACAACAAACCTACAGTTCCTGTCTTGTTTGCACCGCCTGTATACTGCTGTTCAGAGTATATAGGGCCTGGTGGCCCCACACCTTTCCTTATTTTAATTTGGGTGCGGGGTTCCCCTTAATATCCATACAAGACCCAAAGGGCCTGGTAATGGACTGGGGGGTACCCATGCCGTTTGTCTCACTGATTTTCATCCATATTGCCAGGACCGGACATTACATTAAATCCGCAAGCAGTTTTAAATGAGATTTTTTCCTTTAAAAATGACATTTGGTGCAGGGACTGTTCTAAACACGGGAAACACGCGCCACTTTACAGGCATACTATAGATACCCCCCAGGTACGATATTTAAAGGAATATTTCACTTTTTTTTTTTTTAAGCATCATTAAAATCACTGCTCCCGAAAAAACGGCCGTTTTTAAAAGGTTTTTTTGCATTGATACATGTCTCCTGGGGTAGGTCCCCAAACCCTTTTTAGGACAATACCATGCAAATTAGCCTTTAAAATGAGCACTTTTGATTTCGAACGTTCGAGTCCAATAGACGTCAATGGGGTTCTAACGTTCGTGCGAACTTTCGGTTCGTTCGCAGGTTTTGGTGTGAACCGAACCGGGGGGGGGTGTGCGGCTCATCCCTACTCCATACTAAACTACACTATACTAACCACTATACTACACTACACTGTCCTGCCTACAGTCTCTCTCTCGCCCCCCCGGCCAGTAACAAGACTCTCACTCACCTTCTTATCTTGGCCTGCATCGATCCGGAGGAGGAGGAGAAGACAGCGGTGGCTCACATTCTTCTCTCCCCTGCGCTCTGGCTGCAGCCATGTTCAGTGTCCGGCGCCCTGTGATTGGGCGTATGGGGGGTCATGTGCGGAGGCGGGACTTCAGGAGCGATCTAGGACAGGCCAGCCCTACGCCTCACATGACCCCCATACCCCTAATCACAGGGCGCCGGCCACTTAACATGGCGGCCGGGCCGGGGACACAGGATCGAGAAATTAGGAGGAGACAGCCAGTGACACATACTGGCGCCCCCCCTAAATGTCGCGCCCGGGGCCACGGCACCCCCTGCACCCCACACGCTACGCCACTGCATACAGCTCTTTAGGCCCTCATACTCAGGATAAACAGGATAAAATAACTTAATGAAAATAGTTTTAATAATATTATTTATACAAAAAACAGGTTTGCATTAGCAGACCAAAACTGCATTTTTTATTTTTTTTTTATTTCTTTGCTTATAATAAAAATATTTTCAGAGTATTTTTAAAAACAAATTACCAATGAAGACACTATAATGTGTTATTAAAAAGGTGTAACGGTTATTTTGATTAAAAAGTTATTGTTGAGTAGTAAACTGGTTCAAACCGAAATGTCAGTTTTGGGTCTGGCCACAAAGGCTTTTACTACCCTGGAACTTGGTTACAAAGGTTTTTATCTTATTCTAGTCAGCAATCTGTATTTTATTTGTTAGAGTAAATACTCACTGATTCTCTATTGCCCAACAATATGTTGTAACATGTGTATTTCTTAATTCAGTTCACTAATGAATTTGATTCTCGTAGCCTAAGCAGTGTAATAATCACCTTTTTGAAGCAGTCCAGTAGAATATCATTCAGTGAAACTCATACAGTATATACCAATTATTAAATGAGGACAGCTCTAATCCCATAATCCAATAATACCTCTGCTCTAAATCAAATGATGTTTGGAAGTATGTGAACATGCATCCCATTAATGTATTGTTGAGGAGAAAAGTCAACCAACTGTGAGTCATTCTGTAAGTGTTATGGCTATAATTCATGAACATTTAGATACTAAAGCTAAGGCTTGGAAATAATTAAGAAGGCTACATGACATTTACGGTTATCCCTAGATGTTTTAGTTGACCTTCTAGTTCAGTTTTATGTCATGAATCAAAAAGGTCAAAGAGCTTCAAATTTATGTAAAGCTGTAGGTGAAATTGTTGTCTGAAAAGGGCAGCAACATCTTTTGATGTGATAGAATACAGGTGTCAATTATTGAGAAGGCTCATACCCCACTAACACAATCATTTTTCAGAAGGTTTTTCCTTAATAATACACTTTTTCACTTTGTTACAGGGGAAAGGTGAAGTAATAAAAGCATGTCCCATGCTACCAAAATAATTTGCTGCTTTGCAATGATTTATGCAATTTATATCTGATCAACAAAGCATCATGTGACAGTAACTTCCTTTAAATGGTTATGATAAGCCGCTGCAATTAATAGTGTTAAATTAAATATATCTAAAGTTCTAGGCTATAAAATGATAGGTATCTCCAAGTAGCCTCTGCCCCTTTATTCCTCTCCTCTTCTGAGTTAATATTATATGGATGTGGCCTTAGGAGTGTTGTTTCAATCAGTTACAATGTATCTCCAAGTATGTTTCACTTTAAGCAAACATTTTCTACTAAAGTAGCATCCTGGCTTGCTAATATAGTAGGTAAATATTAGGCATTCATTAGGAATTATTAAGTCTATGGAACGATCCTTGTTCCCTTTTTATAGAGGTAGGAATGCATGTACTAGCTCTAGGAACAATAAGCCTGAAATAAGGTAGGAAGAGGATCTATCTTTTAGCAAGTACCCACATATGTCTCTAGATTTACAGTATCCCACCGGGGGGGGGGGACTCTTCAACTGAGTGATAGAATGATTTGTCTGCTGACCTTGCAGGGAAGCACTGGACTTAAAAAAGATAAATATTTCCCTATACGGAACTAAAGATGCACTCTCATGTGCAAACTCTGACTGCTTAAACTGGGGAACATCAGATGCAGGAATCTGAAAAAGCAATACTAAATCCCAGAAAGAAAAGAATGTGAACTATTAAGGCATGCCCAAAACAGTTTAGAGAGGATATTCAGTTACAACATCAGTTATACGAGGAGTGCTCAATTTTTGTTCAGCTAAAATGTATTATGCTGCATACACAGGATCGGAAATTCCGCCAGCAAAACTCCGATGAGAGCTTTTTGTCAGAAAATGTGACCATCTGTATGCTCCATCGGTCTTTTGCTGGCGGAATTCCAGCCAGCAAAAGATTGAGAGCATGTATTTTTCGGTCAGGAAAAGTTCCTATTCCTATCCGAAAATGCGATGGTCTGTCCAAATTCCTACGCGCAAAATTCCTACACATGCTCGGAAACAATTTGACGTATGCTCGGAAGCATTGAACTTCATTTTCTCGGCTCGTTGTAGTGTTGTACGTCACAGCATTCTTGACGGTCGAAAGTTCAGAGAACTTTTGTGTGACCGTGTGTGTGCAAGGCAAGTTTGAGCAGAACCATCCAATTTTTTTCGACAGAAAATCCGCTCGTGTGTACGGGGCATTAGACCCAGAGAGTAGAAAAGTGAATACATCCATAAGGAGAATCCCCCCAGGATGAGAGAAAAGTGTGTAGACAATATGATCCTATGATTAGCTAACTAGTAGTAACTATGAAAAGCTAAGACACAAGTCTTTCAAAGAAGGTTCTCTGAGCGTTACACAATGGGGAAGCTAGAAAAAAGTGGGTACTAGAGTAGACATACTAGTCTGTGCCATGGGTAGGGTGTAAATTTCCAGAGTACACTGAAGAGTCAGGCTCACAAAGACAAGGGAGAAGTAGCCATGACCGATAAGTAGCTGACCAGCCCTCTATTAATCTGGAGTCTGCAGTACTACAAATAATTCAAAACAGCCAAGACTTTCATGAATATTATACTGTGTGTGTGTGTGTTTAAATATATATATATATATATATATATATATATATATATAAAAACATACACACACTATTACCAAAAGTTTTGGGACACCTGCCTTTCCATGACATGAACTTTAATGGCACCACAGTCTTCATCCGTAGGGTTCAAGCTGGCCCACCCTTTACAGCTATAACAGCTTCAACTCTTCTAGGAAGGCTGTCCACAAGGTTTAGGAGAGTGTCTATGGGAATTTTTGACCATTTTTCTAGAAGCGCATTTGTGAGGTTAGGCACCGATGTCGACGAAAAGGCCTGGCTCGCATTCTCCACTCTAATTCATTCTAACGGTGGTTTCCCCACCCCAAACTCGCTCATCCATTTCTTTATGGACCTTGCTTTGAGCAGTGGTGCACAGTCTTGTTGGAACAGGAAGGGGCCATCCCCAAACGGTTCCCACAAAGTTGGGATCATGAAATTGTTCTAAATGTCTTGGTATGCTGACGCCTTAAGAGTTCGCTTCACTGGAACTAGGGGGCCAAACCCAATCCCTGAAAAACATCCCCACACTATAATCCCCCCACCACCAAATGATTTGGACCAGTACACAAAACAAGGTCCATAAAGACATGGATGAGCGTGTTTGGGGTGGAGGAAGTTGACTAGCCTGTACAGAGTCCTGACCTCAATCCGATAGAACACCTTTGGGATTAATTAAAGTGGAGACTGCGAGGCAGACCTTCAACAACATTAGTGCTTGACCTCACAAATGCGCTTCTGGAAGAATGGTCAAACATGTATATATATATATATATACACACACACACACAGACACACACACACACACACACACACACACACACACACACACACACACACACACACACACACACACACACACACACACACACTATATGTATATGCAACACTCATGGCAGAAATCAGAAATCTCATGTTGGACATAGACCCTATTTTTGATCTAGCAAATCATGAAGTCCCTACAGACAGGAAAAGGAAGAAGTGCAACCCAAAATACTAGAAAAGGACTCCACTGCATAGATGAGCGTGGGATCGAAGGGACAGCTAAATAAAGATGTCTGATCCAAAGCTTAAACATGGACCTACTAGGGGAAACCTAAGTATCCAAAAGTGCAAGGAGATAAAAGAAAAATACTTTGAATGCAGAAGGCTGGGCAAATGAGCCAGAAGACTTCTGGCTTCAATATCTACTGCTTGAGTGGGAGGCAGATTGTGATCATCCAAGAGGTTCTTTTAATGTAGCTTGAAAAGCAACAGTGAAAATATACAATACAAATATTTAAAATCAAATACTTTAGGATGCCTTTAAAACTGTCCATGAAGTTAGGGAGCAGTATGATGTAGTTCTTTAAAAGTGACATGTTTTGTTTACAATCGCCAGGGATTTGTTATTTAACCACAGTAAACAAACCAACCCAGTATCCTGGGTGATTTAACTGGTGAATGGGTTGTTATAACAGCGATTTTACATGATAGGCAAGGATCTGCATCAAAGGACAACAGAACTCATATTGGATTTACCTCAGGGGACATAGTCTACTTTTTCAAAACAAAAGCAATACAAAAATGGGGGAAAGACCGTGTGGAGTTCACCCAAAACATTTGAAGTAGACTCCTATTCATTAATTCCACCTGGATGGCCAGGAAAAGGTGAGCATGTAGCACAACCCCTCCTGAACCAGACCAGGCCACATGCCTTCAACATTGAGAGAGTACCTTGCAATAAATGGGCAGCAAAGCATTCCCCCATTGTGAGCATCATGTGGATGGGGACAAGAGCCTCATCCCCACTTCCTTTCGCCCTAAGATGGATGTGGTGGTTTGCGGCGGGGGCACTTATCAGATAAGTACCCTGATATCTGGCCCCCCACAAGGGCAATGAATATAGAGAACTTGTTACTCATGACCCCCCAAAATGTAAAAAGTAAATAAAAATATCCACACTAAACAATTTGAAAAAGTAAATAATGCCCCCTATGTAAATACAACGTCAATCATGTCACCCAGTGATAACAATAATGGACAGTGAAGCTAGATTGAGTGATAAAATAAAATTGTATAGCAACTGGATTGATTAAAATACACATATGTGTGTGTGTGTGTGTGTGTGTGTGTGTATGTGTTGATAAAAACAAAATGAGTATTCCACCATATAGTCCATATAGTCCATGATGTTGTTGGATCAGCACCTGGAGGCAGCACCCTTATGCCGTGTACAGACAATTGGAATTTCCGACAACAAATCTTTGATGTGAGCTTGTTGTCGGAAATTCCGACCGTGTGTATGCTCCATCGGACATTTGCTGTCGGAATTTCCGACAACAACTGTTTGAGAGCTGGTTCTCAAATTTTCCTAAAAAAAAACTTGTCGGAAATTCCAAGAGTGTGTACATAATTCCGACGCACAAAATTCCACGCATGCTCTGAATCAAATATGAGATGGAAGCGCTCGGTCTGGTAAAACTAGCGTTCGTAATAGAGCTAGCACATTTGTCATGCTGCAACGTTTTTTTATCTTTTAATGCAGCGCATTCTCTTCTTATTTATAATGCTAGAATAGTGAAGTTCTGGCAAACTGATTTATTTATTATTTCTCGTGATCTCCTGATTGATCCTTTATTTTATTTTTTGCCAGATCTCCAGAATAATGTTTATTTTTTTTCTAGTGATCTACTTTTTTTTTTATCAAGATCTTCTGATTTTTTTTTTCTTTCTAGTGATCTCCATAATATTTTTTGTCGTTTTGTGTGTCAAGTTACCACAACACCATTATTATCTTGGATTTTTTAACCTCAAATAGGTTGGTTGGTGTTGGTGTCCTTTGTTGATTTGACATTGTATTTTTGAGATGTACCTGCCTACTTACAAACAAACTGTCCTTTTTGAAGTAAAACACATAGCCAAGGATTTTTTTTTTTTAAATATATATATTAATTTATTAGGGGTCATACCAAAATAAAGTGGAAGGCAACACTGGAGAAACTGTTGAAATTGGCAAAGCCTTTGTACCTCAGGGCAGACATCAATTATTTGACATGCAAAATTGGTAGCTTGAGGAGTCCATTTAATAGGAAGCACAATCCGGTCCAGGACTGTGAGAGATCAGGAGCAGCAGCAGATGACATATATGTCCCCAGGCTGTGGTCTTACAACAGCAAACCCAGGCCTTCACCCTCTTGTCTTCCTTCCACGCTTCCTTCCAGGCTGTGGCTGTGGTGTTGGAGTTGTGGCAGGAGGTGGAGGAGGAGTATGGTCGAACTCATATACATTTTTTTGTGAGTTCACCTATTACTCCCTTATTTAGGACCTGAAATATGAGGTCCTCACTGATGAGGCATTGGCACACCCACATTTCCTGCATCTTACTGGTCGTAATAGATGCAAAGGCCTCTTGAACACTGGGGGTTGTTGTGAGGACCGCAGTAGCCTGCTGAATTAAACCAAGAGCTGACTCCTCCACGTTCCTCCCCTTCCTGGGCCTTTTTGTTGGAAGGCGGTGGGGAGGAACCTGCGATTCAGTCAGGCTACTGGGCATGGCCACCTCCTGGCTGCCACTTTCCACAGCCACCTCCTGGCTGCCACTTTCCACGGCCACCTCCTGGCTGCCACTTTCCATGGCCACCTCCTGGCTGCCACTTCCCCCCGCCACCTCCTGGTTGAGACTTTCCACGGCCTCCTCCTGGCTGAGACTTTCCTGTGTATGAAAATGGGGCATAGTTTTATATTTTTGGTCATCAATCACACACAATTTTGAGCTCATTACTGTTGCAAATTTAATGTTAACAAATAGAAAAGACTATCATACTGACCCCAGCATTTTTCATTCTTGTCCCAATCATTTTTGGCTACTACTGTATATTGATATATCAATTTTTTAAATCAGAAACTAGTGATCAATAATAACATCTAGTTAACATAATTAATTTTTTGACAAGAAATATGTTAAACAATGCTATATCTGGCTGAAGCTGGGCTCCTCCACATCTTCCTGGGTGGAAGGCCCAGGTTGTACGTCGGAAGCCTCATCTGAAATGGAAGGAAGTGTGGAAGGAAGGGTTGAGAGTGATACCCTGATTTCAGTCTGGTCTAAAAAAAACTGCAGTCTGTTGTAGTACCAGAGCCTGGGGACATATACGTCATCTGCTGCTGCTCCTGATCTCATGGAATCCTGGACCTTCTTGAGCTTCCTATTATATGTGCTCCTCAGGCCACCAATTTTGGCCTTCAAATAGGTGATGTTTGCCGTGGGAATCACCAGCTTCACCAATTCCAACAGTTGATTAAGCCCTGCTTTCCTATTTAGTTTGTTATTATAAAAAGGGTGTTTCACCTGCCACAGACAGGGCAGCTCTCTGTATTTATCAATAAAGTTGGGAAGGAAGTCATGGTCGTTGAATTTATCCATATTCTCTGCAAGGCACAACACAAGACTAACCCTAATGTCAGGCTAAACTCTCATAATCTTGTCCCAATATAGGCCTCAATCTATAAGCAGTATAGGCCACTAATGCCCTAAGTTAAAATGTGACCTTTGTTAGCACGATCGGCGCTTATGCTACTCCATCCTCCGCTCACATATCGTATGCACAACGCACGCGTGTTATGCTTTATATACACTGTGCATGCATGAAACTCTGCCCCTGACCTTCTATCTAGTATATTCCCCCGCCCCTTCTCTTTCGGCCCAGTGGGAGAGCACATGGCGGAGACACAGCAGGTGCATGAGAGTAGCAGCAATGACGAAAGCCCAGAGCCACAAACATCCCGATCCAGGAGATTTAAGGCCTCAAATATGTCCTTTGTTGAGAGATGGTGGACATTTTGAAGAGGGCCGGCTATGATGGGAATTATGGACCATACAGAAACCCAAATGTGAGAAAGGCCAAAATCATGACTCAAGTTGTGAAAATCCTGCAAGAAAATTTTGGGTTACGACGATCCAAGGATCAACTGAGGAAACGATGGTCAAACCTCAAATTGAGGGAGCAGGATCGGTACAGAAGAAACAAGAGAGTGCTGCAAAAAAGTAAGTATTTGTCGTGTGTTCCTATTATTATTATTATTATTATTATTATTATTACTTTTGTGCTGCTCCATGTGCTTTTCTTTACTGTCGTACAGTTTAAAATGGCAAGTTTCAGGTTTGTGGGCACAGTAATCGTTCGTAGTAAATATTGTTAGTTCGCCCACTAATACGATACTTTTGGCAGATGCAGGTTAACTACATTTGTTCATGCCTATTTGTATTAAAAGAAGTTTGTTGTCTAGATGTGTTTGAAACTAGAATGAAATTCAAACTTGATTCATTGTAAGGAGAGGACACTCAGCAGCTGTTTACACATCTGGATGCAGGAGCACTAGTGTGGGACACCAGAACACCCTTTTTAGGGTGGCCCACACAGGTGCTCCAGTGGATACTAGGGGTCTCTACATGTGTTATACTTTACCAAAAAAGGTAAGTGTTCCAGCTTGAAGAAAGGCAAAAAATGTATTCAGCTTGGAACTCTGCCAAAACGGACAATTGTACGACACTTCCCAGCAATGTTTCATATTCCTATTTCTTATAAATAAATAACGTACCGCTGATGAAGTCCGGATGTGGACGATACGCGTGCGGGAGTTCCTTGGACATCACTGCAGCCACCATTACTACTTGACGTTATCCTTTGATGCCATTTTACCTTTATCCCAGCACTAGGGTGTAGTGCTGTGTATGTGAGTACTTGACTTTTAATAAATGTGATCTTCTTAGCCACACAGTGTGCACTATGTACTCTTATTTTTATTGCATGTAAACATGATCATCAATTACTGAGTGCTGCCTTTATATCGTGTGACCATCTGCCCATGCAAGTCTCCATCTTTATCCACTGAGAGTGGTAAATGCTGTTTTGACCCGTCTGTTAGCTCAGGGGTCCATATGCTGAGGTGAGCGGTTTGGCTAGCTGGTGGTGGAATCACGGATGTATAGCACTGCATGGACTGTCATGAGCACTTAGACCACTACAGAGGAGACCTTTTCTCTATCAACTTTTGCATTTAAATTTAAAGGGACTATTATTAGTAATATTTGAACTTCTGGGTATAGCGCTGCACTGCTTTATTTATCCCATATTCCTATTTCTTGCCTCAAATATCTGTGTGCTAAGTATACCTTTTTTAAATTCACATAGGGGAGAAAAGACTCGGGACATCTGAGGACACCAGGGACCCCCCAACCTCCTAAAGAATGGGAAGTCACCACACCACTACCTGAGGATGTGGAGGGAGGAGAGGTTCATGAAGTGGTTGAAATAGTGACCACAACAGGCGAGTGTCTGAGACCACAGCTTCAGGTAATAGATGTATGCCTGCATATTTATAATACATGGTGTGTTTTTTTTATTGTAGGTGATGTGGATGTTGTGGAATAAGAAACTAATTTCACCAGTGCAAGTGCACACGTCCTCATCGGGGAGATCATGGTGTGCAATCGTGATTTAGAAGATAAAGGAAAACACCAATGATGTTCAACAAAAAATGAAGAACATCATTGATGTTTTAGGCAGAATCTAAAACACAAAATTTGTACCGTTTTGTCATGGAATTTGTTATTTTAAATCAAGTTTTAAAGTATTTTAAAAGCTAAATTTTGAAGATGCACACAGTGTGTCAACATGTGCTATCTGCCATCATGGGATATCAATACACGCGTTTTGTGGGTGCAACCCCTTCCTCGCAACTCAAGTAGATGAGAGGAAGGGGTTGCACCACCGAAACATGTCCATTGATCCCCCATGATGGGAGCTAGCACATGTTGACATTAGGCATGGGATCAGGAGTGAAATACACATTTGACTCCCAATTTGTGTGCATCTTCAAAATTTGTCTTTTACAGGGGTGACATCACCTCATCTGATGAAGGCAAAATCAACACAGTTTTAACATACTAATGTCTGATATTGCCTTCCCTTTTTCAAAGTTGAACTTTGTAAGTTCCTGAGTTGTGTATGTTATGGTTTTAAACATGCCTGTTTAACTAAAAAGAAAGATATTTATAATGTCAATCATAAAAATGTTATACAACAAAGATGTTGGTTTGTTCAAAAACCCCTTTCTAACGCACATGTGAATGTGGTTGGAGTAAAATGTTTTATACTCAACAATGGGGGTTATTTACGAAAGGCAAATCCACTTTGCACTGCAAGTGCACCTGAAAGTGCACTGAAAGTGCACTTGGAAGTACAGTCGCTGTAAATCTGAGGGGTAGATCTGAAATGAGTGGATTATCATCCAATCATGTGCAAGCTAAAATGCTGTTTTTTATTTTATTTGCATGTCCCCCTCGGATCTACAGTGACTTTACTTCCAAGTGCACTTTCACTTGAAAAGAATGATTATTTTTTATCATTAATGCATTACATACATTAACAACAAAAACAAGGTGTATGTGTGTAGCAGACCCACAACATAATAGTTAGCTGAAGAAGAGATTGTCACCTCATGTATCAAATAAATAATGTTTGCACTATTAAAGAAAAAGGCCAAAAAGAAAAGTCCATTGGAGAACCTAGGAGACAGCTAAAAGAAACACAAGCAGTAAATCAAATGAAATATTAGTTCAGTTTAAAATAAAAATGTATTTTAAAAGTGTTTCACACATTTACTGGCATATCAATGGCCCCCCTACCCGCGAAGTACTCCAGATATTTTTGTCTCACTTCGCGGGCGCTTTGGGGGGGCAAGTCAGGCCAGCCAGCTTCAAGTGCCATCAGGGTTGAATGATCAGGAAAGTGGGCCTCAGTCCCAACTGAGGCCACATAGTTCATTGCATTTTTGTGCAGATAATTGTTTATAATGCAGCAAGCAAGCACAATATGATTCAGTTTATATTCCGCCATGTGGATTGGTGTTATAAATAGGTGGAACCGGCTGACCATTATGCCGAAAGCATTCTCCACCACTCTTCTGGCTCTGGCCAGCTGGTAGTGAAAAACCCTCTGGTCCGGGACGAGGGTCCTCATGGGAAATGGCCTCATCAGATGTTCACCTAGCCCAAACGCTTCAGTGACGAACACAAGCGTAAGACCAGCAACTTTGTCTTCCGCAGATGGCAAGCCCAAGCCACCATTCTGGAGCCGTGTGTAAAACTCCGTCTGGGCGATGACTCCACTATCCGACATCCGGCCATTCTTCCCCATGTCCACATATAAAAACTCATATGTCGCTGACACCACCGCAAACAACACAATAATATTAAACCCCTTATAGTTAAAATAGTATGACCCCGAGTTGGGGGGTGGGACGATGTGGATGTGTTTCCCATCTATTGCCCCTCCGCAGTTAGGAAAGTCCCACCGCTGGACAAAGTGGGATGCCACAGTCTGCCATTCCTGTGGGTTTGAAGGAAACTGTGGCGTCAAACAAGAAAAAAAAATATTAATTTTGCACATAACATTGCAAGCAGATTAGACACAAACATTCTTGGCCAACATCAGTATAACATTTATTTTAAGCAGTATTTAAAGACAAAAGTATAAGGTTCACTTATCAGATTCCTCACCCGCATTATAAACATTTTTTTTGGGGGGGGGGGTATGTTTTGGACAGGTAACCCTCTCCACTTCATTGGGAGCTGAATGCATAAATAATGTGTGTTACTTTGGCCAGCCCCTCTTTACTTACACTATTGGCAGCCCACTGGACAGGTAAGATGTGGCACAATACAAAAATATGAATACACACTGTACAAATTGAAGCACATTTTTACATTCTGCAATTACCTATCAAGATAATAGGAGAACAAAACTTTAATCAGTACCATTTGAAAGTATTCAGGCAGGCCCTTGCACTACATGCTTTGGTGAATTCATCCATAAATATGACAACAAAAGAGGTAGGTATAGTGTGTATGGGTTTGGCAAAGTCAGCAGATAGAGGATTGGTATCAGCTGACTTAGCGGTTGTGGGGGAGGGAGGGTTCTAAATGAGTTTGGGCCAAAAAAAAATAAAAAATCTTGCACTCTGCCTGAATTTAAGGACAAAAATAACATTTAAACACATTTTAGGAGGTGTTTAGGCTAAGCACTACAATGGAGCTGAGAAAAAACATTGTTAAGTGACTAGGCTAAGTGTGTATGGGCCCAGGAAAACATGCTGGGGAGGTTAGTGAAGGCAAATATGCATGAAGGACAAAAAGGAACTTTAAAAGCTTACAGCATGCATGAGGATAAAGAGGACATTCACAGCATATTACAACAGTGGTAATTAGGGAATGATGAAATGAATCCAATACATTAGCAAACATTAAATACATAGAATGTGATGTTAAAGGATAAAACTTACCTTAATATAGTCCTTCTGCAGGACCTGAATGATGACTGAGGTCTCTGAAATAATCATTCCCAGAGCATGGGGGGAGATGCCTGTCGAGAACTTGATATCCTGCCGACTTCTCCCCGTCGCCAAGTACCGCAAGGTGGCGAAGAGCATCTACTCGGGAGTGATGGCTTGTCGCATGCAGGTGTCCTGCTTGGTAATATAAGGGGACAGCAAAGCCAACAGACAGTGAAAAGCAGGGTCCGTCATCCAGAGATAATTCCTGAAATCATCAGGATTATTCTCCTGGATCTCCCACAGCAAAGGCATGTGAGAGAATTGGTCATGCTGGAGCAACCAATTCTTCGTCCATGAACTCCTCCTCCCTCTGTTCATGGATGGACTTGGGTCAAAGTAAGAAACCCAACAAGCCCATGCACAGCACAAACTCTACGATGAGTACGTACCCACAACATGGCTTCCTAACGGTCGGCTGGTCAGAACGAACTAACAGAACGCACTGAAAATCAGAAAGAAGGTGAGAAGAACATCAGAAAGGAGCGGACAAGAACGCACTGAAAAACAGATACGAACTGACAACACGCACTGAAGAATAGATACAAACCCACAAGCACAAACTGAAGAGCAGCAACGATCTGAAAAGCATGAGGCTGAAAAGTGCAAATCGTCTCTCACCAAACTTCTACTAACACAAGATTAGCAGAAGGAGCCCAAAGGGTGGCGCACTGGCTATTGAACTTCCTTTTTATAGGCCCGTTGTGCGTGTTGTACATCAGCGCGTTCTTGCCGATCGTAATTTTCGACAACATTTGTGCGACTATGTGTATGCAAGACAAGTTTGAGCCAACATCCGTCGGAAAAAAATCCACGGTTTGGTTGTGGGAAATTCCGATCGGCATTAGAGTGAAGTAATGTAAGTGAAATAGAAGCAGAGGGGTGCCAAACTTAGTGCAGTATTAATCATGGGTTTAATAATAAAACAAGTAGTAACTCACAATTAGGATGAATAAGATCAGCATAGGTGGTGAGATTGCCAGTCCTAGGACTCTAGAGAACGTCTTAATGGCCGTAGCTGCCTGGGGCACAGAGGGTATCCTCCTATTGCAATATTATCTGTGGCCCAGGCAGCTATGGCCATTAAGACATTCTCTAGAGTCCTAGGACTGGCGATTTCACCACCTATGCTGATCTTATTCATCCTATTTGTGAGTTACTACTTGTTTTATAATTTAACCTACGTTCGTTTAATACGGCACCAATTCTGGCGCCCCTCTGCTTCTATGTCATACAGTGATATAGATCCTCATCAATCATGGTAAATAACCACACAATGATCCACCGCCCAATTATGTTACCCAGTCACACACCCTTTACAAAATCAGAAATAACAGCACATTTGCTGTCATGGCCATGTTTGGTCAAAGATGTCACCTAAATTTTCCAGCTGGATTGTTTACAAACGCAAGTTGGCATTTTGAGGAGTGGTGCTTCCACTGCAAAATGGCTGATTCCTGGCTGATGTTTGTTTAGACACATATCAAACTGGCAAATTTGGTAAGTTTTTTTGGCCGTTCACTCAACTCTGAAAAAGTTGCGTTCAGGTTGAACACATGTCGTTCAATCCAAACCCAAAGCTCAATATAAATATCAAATCAGCAGACAAATAGCTAAGGGGATTAAGGCATTAATTGGGGCTGGAGTTAACCAATGCTTAAAAAAGGGTTACATAGGAAAGTTTTTCATTTTGAAAATATACAGCTTCAGGACGACTTCAGCACACAATAGGCTCCAAAACCAACTATTGGATCTAACAGCAGAGGTCCATCTAGCAGCACTTCCCTAAGCCTCAGCCCATGGGAAGAGAGAGAGAGACCTCTGGCCTGTCCCAAATATTTATATCACCCCCCCGAGATACATCAGTGACATAAACCTCTGTTCAGATTGGCTGTAGGAAATCTAAATATTCAGAAGTTAATTTTGTTTGTGAAATTGCATACTATGACCAGTGATGCCAGTGACATCTACTGGCAACAGTGAGAAATCACACGCCAACTTAAGCTTAGAGAAAAACTATACAATCCGTCTGAGCTGACTACAGCCCAGCCAAGAACTAAATTGATATAATAGCCCCTGTTTAGTACAAGGGGGCTACACTTAAAACAGCTGGAGAAGACTATTATTCTGCCCCCTGTTTAAACCTATGACCAGTGTGCCCATAATGTACTTATTTGGTTTAAATTCCCAATGCAATACGATGCAAGTAAAGAGACAGGTTCTGATATTTTTGTGTTCCATTCAGCAATTAGCTCAAATGCCAAAGGACATTAGGGGAGATGCTTACCTGTGGACCAATTCCAAGTGTGCTACAAACAGATACAAGCTGGCAGCATGTAGTCTTTGTCATAGCACTTGTACATTATAGTATTTAATGACCCTAAGTTCTCTGTTGCCATTATTTGTATCAAATATGCTCACTAATTATCAACAGTTGTCATTGGCTACTCCAAACTGGTGAAGCTCATTTATAAAAATACAGCCATGGTCACACCAAGGAGCATTAGATTTTAGATTTTTTATATCGGGCCATCTAGAGTGTATTAAAGTGTACGTAAATTTTTTATGTTTAGTTTTGGATAGAGTGGGTAAGGCTTAAAACATTGTGTTTGCCTTTTGAAAGATTCAGCCTTCTATTGGTCCTAGTGAGCAGTTACTTAGACAAAAAGTGATGTCATCAAAGCAGAAAACAAGAGAAAATCCTTCAAGCAGGACCTCTGTTCCAATGACAACACATTAATATGGGGATTCTGTTCATTTTGGAGAGAATTGCTTTTATTTTATGTTGTGTCTTCAGGACAGCAAATGAATGGAAATCTTCCTATATTGCCTGAGGGTCCTGCTGACTTCTATCAAAGTAGCCTATATGCATTTATATTATCTGCAAGGGAGGTTTGTTTTATACCGTTTATTTCCCTTAATATGTGAGTGTAAGGGTTGTTTCTGACATTGCTACCCAGTGATTGCTTTGATATACTTTGAGTATACTTTGTTATACTTTGAAAACACAAAACTGTGCTGAGAGCGTGCGCCCAGCACGCTCCCAGCATAGTCACTGGCAGGCACGGGAAAGCTCCCATTGCATACTTGCGATCGGGAGCTTTCCAATCATGTGACCACTGTGACAGCCAATCACATCAGTCACATGACTTAGATACCCACCTCCGCCTGCTGGCATCTAGAAGTTCTTACAGGGTCAGGTGGCGGGAAGGGGTTAAATAACATTATATAAAAAGCACACATGAAATCAATGCTTGCTTTCATCCACAAACAAAATCAATGCTTGCTTTCATCCACAAACATTCAGTGTTAAAAAAAATTGTTTACAGTCTTCCTACTGTAGCTACCCACCATGAAACTTCCACACATTATGCAAGAGGGTAGGGGGTGGGCTCCACAATTGCAATTGACAGTGGGAAAGTAATCTAATCGATTAAAAAAAAATATCTAAATGTAAAACAAAACAAAACACATTATAAAACAAAACAAAACACATTAAAACAAGCATAATATACCATATTTATCAGTGTATAACATGCACAGGCGTATAACACGCACCCCAATTTTAGGAGGGAAGTTTAAGGAAAAAAACTTACATTTTAAATAAAGAACTTTAAAGCAAAATTAGGATCACAGCTCATCAATGCACCCTGCTCAGTGCCCATCTGCAGCCTCTAAATTGCCAATCAGTGCACCCTACTCAGTGCCCATCTGCAGCCATTAAATTGCCCAACAATGCACCCTGCTCAGTGCCCATCTGCAGCCATTAAATTGCCCAACAATGCAGCCTGTTCAGTGCCCATCTGCAGCCATTAAATTACCCATTAATGCATCCTGTTTAGTGCCCATCCATAGCCAATAAATTGACCAACAATGCAGCCTGTTCAGTGCCCATCTGCAGCCTCACCTTTCCCTTCATTGCAGCTTTGCCAGTGTTGGATTATCCCTGCTGCCTCTGAGGGAAGAGGAGGAGTGAGCGTCACTGAATTACACAGAGCCGCAATCTCCTGTGTACCCGGCACTCTGTCACTCACAGCCACGCCTCCTGGCCTTGCTCATATGATAGACAGAACTGTGGCCCAATGGGGGGCCAGGAGACGTGGCTGTGAGTGACAGAGCGCTGGTTACACAGGAGATCGGCGCTCGCTCCTCTCCTCTCAGAGACAGCAGGGATCAGTGTATAACTCACCCACAATTTTCCCCTGATTTTAAGAGGAAAAAAGTGTGTGTTATACGCCGATAAATATGATAATAAGAAACATAATAAAATTTAAAATAACTAGCATTATCAGCTTTAAAAAATATAATGGCATTCGTAAGGATAATAGAAGGTTATAAAATAAAATATGATGTGTGATGATGTATGAAATATTATTTATGGTGTATGAAGTATAATAAAAATACTGATAATTATAAAATTGATACACTATAAATGTATAAAATAAATAGCATTTAATACAACTACAATACGCATATGAACATTGTAATATATACAATATTATAATAATTACTATGAAGGTAATAATATAAATTGTAAAAATGAATGATAAAAATAATAGCATTGATGGTAATAACAATAACATAGTAAAGGTATCATAAAAAATTACATGTGATATTGAAGTAAAAAAGTTTTAAGCTATTTCAAATGCTGATTAAATCACCTACTATCAATAGATGCTGCTCCTTGATGTTTAAGACTTATAGTTAGCTGCAGATTCAGTTGATCTCCTGAGTATTGGCCCTGAAGTCCTGTTTTTAGGTGGATCCTTTCCCTTGCAAGGTTCCTATAGAGCCACCCTTTGGTGTGTGCTGGTAAGCTGTGTCCGTCTCCACAAACAGACAGGCATCTGTGGCAAAATAAGCCACTGTTCACTCCCTGCTCCTTCTTCCTCCCTCCTCCAAACTAGTAGATGAACAGCTGCTAAAGACTGCATTCCCCCTTGTGACCTTGTATTGAACAGGAAGTTCAAGGAAGCGGAGCTGAGAGAGTTGGAGCCAGCTGTTTGGAAACACATTGACTGTAAGTGCGTGGGCAAAAATTGAAAAGAATACTTTGCTGGGCAATGCATATTTGTTTGATCTGGATTTATTATAGAAGAAAGTTTGAGAGTTTATTATTACTTTAATATGAGCTACCAATCTAATTACAGAACCAGCTGTTGAGATGTTAAAACATATTAGTGTCAATATTCCCAATAAAACAATTTATTCTATGGTCTGGAGATTAAAGGAAAAGAATACATTTACCTTGAAGAAACAAGAAAATGTATAGACTCTAAAATTTCTATGTGATAGGGTGTTTGTATGATAGAACTAATAATAGAGCTGTAAGTAATGTGTCAAGGGATATTCTCAATAGGACTGCCTTATATTATATTATGATGATGGATTTCCACTGCATTAGTAAGCAGCTGGTTTAAGCAGCAACCAGCCTTACTGGTGATCTGTGTATGATTTCTCAAACAAGGTGCACTGAGTGGATTCTGAAAGGTAGGTGACTGGTTGAATGGGAGTGCAGTAGGTGGAATATGTGTACAATAAAATGAGCTTGAATGGAGTGTGGATGGAGGGAACTAAAAGGGAATGTGATTGGAAGTGTATTAAAAGGTGCAGCACAATGAGGAAGAGGGGCTCTAGTTTAAAGGGTGCAAGGGGATGTGGACTAGGTAATAGTGGCTTTTGGCCCATCCCCCAGAAGACCTCATTGCTGATGAAACGCGTATGGGTGTGGCCAATCTCGGCACCCGCACACACTTGTTTCCAAGCACTGGTTTGTGCTCTTTGGATCTATCAGCCTGCTGGATTTTACCTGCTGTAAAAATGAATGCACCAGTTGAACTGTGAGTTTTAATAAACCTCAAGTTGTTTACGGACTTCACGATGGATGGATGGATGTCTTTTTTTTCCTGGCATCATATCAACAACGATAATGAAGTGGCGATTATCCTTACCTGGCGGCAGCAAAGAGTATGAGTATTTTCTATGCCATTTCCGCAATTATAGCGCTTGGCCCATCTGTTCTGGTAGGAGGCCGTGTGGTTACTACAATCTGGAGGCGGATTTCAGCTTCTTTCCTGTGCACTTCATATTGAAGGATCACACATAAATCACCTTGTGATGGTATTTTTTATTCACTGATGAACTGTCCATTTGCCTTTTGATGTATATTGTTTGGACACCTACAGTATCTCACAAAAGTGAGTACACCCCTCACATATTTGTAACGATTTTATTATATCTTTTCATGTGACAACACTGAAGAAATTATACTTTGTTATAATTTAAAGTAGTGAGTGTACAGCTTGTACACAGTGTAAATTTGCTGTCCCCTCAAAATAACTCAATACACAGCCATTAATGTCTAAACCACTGTCAACAAAAGTGAGTACACCCCTAAGTCAAAATGTCCAAATTGGGCCCAAAGTGTCAATATTTTGTGTGGCCACCATTATTTTCCAGCACTGCTGGAACCCTCTTGGGCATGGAGTTCACCAGAGCTTCACAGTTTGCCACTGGAGTCCTCTTCCACTCCTCCATGATGACATCACGGAGCTGGTGGATGTTAGAGACCTTGCGCTCCTCCACCTTCCGTTAGAGGATGCCCTACAGATGCTCAATAGGGTTTAGGTCTGGAGACATGCTTGGCCAGTCCATCCCCCTTACCCTCAGATTCTTTAGCAAGGCAGCGGTCATCTTGGAGGTGTGTTTTGGGTTGTTATCATGTTGGAATACTGCCCTGCGGCCCAGTCTCCGAAGGGAGAGACTCATGCTCTGCTTCAGTATGTCACAGTACATGTTGGCATTCATGGTTCCCTCAATAAACTGTAGCTCCTCAGTGCTGGCAGCAGTTATGCAGCCTGAGACAAATGACACTCCCACCACCATGCTTGACTGTAGGCAAGACACACTTGTCTTTGTACTCCTTACCTGGTTTCCTCCACACACACTTGACACCAACTGAACCAAATATGTTTATCTTGGTCTCATCAGACCACAGGACATGGTTTCAGTAATCCATATCCTTAGTCAGCTTGTCTTCAGCAAACTGTTTACGGGCTTTCTTGTGCATCATCTTTCGAAGAGGCGTCCTTCTGGGACGACAGCCATGCAGACCAATTTGATGTGGTGTGCGGCATGTGGTCTGATCACTGACAGGCTGACCCCCCCACCCCTTCAACCTCTGCAGCAATGCTGACAGCACTCATACGTCTATTTCCCAAAGATAGTCTCTGGATATGACGCTGAGCACGTGCACTCAACTTCTTTGGTCGACCATGGCAAGGTCTGTTCTGCGTGGAACCTGTCCTGTTAAACCGCTGTATGGTCTTGGCCACCAAGCTGCAGCTTAGTTTCAGGGTATTGACAATCTTTTTATAGCCTAGGCCATCTTTATGTAGAGCATCAATTATTTTTTCATATCCTGAGAGAGTTCTTTGCCATGAGGTGCCATGTTGAACTTCCAGTGACCAGTATGAGAGAGTGAGAGTGATACCACCAAATTTACACACCTGCTCCCCATTCACACCTGAGACCTTGTAACACTAATGAGTCACATGACACCGGGGAGGAAAAATGGCTAATTGGGCCCAATTTGGACATTTTCTCTTAGGGGTGTACTCACATTTGTTGCCAGTGGTTTAGACATTAATGGCTGTGTGTTGAGTTATTTTGAGTGGACAGTAAATTTACACTGTTATACAAGCTTTACACTCACTACTTTACATTGCAATTTCTTCAGTGTTGTCACAGCAAAAGATATAACAAAATATTTACAAAAATGTGAGAGGTTTATTCTCACATTTTTGAGAAACTCTATATCCAGATAGGAACATCTGCAAGTTGTTGGGACATTGTTGCTATTTAATATAATAATAGGTGCAGAACTCTTCCAGCATACAGACAAATTTTGCATAAACTGTTTATAAAGTATTCAAAGGGACAGTTATTACAGTAGAGTGTAGAAGTTGTAACTTGAAGAAACTTTAAACCCTAAGCTTTGTCCACTTAACACATTGTGCACAATAAGATAAACAATTTGGTAACAATAATCCACATCAGTGTATATTATGTAATCTGTGTGAAAGTTGTAAAGTCTGCAAACTATGGTGTACAGTATATACTTGAAGATTGATCAATCCTGATGTACTGATGGGATCTCATATCTTGAGGCCCTAAAATGCCAGGACAGTACAAATACTCCCCGAATTACTCCTTTTTGGAAAGTAGACAGTCCAAAGTATTAAGAGACATGGTGAGTTTTTTGTCACAAATTTTTGAAAAATAAAGAAATTAAATAAAAAAAACAAATTTTTCACATTTTTTTTAACATACTGTCTCCAGGATGTCACTGGTGCAGTAAAGCATCCTCATATGACTATTGTGGCAGTGATCAGGGATACTGACTGGTGACAATGTAATAAAAAAATATTTTACATTTTTTTTGTCATATATTTTTTAACCACTTTCTGCCTTGCAGGATAACAGCCGCCGCACGCCTTTGCGGCGATCGGTGGTGCAGTGTGTCAGTCACCGGTGGAGGCTCTTTACCACGTGATGAGCCATGTCCAATCACGGCTGATCACGATGTAAACAGGAAGAGCTGGTGATCGGCTTTTCCTCACTCGCATTTGACAGACGCGAGGAGAGGAGAGTCGATCGGCGGCTCTCCTGACAGGGGGGGGGGTCTGTGCTGATTGTTTATCAGCGCAGCCCCCCCCTCGGATGCCCACACTAGACCACCAGGGAAGCCCCTAGCACCACCAGGGAAGCCCCCAGCATGTGGATGGCCACCTCCATTAGGAAATGCTCTCTGTACCTTATAGCTTATGCTTTGCTTACTCATTAATCCAAAGTAAATCTTGTTTATCAAATATTTGCTAGCGTTATGTCTTTTTATTTTATTTGTACCAACTACCAGTAATAACTCCAATTGATTTTAGAAGGAAGAAGTGCCAAATAATTAACTCAAAACTGGATAATCAACTTTTATCGTTCGTTTCTGCTTTCTATTTATGTAGTGGAGCTTTTACATACAAAGCCATCTGTGCAGGCTGACTTTACAATTCAGGTGTATCATCTTGTCACTCTGACAAGTTTCATCTTGAAATTATGTTTTGTAGCTTCAAGTTATCAGTGCCAGTAAACCATTTCTCTTTTTGCATTTTGCCATAAGTCCTACTGGCCAAACAAATCTGTTTTAGAGTAATGTGAGCTATAGGTTTAATATTCTGACCTCTTTCTCTGTGTCCATAATTCCAAAGGCAAACAGGCCCTAGGGCTTCCATGAATATCCCTGTCTGCGATTGTTGTAGAAAAGTTTATAGATCAGTGTTCAGTGCGTCTCACTGTTCCTAGTTTATTGCCATCAAGCTGTCCCTGGGCTGCTTTATTTATCACTTTGTATATCACCCTGCTTTTTCTTTATCATCCCTTTTCTCTCCCACTTATTTTAATCAATCACGGGCTGAACTGAACAGGGAATTATTGTCAGTAGGATGTTGCTTATTCTTTGGAGATAAATATGAATTGGACTGAAGTAAAACATAAATAAAATAGGAACTGGTCTTTTAAAATAAATACCCATGGGAAGTAGAACAGAATTGTGGCCAGACTATGGACAATCAAATAAATACATATTTTACATTTTTTATATATATATATATATATATATATATATATATATATATATATATGTAGCACTAACTCATGGTTGAGCTGCTGGTTTAGCCACTTGAGCCCCGGACCATTATGCTGCCTAAGGACCAGAGGTCTTTTTCCAATTTGGCACTGCGTCGCTTTAACTGCTAATTGCGCGGTCAAGCAATGCTGTACCCAAACGAAATTTGCGTCCTTTTCTTCCCACAAATAGAGCTTTCTTTTTATGGTATTTGATCACCTCTGCGGTTTTTATTTTTTGCGCTATAGACGGAAAAAGACCAAAAATTTTGAAAAAAAATGATATTTTCTACTTTTTGTTATAAAAAAAATCAAATAAACTAAATTTTAGTCATACATTTAGGCCAAAATGTATTCCGCCACATGTCTTTGGTAAAAAAAATGTCAATAAGCGTATATTTATTGGTTTGCGCAAAAGTTATAGCGTCTACAAACTAGGGTACATTTTCTGTAATTTACACAGCTTTTAGTTTATGACTGCCTATGTCATTTCTTGAGGTGCTAAAATGGCAGGGCAGTACAAACCCCCCCCCAAATGACCCCATTTTGGAAAGTAGACACCCCAAGGAAATTGCTGAGAGGCATGTTGAACCCATTGAATATTTATTTTTTTTGTCCCAAGTGATTGAATAATGACAAAAAAAAAAATATTTACAAAAAGTTGTCACTAAATGATATATTGCTCACACAGGCCATGGGCCTATGTGGAATTGCACCCCAAAATACATTCAGCTGCTTCTCCTGAGTATGGGGATACCACATGTGTGGGACTTTTTGGGAGCCTAGCCGCGTACGGGGCCCCGAAAACCAATCACCGCCTTCAGGATTTCTAAGGGTGTAAATTTTTGATTTCACTCTTCACTGCCTATCACAGTTTCAGAGGCCATGGAATGGACAGGTGGCACAAAACCCCCCAAAATGACCCCATTTTGGAAAGTAGACACCCCAAGCTATTTGCTGAGAGGCATATTGAGTCCATGGAATATTTTATATTTTGACACAAGTTGCGGGAAAGTGACACTTTTTTTTTTTTTTTGCATAAAGTTGTCACTAAATGATATATTGCTCACACAGGCCATGGGCATATGTGGAATTGCACCCCAAAATACATTTAGCTGCTTCTTCTGAGTATGGGGATACCACATGTGTGGGACTTTTTGGGAGCCTAGCCGCGTACGGGGCCCCGAAATCCAATCACCGCCTTCAGGATTTCTGAGGGTGAAAATTTTTGATTTCACTCTTCACTGCCTATCACAGTTTCGGAGGCCATGGAATGCCCAGGTGGCACAAAACCCCCCCAAATGACCCCATTTTGGAAAGTAGACACCCCAAGCTATTTGCTGAGAGGCATGGTGAGTATTTTTCAGCTCTCATTTGTTTTTGAAAATGAAGAAAGACAAGAAAAAACATTTTTTTTTTCTTTTTTCAATTTTCAAAATTTTGTGACAAAAAGTGAGGTCTGCAAAATACTCACTATACCTCTCAGCAAATAGCTTTGGGTGTCTACTTTCCAAAATGGGGTCATTTGGGGGGGTTTGTGCCACCTGGGCATTCCATGGCCTCCGAAACTGTGATAGGCAGTGAAGAGTGAAATCAAAATTTCACGCCCTTAGAAAGCCTGAAGGCGGTGCTTGGTTTTCGGGGTCCCGTACGCGGCTAGGCTCCCAAAAAGTCTCACACATGTGGTATCCCCGTACTCAGGAGAAGCAGCAGAATGTATTTTGGGGTGTAATTTCACATATTTCCATGGCATGTTTGAGCAATATATCATTTAGTGACAACTTTGTGCAAAAAAAAAAAATTTGTCTCTTTCCCGCAACTTGTGTCGCAATATAGAATATTCCATGGACTCGACATGCCTCTCAGCAAATAGCTTGGGGTGTCTACTTTCCAAAATGGGGTCATTTGGGGGGGTTTTGAACTGTTCTGGCATTTTATGCACAACATTTAGAAGCTTATGTCACACATCACCCACTCTTCTAACCACTTGAAGACAAAGCCCTTTCTGACACTTATTGTTTACATGAAAAAGTTATTTTTTTTTGCAAAAAAATTACTTTGAACCCCCAAACATTATATATTTTTTTAAAGCAAATGCCCTACAGATTAAAATGGTGGGTGTTTCATTTTTTTTTTTTCACACAGTATTTGCGCAGCGATTTTTCAAACGCATTTTTTTGGGGAAAAAAACACACTTTTTTAAAATTTTAATGCACTAAAACACACTATATTGCCCAAATGTTTGATGAAATAAAAAAGATGATCTTAGGCCGAGTACATGGATACCAAACATGACATGCTTTAAAATTGCGCACAAATGTGCAGTGGCAACAAAATAAATACATTTTTAAAAGCCTTTCATATTTTTTTTTTTTAATCATTTTTATTGTTATCTCGGGGAATGTAAATATCCCATATGATAGCAATAGGTAGTGACAGGTACTCTTTTTTGAAAAAATTGGGGTCTATTAGACCCTAGATCTCTCCTCTGCCCTCAAAGCATCTGACCACACCAAGATCGGTGTTATAAAATGCTTCCCCAATTTCCCAATGGCGCTATTTACATCCGGCGAAATCTAAGTCATAAAATGCTCGTAGCTTCCGGTTTCTTAGGCCATAGAGATGTTTGGAGCCACTCTGGTCTCTGATCAGCTCTATGGTCAGCTGGCTGAATCACCGGCTGCATTCTCAGGTTCCCTGTTGAGACAGGAGAGCCAGAGAAAAACACGGAAGACGGTGGGGGGGGGCATTCCCTCCCACGGCTTGTAAAAGCAGTCTAGAGGCTAATTAGCCACTAGGATTGCTTTTACATGAAAGCCGACCGCTGGCTGAAAAGAATGATACCAAGATGATACCTAAACCTGCAGGCATCATTCTGGTATAACCACTCAAAGTCGTGAATGGCGTACCTGAAGACAAAAAAATGGTTAACAATAAAGCACAGTAAACGGTAAAGTATAAAAAATTGCATACCTGAAAAGCAAACATGATAAAACATAACAACAATAAAACATTGCAGAATAGAATACAGTAAAAAAGAGCAGAACAATAGAGAGAGAATAGAGAAAGAGAGAGAACAATAATACGACAACTATTTTTTTTTATTTTATATATATATTTTTTTTTTTTACACTTTTTTTGTAACTAACTTTTGTAACTGTAACCGGTTCCAGGTTCGGGTCTCTCAAAATGCGATGGCATCTTGGGAGGGGGGTTCGTTGGGTAGGGGTACTCGGGAGGACATAAAAATGCCTCTCATGCAGCCGACTGCATTTGGTTGGGGATGTGAATGGGGGAAGTACGGGCGCTGCAGAAGCGGTGGGTTCCCAATTAGGATTGGCGAATGCAGCAGGAAGGGCATTATGGGCACGACGGGCCTGTGTTTGTCTTTTTGGTGGCAGCGGGACACTACTTGTGCTTGCCACCTCACCAGCTTGAACTGCACTTATGGGACTCGCCACGTCACCAAGTGTTACTGCAGTGCTGGTTTGACTACGACCGGGGTGTACTACGCCGCTGGTGCTTGCCAGTTCAATAAAAAGCTACCAAAAAAACTGTTAGCGATCGCAGGGATCAGGCCTGACTCTGCGAACGCTGCAGTTATGCGTTAAGTGTTTTGTAAGTGACAGTGATCGATCGATACTGCACTTGGGTGGGCTGGGCCGGGCGGAGGGGCAAAACGCAGGTGCTAGCAGGTATCTGGGCTGATCCCGCTAACACTGCGTTTTTGGGAACCCTAAACTGCTGGGGACGCTAGTATAGATCTGATCGGATCAGATATTGATGCGATCAGATACTGTACCGCTAAGGGAGGTGTACGGTGCGTTCGTGGGTGTTAGCGGTACTGGCGCTAACCTGACACTGCCTGGGGCTGGTGCTTGCTTGCCAGTTCACCAAAATGCTACCAAAAAAACTGTTAGCGATCGCAGGGATCAGGCCTGACTCTGCGAACGCTGCAGTTATGCGTTTAGTGTTTTGTAAGTGACAGTGATCGATCGATACTGCACTTGAGTGGGCTGGGCGGAGGCGCAAAACGCAGGTGCTAGCGGGTATCTGGGCTGATCCGGCTAACACTGCGTTTTTGGGAACCCTAAACTGCTGGGGACGCTAGTATAGATCTGATCGGATCAGATATTGATCCGATCAGATACTATACCACTAAGGGAGGCGCATGCTGCGTGCGTGGGTGTTAGCGGTACTGGCGCTAATCTGAGGCTGCCTGGGGCGACGCATATCACCGCCGGGCGATTAGGGGGCTAAACCTTTATTCGGTAATAAACGGCGGGTGCCCTGACACTATAAAAAATAAACGAACTAACCAGCGTCAACCGTAACGGTTATACGGTGATCAGTGGTGAAAGGGTTAACTAGGGGGCAATCAAGGGGTTAAAACATTTATTAGATAGTATATGGGGGTCCCTGACGCTATAAAACGCTGACGGCGAACCTAAATATTTACGTTCCTAACTAGCGTCACCAGCTACACTAATACAGCGATCAGAAAAATGATCGCTTAGCGACACTGGTGACGGGGGGTGATCAAGGGGTTAAAACTTTATTAGGGGGGGTTAGGGGGGTACCCTAGACCTACAGGGGGGTAACAGTAACTGTGCTAACACTGTAACTGTCACAAACTGACACCTAGCAGTAATCAGAAAAAAAAAAACCTGCTTGGTGTCAGTTTGTGACAGGGGGGGGGTGATTGGGGGGGGATCGGGGGGCGATCGGGGGGGGGATCGGGGTGTTTTGTATGCCTGGCATGTTCAACTGTGTGTGTGTAGTGTTGTGCACTCACATACCTGTCTTCTCTCCTCGGGCCGGAACGGAAACTACCGAGCCGAGGAGAGATGACATCACTTCCTTTGCTGCTGTTTAGCATACAGCAGCAAAGGAATGTTCCCATTGGCTGGCGGCGATCGCGAGGGGGGGGCCACGAACGGATGGCCTCCCCCTCCACTCCGATCGCCGGGGAACAAAACGGGACCGCCTCGGGCACCAGGGGGGGGATCCGATCGGACCCCCCACCCGCGGGAGGCAAATCACGTACATGTACGTGATTTTGCCTGCCCGTGCCGCCTTGCCGACATACATCGGCGTGAGGCGGTCCTTAAGTGGTTAAGCGGGCCTGTCACCTTCACTCTGCTTCCCTCTGTTTCACCGGCACCGGGTCTAGGGTTCCGTTGAGTTTACTTCTGGACAGCACACGCATAAACACTGGAGTACGTTTTCAATGCTTTATTACAACAAACAACTTAGGAAGTAGCAGGAAAGAGGTAGAAAGGAAACTTGCAGAAGAAACTCAAACATTCTCTGGTAGAGTTCTCTTGACAAAAAATATCCTGGTAGAATTCAAACACTATTGGAAATGCGCTCCCCTCGTGGGACACACTCCTTGCTCGTCTGGATAGGCCTCTCTCACCGGTCTAGCAGCCAGCACGCAGCACGAATCAAAGTCTCTGCCACAGACTTGGTTGGGAATGAAATCCACAGGATGTATAGATTTTCTGTAGTGAAAGTCAGTGACAGTGCTTGAACCTTTAAGCTGAGCCGGCAACACTATGCTGTATAGTTACTTTTGGATGCGTCCTCTAACCGAGTCACCAGGCCCCTCTATAGACCAGCACGCTGCGTAATCTCTCCAAGACGGGTCCTCCCCTGGGATCTCCTCAGTTGTCCAGCTTCGTCACACAGGACCGACAGCTCAGGACCATTCCTCGGTCGCGGTGGTAGGCTCCAGGCAAGCCTCTGGACCCACCCCTGCGCCGCAGTATCGTGGGCCTCCGGAACGGAGGACCACGAGGTAGCTCCTTAATGCATACCTGTCGGCCAGGAGGGCCAGCAGGTGGCTGTAAAACGAACCCCAAAATATGGCGTCTGTCCCATAAATACCCTCGCCCAGCTCAGGACCATTCCTCGGTCGCGGTGGTAGGCTCCAGGCAAGCCTCTGGACCCACCCCTGCGCCGCAGTATCGTGGGCCTCCGGAACGGAGGACCATGAGGTAGTTCCTTAATGCATACCTGTCGGCCAGGAGGGCCCAGTGGCGTAGCGTGGGGGGTGCAGGGGGTGCCGTGGCCCCGGGTGCGAAATTTAGGGGGGCGCCAGTATGTATCACTGGCTGCCTCCTCCTAATTTCTCGATCCTGTGTCCCCAGGCCCGGCCGCCATGTTAAGTGTCCGGCGCCCTGTGATTGGGCGTATGGGGGTCATGTGAGGCGTAGGGCTGGCCTGTCCTAGATCACCCCTGAAGTCCCGCCTCCGCACATGACCCCCAATACGCCCAATCACAGTCCGACGGACACTGAACATGGCTGCAGCCAGAGCGCAGGGGAGAGAGGAATGTGAGCCACCGCTGTCCTCTCCTCCTCCTCCGGATCGATGCAGGCCAAGATAAGAAGGTGAGTGAGAGTCTTGTTACTGGCCGGGGGGGGGTGAGAGAGAGAGACTGTAGGCAGGATAGTGTAGTTTAGTATGGAGGTCAGTGTAGTGTAGTGGTCAGTATGGGGGGCAGTGTAGTGTAGTGGTCAGTGTAGTGTAGTATGGTGGTCAGTGTAGTGTAGTATGGTGGTCAGTGTAGTGTAGTATGGTGGTCAGTATAGTGGACAGTGTAGTGTAGTGGACAGTATAGTGGACAGTATAGTGGTTAGTGTAGTATAGTATAGTGGTTAGCATAGTGGTCAGTGTAGTGTAGTATGGTGGTCAGTATAGCGTAGTATGGTGGTCAGTGTAGTGTAGTATGGTGGTCAGTATAGCGTAGTATAGTGGACAGTGTAGTATAGTGGTCAGTGTAGTGTAGTATGGTGGTCAGTATAGTGGACAGTGTAGTATGGTGGTCAGTATAGTATAGTGTAGTTTAGTATGGAGGTCAGTGTAGTGTAGTGGACAGTATAGTATAGTGGACAGTGTAGTATAGTGGTTAGTGTAGTATAGTATAGTGGTTAGCATAGTGGTCAGTATAGTGTAGTTGAGTATGGAGGTCAGTGTAGTATAGTGGTTAGTATGGTGTTTAGTGTAGTGGACAGTGTAGTGTAGTATGGTGGTCAGTATAGTGGACAGTGTAGTATAGTGGACAGTGTAGTATGGTGGTCAGTATAGTGGACAGTGTAGTATGGTGGTCAGTGTAGCGTAGTATAGTGGTCAGTGTAGTGTAGTATAGTGGTCAGTGTAGTGTAGTATAGTGGACAGTGTAGTATGGTGGTCAGTATAGCGTAGTATGGTGGTCAGTGTAGCGTAGTATGGTGGTCAGTGTAGCGTAGTATGGTGGTCAGTGTAGCGTAGTATGGTGGTCAGTGTAGCGTAGTATGGTGGTCAGTGTAGCATAGTATGGTGGTCAGTGTAGTGTAGTATGGTGGTCAGTATAGTGGACAGTGTAGTGTAGTGGACAGTATAGTATAGTGGACAGTATAGTGGTTAGTGTAGTATAGTATAGTGGTTAGCATAGTGGTCAGTGTAGTGTAGTATGGTGGTCAGTATAGCGTAGTATGGTGGTCAGTGTAGTATGGTGGTCAGTATAGCGTAGTATAGTGGTTAGTGTAGTATAGTATAGTGGTTAGCATAGTGGTCAGTGTAGCGTAGTATGGTGGTCAGTGTAGCGTAGTATGGTGGTCAGTGTAGCGTGGTATGGTGGTCAGTGTAGCGTAGTATAGTGGTCAGTGTAGCATAGTATAGTGGTCAGTGTAGCGTAATATAGTGGACAGTGTAGCGTAGTATAGTGGTCAGTGTAGTGTAGTGTAGTGGACAGTATAGTGGTCAGTGTAGTATAGTGGACAGTATAGTATAGTGGTCAGTGTAGTGGACAGTGTAGTTCTCAGTGTAGTGGTCAGTATAGGAATCAGGTAGGTCAGTACTATTGTATTTGAAGGGACTCAGGGATAGCTAAAAGTCCGCATGTTAGGGGGCGCAAATTACTTGCCTTGCCCCGGGTGCTGACAACCCACGCTACGCCACTGGGAGGGCCAGCAGGTGGCTGTGAAACGAACCCCAAAATATGGCATCTGTATCATAAATACCCTCGCCCAGAATGCAACTCGGAGGACCATCTCCACCGAGCGTGCCTCCGGGACAGAGGAGCATCCATTCGCTTCAACACGTTGCCTTTCCAACCCTGACCAGTGGCAACAGCGACACCCACCGGTCAGCACAGAAACACACGCAACGTCTGCCAAGCTGGAACAGAGGCAAACTTTTAACCTCACTAACGCACAATTTACTAAATTTACCTAACATGCAGTAGATTGCAAATCTACCAGCGCTACATACTCCCCCCGCTACAATAGACGTTGTCCCCAACGTCTGTCCCGACACAGTAACAGTAACTCTCAAGCCTGAGAGTAAGCATTTTAGTTTCTTATAACTTTTGATAGACAAAGAGAGAGAAAGGACAGTTTAAAGACACTATGAGACTTATATCTATAAAACATTATTGTTTACAGCCGCAAACAAAACCACAGTATAATGGTACACAACCTCACTAACTAACTAGCTGAAAAGCCTCCCAGCTCTATATACGATCCAATAATGTCTGAAAAGGAAAACATAGACACACACATATACATCCTATACAACAGTAGGAGCAAAGCCTCTTAAAAAAATGAAACTCTCTTCCCACAACCTATATTAGAAAAAAATATACACTTTAGGAGTCCATCCCTGCATAAGAACTTTTTTTTTTCTATAAAAGAAATCCGGCTAGCAAAAGAAGTGCTTGGATTTAAACACAGAACAGGATCCATAGATCTTGACCACGGAGATCTCTTTAACCTGACACTATCTAGCTAGGTAATTTCAAAGTTCTATTGTCCATAATTACCAGTAAAACCGGGGATCTGGCAAGGTCAACGATTTCCCCTCTTTATCCACAGTGGTAATAAAATATACAACATTGTCTTTTCCCGGTCTGCAAATGACCACTTTATCAGCATAGATGTGCGGACCGAAGTTCCAATGTACAAAGCATCCGCTGAAACGTTTATCCATCCAGACAGAACATCCAGTCTTTCTGAAGGGCTTAGGCACAGACAAGTAGTCCCAAACAGCTTCACTGTACCAAAGTTCCTGATTAGCTTCAATCTCCTGCATAATATCCTGGGGCACATAGGGAAACTCAAATCCATACTCTGCGACAACACGCTTGTTTAACATCCGTTGCAAGTGAGCAAGTTTTGGCAAAGATCTGTCTCTCCCCATACCAGGCAGTACACAGGAATTTAGTGACTTTCACACCATAGACCCAGCTGGTGTCTGTAGTGAATTAATAGCCTCTAGCAAAGTCCCAGCAACAGTACTGTGTGTTTCCACACAGGGTGACGTCCAGCCAGAACTCATGGCAGTCCATTCAGGAAAAGTCATTGTGGAGGCAACATCTTCGCCTTGTGACCACAATAGCTCTTGCGACATGGTTTCAAATAAGTCATCATCCCCGGAAAGATCCGGCATGGATTCTATTTCCGAGTCTCTCAATTCTCTTCCGCCGGCAAATATTTATTTACAGTCCCCAACAGTGGCTTACCCGTTCCGGACGTAGACTCTGGTAGCTCCGGCTCAGGCATCCTCTGGGGTAGGCCTCGACCACGGCCGCGGGAAGCCTTTACATAGCCCACCTTCTTCTGAGTAGGCACCACAGGAGCAGGCGTAGTGGACTCAGGAACTACAGTAATGTCTCTGGGCGAGACAACAGCAACAATATCTCTTTCTGGAACACTGTCAGTAACAACAGGCAAAGTGGCAGCCCATCGCTCCCTCTCCGTAGCGATAGCAGCTTCCACTGTAGCGATACCTGTCACCCAATCCATCCGATAGGCGTGGGGCGACATGGTAGGTGGCTCCACCACAAACAGATATTCTCCACACTGTGGACATCGGCCGATTGGACGAAGATGTACGGCCAATCCTTTGCATCAATGGCAGGTCATGCCCAGTCCCTCAACATCTCCCGAGGTATACAGGATGAACCTCCCCTGCGGCTTCAATCGAACTCCGTGAGCAGAGTCCCAGATTGCACAGTATTCATCACGCTTGCAGAGAACACTCTGGGTCCCACAACCAATTGCAATGCCGAAAAAGACATGGCCACACTCTGATCTTCTCAGCACGATCACGAGGCCTCTCTTTTTCCCTGGCGCCAAACACACATATGCGTCCCACGCGGTAGCAAGTACCCCCTCCCACTTGTTCTTCCAGTCACGTAACTCCCGGGCCTTTCTCTGGCGCCCAGCGTCTACGCACTTAGAAGCAAAGTCCTGCAGTGTAACCTTTCCTCTTCCTGAAAAGATTTTTTATCAAAGTCCAGCTCTCTCTCTAAACTCCCAGTAAAACACTCTACTGGGTTGCAGCAATTGACGGTCAACAAATTCCGAACGAGCCCCCACATGTAGCACTAGCTCACGGTGGAGCTGCTGGTTTAAGCGGGCCTATCACCTTCACTCTGCTTCCCTCTGTCTTACCGACAACGGGTCTAGGGTTCCGGTGAGTTTACTTCTGGACAACACACGCACCAACACTGGAGTACGTTTTCAATGCTTTATTAAAACAAACGACTTAGGAAGTAGCAGGAAAGAGGTAGAAAGGAAACTTGCAGAAGAAACTCAAACATTCTCTGGTAGGGTTCTCTTGACAAAATGTCCTGGTAGAATTCAAACACTATTGGAAATGCGCTCCCCTCGTGGGACACACTCCTTTCTCGTCTGCAGAGGCCTCTCTCACCGATCTAGCAGCCAGCACGCAGCACGAATCAAAGTCTCTGCCACAGACTTTGTTGGGAATGAAATCCATACGATCCTCTGCCACAGGATCTATAGATTTTCTGTAGTGAAAGTCAGTCACAGTGCTTGAACCTTTAAGCCGAGCCAGCAACACTATGCTGTATAGCTACTTTTGGATGCGTCCTCTAACCGAGTCACCAGGCCCCTCTATAGACCAGCACGCTGCATGATCTCTCCAAGACGGGTCCTCCCCTGGGATCTCCTCAGTTGTCCAGCTTCGTCACACAGGACCGACAGCTCAGGACCATTCCTCGGTCGCTGTGGTAGGCTCCAGGCAAGCCTCTGGACCCACCCCTGCGCCGCAGTATCGTGGGCCTCCGGAACGGAGGACCACGAGGTAGCTCCTTAATGCATACCTGTCGGCCAGGAGGGCCAGCAGGTGGCTGTAAAACGAACCCCAAAATATGGCGTCTGTCCCATAAATACCCTCGCCCAGAATGCAACTCAGAGGACCACCTCCACCGAGCGTGCCTCCGGGAGAGAGGAGCATCCATTCGCTTCAACACGTTGCCTTTCCAACCCTGACCAGTGGCAACAGCGACACCCACCGGTCAGCATTGAAACACACGCAACGTCAGCTAAGCTGGAACAGAGGCAAACTTTTAACCTCACTAACGCACAATTTACTAAATTTACCTAACATGCGGTAGATTGCAAATCTACCAGCACTACATATATATATATATATATATATATATATATATATATATAACACGCACTTTTTTACCCTACAAATCGGGTGCAAATAGTGTGTGCGTGCCAAGGAGGGAAGGGGGGGCGGGATTACTTTCAATTAATTACTTTCAATTAAGCAGGTCAACTGATTCTGTTTCCCCTCCCATCAGTGACCTGGCAGCCTACTAACCTTCTAATCCCTAATGTACACCCCTGGGTCCATGGCTATAATGGGGAGTTTTGAACAGAAATTGGACACCAGTCACTTTTGATCTTTTCAAAGATATATATATATATATATATATATATATATATATCTTCTCCCAGAATACACCAGTGGCAAAAAACCTCCCACTGGGCTGGCTGCAGTAAGAATAAATATTCATAACTCAACCTAGTTGTACTATCTCATACTGAACTGTGATACCAGTGACACCTACTGCTGACAGTGAGAAATGCACAACCAAATTGATATTAGGGAAAGACCAGATAAACTGTACAATCAGTCAGAGCTGCCTACAGCCCAGCCAAAAACTAAATTTACATGATAGCCCCAGTTTAGGACCAGGGGGCTAGATACACATTGAGCAGCTGAATGGAAAGAGGTAGAGAGCAGAGTGTGGAGTCTCAACTTCATAGCTTTTCTTATGATCTTTGAGGGCTTGTTTTGCTTATCAACCATTTATTGTTTGATAAGAATGTGTAAATGTTTGAATGTTCATAGGTGGAGCTCAGTATAACAGAAAGCAAAACAAACATGTTTTATGTATTTTAATATACTTGGAAAGAATTAGTATGGTGTGCTTTGTATATTGCCCCTCCCATGTGCACCTTTTACTTTTTTTGCTAGTTTCTAAATGAAGCGAGTGGTTCCATTATTATTTTCTTGAATTTGTTTCAGAAACACAGTGGAGGTTTTTACTTACCTTGAGTGACGATGAGCTTCTGTTGCTGTACATTTAGGAAGCAGAGGGCTGTCTGTTTACCTGCAACACAATAACTGCAAAAAAAGGAGAAAGGTCTCTGCAAACCTCCATGTATAATCCTTGCAAAAAGGGAGAAAGGCTGGTGCCAGGGAAGTCAGCTAAAATATTGTTTTAATATTGCAGGTGAACAACAGTCATGGCTGATTAAGGCCTGATGGCCGAAACACATTGGCTTTTTTGACTGTTGTTCACCTGCAATAATAAATCAATGTTTTAGCCGACCTCAATGGCACCAGCCTTTCTCCTTTTTTTTGCATGGATTATATATGGAGGTTTGCAGAGACTTCCCAGGCCAAGTGCTGTGTTCTTGAGGCTCACCAGGCATTACACAGGAGGTAGTAGCTCAGATGCAACTGTTCCACAAAACACCTACCTCAATTAATGCATTGCTATACTGTATATATGTCACATAGTTGGAAACTCATTTTTGCTTTATATAGTAACACTAACTTCACTTTTGTGGGGAAAAAAATGGCAAATAAAGAAAAAAAATATATAGCGTGCACAATTGCAACACAAGTCATATTGTAATGAAGTGTTATTAAAAATGACCCTTCCTTTTCAATCTGTAGCCTCTAAAAAAATTTTTTATATATGCATTACAATATGGCTACATGGAGTTGTTCTGTACACAGAGTGTGTACTGACCACTCCCCAGAAACATTATTTCTAGCTTGCCTGATTGGCTCACCAATTTTCCCAGAAGTCTGCCTAAGATCGAGTCAGATTTTAGGCATCCCCTGCAACAAAAATGTCATTTTTGGTGAGAAATTTCCAGTAGGAACATGTCTAAAGGGATGCAGGCCCAGCAGCTTCCTCATTAGTTCCTAGCAGCTGCCCCAGCTGACAGTTAATTAGGAAACCACTCCCATTAGACCCACTCAGAACAGAGGCACAGACAAACACATATGAATTTCTACAGAATAACAAAAGGTAGATATCTGCAACAAAGTTTGTTATAATCCTTGCAATGTACAGAGATCACCCAGGGGGGAATGTTTTTTTTCTCAACAAAAGTGGAGTTACACTTTAACCACTTGCCGACCGCCTAATGCAGATATACTGTGGCAGAATGGCATGGGCAGGCAAAATCATGTACCTGGTACGTGATCTGCTTCCTGCGGGCGGTGCCCGAGGCGGTCGGCTTCGTTAGGGGAGCGATCCAGGCTGAGGGGGAGACCACTCATTCGTGGCTACCCCCACGCGATCGCTCCCAATTAATGAAAATCTTCCTCTGCTGCTGTAATGTAAACAGCGGCAGAGGAAGTGATGTCATCCTCGAGCCGGTATTTTCCGTTCCGGCGCAGAGGAGAGAAGACATCTGAGTAAGTACACAACACTACACTAACAGTAAAACACACTAGGCACACATTTCACCCCCCATCACCCCCCGATCACCCCCCGATCAACCCCCAATCACCCCCCCCGTCACAGTGACACCAATAGCAGGTTTTTTTTCTGATTACTGCATTGGTGTCAGTTTGTGACAGTTATAAGTGGTAGGGCAGTTAGTGTTAGCCCCCTTTAGGTCTAGGGTACCCCCCTAATAAAGTTTTAACCCCTTGATCACCCACCGTCGCCAGTGTCACTAAGCGATCGTCTTTCTGATAGCTGTAATAGTGTCACTGGTGACGCTAGTTAGGGAGGTAAATACATAGGTTTGCCATCAGCGTTTTATAGCGTCAGGGACCCCCATATACTACCTAGTAAAGGTTTTAACCCCTTGATTGCCCCCTAGTTAACCCTTTCACCAGTAATCACCGTATAACTGTTACGGGTGACGCTGGTTAGTTAGTTTATTTTTTATAGTGTCAGGGCACCTGCCGTTTATTACCTAATAAAGGTTTAACCCCCTGATCAGATAGGGTCTGCGTCGCCCCATGCTGCGTCAGGTTAGTGCCAGTACCGCTAACACCCACGCACGCACCATACACCTCCCTTAGTGGTATAGTATCTGAACGGATCAATATCTGATCCGATCAGATCTATACTAGCGTCCCCAGCAGTTTAGGGTTCCCAAAAAGGCAGTGTTAGCAGGATCAGCCCAGATACCTGCTAGCACCTCCGCCTGGCCCAGCCCAGCCCACCCAAGTGCAGTTTCGATCAGTCACTGTCACTTACAAAACACTAAACGCATAACTGTAGCGTTCGCAGAGTTAGGGCTAATCCCTGCGATCGCTAACAGTTTTTTTGGTAGCGTTTTGGTGAACTGGCAAACACCGGCCCCAGGCAGCGCCAGGTTAGTGCCAGTAGCGCTAACACCCACGCACGCACCGTACACCTCCCTTAGTGGTATAGTATCTGAATGGATCAATATTTGATATACTAGCGTTCCCAGCAGTTTAGGGTTCCCAAAAATGCAGTGTTAGCGGGATCAGCCCAGATACCTGCTAGCACCTGCGTTTTGCTCTGCTGCCCAGCCCACCCAAGTGCAGTATCAATCGATCACTGTCACTTACAAACACTAAACACATAACTGCAGCATTCGCAGAGACAGGCCTGATCCCTATAATCGCTAACAGTTTTTTTGGTAGCGTTTTGGTGAACCAGAACTGCAGAAAACACTTGGTGATGTGGCGAGTCCCATAAGTGCAGTTCAAGCTGGTGAGGTGGCAAGCACAAGTAGTGTCCCTCTGCCACAAAGAAGAAGACAAACACAGACCCATCGTGCCCATAATGCCCTTCCTGCTGCATTCGTCAATCCTAATTGGCAACCCACCACTTCTGCAGCACCCATACTTCCCCCATTCACATCCCCAACCAAATGCAGTCTGCTGCATGAGAGGCATTTTCTTTATGTCCTCCCGAGTACCCCCACCCAACGAACCCCCCAAAAAAGATGTCGTGTCTGCAGCAAGCGCGGATATAGGTGTGACATCTGCTATTATTGTCCTGACAATCCTGGTCTTTGCATTGGTGATTGTTTTGAACGCTACCATACACTAGTTGAGTATTAGCGTAGGGTATAGCATTGCACAGACTAGGCACACTTTCACAGGGTCTCCCAAGATGCCATTGCATTTTGAGAGACCCGAACCTGGAACCGGTTACAGTTATAAAAGTTACAGTTACAAAAAAAGTGTAAAAAAAAATAAAAAACACAAAAAAAATATCAAATAAAAAAAACAAAAATAGTTGTTGTTTTATTGTTCTCTCTCTCTCTCTTTATTCTCTCTCTATTGTTCTGCTCTTTTTTAACGTATTCTATTTTGCAATTTTTTTTTGTTATTATGTTTTATCATGTTTGCTTTTTAGGTATGCGATTTTTTTATACTTTACTGTTTACTGTGTTTTATTGTTAACCATTTTTTTGTTTTCAGGTACGCCATTCAGCTGCAGCACAGATTTATTTATCTTGACAGCAACAGCGTTTACTCCCACGATAAATAAAGTCGTGACTCCAGCGCTGTCGGAAGTGATATATGCCGAAGCATGGGGGCGGCAGGGGGGGAGGAGCGATTTGCTCCTAACTTTTGGGGCGGATGCCCCCATGCTTCGGCATATATAAATGGTGCATGTATGCCCATCATTAGACGTGGGTGGATGAAGGGAGGTGATTTAATGGTGGGCATACCCACCAATCAATCTCTTTTTTTTCGTTCAGCCCACAGGCTGCATGAAAAAAAAATTACAATATATGCCCAACAAGGACCAGCAACGTACTGGTTATACCAGAATGATGCCTGCAGGTTTAGGTATTATCTTGGTATCATTCTTTTTAGCCAGCGGTCGGTGTTCATGTAAAAGCAATCCTAGTGACTAATTAGCCTCTAGACTGCTTTTACAAGCAGTGGGAGGGAATGTCCCCCCCTCCCACCGTCTTCCATGTTTTTCTCTGGCTCTCCTGTCCCAACAGGGAACCTGAGAATGCAGCCGGTGATTCGGCCAGCTGACCATAGAGCTGATCAGAGACCAGAATGGCTCCAATCATCTCTATGGCCTAAGAAACTGGAAGCTACGAGCATTTCATGACTTAGCTTTTGCCCGATGTAAACAGCGCCATTGAGAAATTGGGAAAGCACTTTATCACACTGATCTTGGTGTGGTCAGATGCTTTGAGGGCAAAGGAGAGATCTAGGGTCAATAGACCTCATTTTTTTCAAAAAAGAGTACCTGTCACTACCTATTGCTATCATAGGGGATATTTACATTCCCTGACAATACAAATGATGATAAAAAAAAAAAAAATGAAAGGAACAGTTTAAAAATAATCAAAAAGGGTTGGAAGCCAGATCCCCAGTCAGGCGACCAAAAACAGGAGCAAATTGGACTATTCCGGTACAGTAATAGTGGGTAATAATATAAAGCATATAACGATAAAAATAAAATATGATAGTTTTTATTGATGCAGAAGACAGAACAAGGGTAATAAAATGCAACATAATAAAAGTACAAGTATAAAACCAATGGGATCATTGGTATACAGTACGACACAAAATCTCAGATATCATGTTCCTCGACTAGTTTCGTGGACATAAACCGCTTCATCAGGAGGGAATCTAGAGATGATAATATTCTGACTAAACAGTCTGAACCTGACAGATAGAAAAAATACAATGGAGTTTACCAAAATACATAGTGAGTAAAATTATATTCCAGCATCAACATTCACATCAGGGTAATACAAATTTGAGGCGAATCTGCTTACCCAGGTCCCAACAGGCCCCAGGCGCGTGGCCCCACCGCCCGAGGAAGATCTCCCACGGCGACCTGGGGGAACTAACAAGATGACGGGGGTAATTGGCATAAGATAGTTGTCACCCTCAACTTTCCATTATTACTTCCACATCTTATGCTTCACCTTCGGTGTGTGGTTATCCAGGTCACTTATTATCCTATTATATTTATCTTATGCCAATTACCCCCGTCATCTTGTTAGTTCCCCCAGGTCGCCGTGGGAGATCTTCCTCGGGCGGTGGGGCCACGCGCCTGGGGCCTGTTGGGACCTGGGTAAGCAGATTCGCCTTTGTCCCCCCCTCAAATTTGTATTACCCTGATGTGAATGTTGATGCTGGAATATAATTTTACTCACTATGTATTTTGGTAAACTCCATTGTATTTTTTCTATCTGTCAGGTTCAGACTGTTTAGTCAGAATATTATCATCTCTAGATTCCCTCCTGATGAAGCGGTTTATGTCCGCGAAACTAGTCGAGGAACATGATATCTGAGATTTTGTGTCGTACTGTATACCAATGATCCCATTGGTTTTATACTTGTACTTTTATTATGTTGCATTTTATTACCCTTGTTCTGTCTTCTGCATCAATAAAAACTATCATATTTTATTTTTATCGTTATATGCTTTATATTATTACCCACTATTACTGTACCGGAATAGTCCAATTTGCTCCTGTTTTTGGTCGCCTGACTGGGGATCTGGCTTCCAACCCTTTTTGATTATTGATTTCTGGATGATGGTACATTTATATTTGTTATCTCAACATTTCATTATAGAGGTCACTTAATTGATAGTTTAAAAATAAGATAAAAAAAAAAAAATCACCCCTATCCCCTCCTGCTCTCGCACAAAGGCGAACACAAGTGTTGGTCTGGCGTCAAATGTAAACAGCAATTGCATGTGAGGTATCACCGCGAAGGTCAGATCGAGGGCAGTAATTTTAGCAGTAGACCTCCTCTGTAAATCTAAAGTGGTAACCTGTAAAGGCTTTTAAAGGCTTTTAAAAATGTATGTAGTTTGTCTCCACTGCACGTTTGTGCGCAATTTTAAAGCAT